>CM053598.1:71590792-71618524 GCA_028646575.1 Pseudocheirus occidentalis | reverse complement strand
CATTCTCTCAGGAATCTACTGCTGATTGGCTTTACAGATATCTTTCTCTTGCTTAGCTCTTTGGAAATATGCTAAGTAGTGGGAGTTCTGGGTTAAAAGTTATAATTAGCTCTTGGTGAATTTTCTTGTATAGTTCCAAATTATTTTCTGGAAGAACCAGACTAAATTGCAGCTTCACCATCCTCATATCAATATGACTGTCTTCCTACAATCCCATCAATATTGGTTATTTGCTTAATTTTTTTTGCCAATTTGATGGTTGTGAGGTAAAACCTCAGTGCTGCTTTAATTTCAGTTTCTCTTATTGCTAGTGATTTTTGACAATCTTCAAAAATGATTGCCCATCATTTGCATTTATTGAAAACTGCTTCTTCATACCTTTTGACCACCTATCTATAAGGGAATGGATTTTCCATAAGCTTACTCTCACATCTCTTCACAATATAAAACATATTTTATGAGGATTACCAACAGAGGCATTGAGGGCACCATTGACAAATGTTTCAGGAAGGAGCCAAGGAGTCATTTGTAAACTATATTCTACAATTGTGACCATACAAGTTCTACAGAATACAAGTTCCATAAACTTCTTTTTGACTAAAAACGTATTTAACTTAGTAGCAAAAGAAATGTCCTATAGAAATATTAAAATTATATACCATATGATTCTTTGAAAGATGAAGCAAAATGACTTTATTAGATCTGTTGATTATTAATAATAAGCAAAGCATGAAACAGGTTAGAAGATGGATACTCATTATTGTATAATAAAATATTCATAGCTTCATTGTTTTTTGTAGCAAAACCACAGCAAGTGAGTTGGTGTCCATTGTTGAAAAACAGATGAACAGAATGTGGTAGATGAATGGAATGGAATGAGGTCAGATCATAAGAAAAAGTAGAAGGGAGCTGATCCTGAATGAAGTGAGCAGAACCAGGAGAACATTGTATACACTAGCAGCCACAGTGTGCAATGACTGACCTTGATAGACTTCGACTTTCTCAGCAATGCAAGGACCTAAAACAATTCCAAAGGACTCATGATGAAAAATGCCATCCATATCCAAAGAAAGAACCATGGAGTCTGAATGCAGAGTGAAGCAGACTACTTTGTTTTGTTTTGTTTTGTTTCCCATTTTTTCTTCCCCCCCCATTCATTCTAATTCTTTTATACAACATGACTAATGTGAAAACATGTTTAATAGAAATGTATATGTAAAATGTATATGTACATATACATATACATATGTATATGTAAAGCCTATATCAGATTGCATGCCATCTTCAAAGGGGGGGGGAAGGAGAAGGAGAAATTTTAAAAGTTATGGAAGTGAATCTTGAAAACTCAAAATAAGTAAATTTGTAAGTAAATAAGTAAATAAGTAAAAAAACCAACAACAACAAAAGGAAAAACAGAAGGGGATAATTCTGAGAAATTTGAGAAGTTGTGAGTGGACCTTTGTAGAGTAAGGTAAACAAATCTTAATAGGATAATTCTCTAGAGGTAACAAGCCTAATAGAAATAGAAGAGCAAATAAATGTTTGCTTATGAAACATGACTAAACGGATGTTTACTCAGCAAAAGTGGTTGTCACTTCCCAGAGAAGAACCTGCTCAAAGAGGGATTTCTTGTAGCTTCTGAGGTCTTCCAGATGCTAACTGCATCATTGTGGAGTCAGTGACCAGAACAATATCATCTTAGCAGCCAGGTGAATGCAGGGAAGGGCATCAAGCAGGTCCTTGGTGGCTCAATCACATATTTTCAATTTAACTCTTTTATTGAACAAAATACTCTTCAATGTACAGATTCAGCAGTGTGACATAAGGCAGCTTAGTTTAATGGGTAGGGTAATAGATACGGAACCAGGAAAACATGGGTTTAAATTCTGCATCTAACATTTTCCTACTTGTGGCCCTGGACAACTCATTTAACATCTCTGTATCTTTGTTTCCACATCTCTAAAATGAGGGGACTAAACTAGATGACATATAAGGTCCCTTGAAGATCTTTATCTATGATACTGTACAATGTAAATCTGAACTAATGATTACTTTTTAAGCTTAATTTACTTTTTAAGCTCTAATAAAATGTGATCCTAGAACTGAAGTGTCCTACTGCATGAAAAACATCTAATTTATTATTATGATGGAAAATAAAAGTCAGCATTTTATGGTATCTATAGCACCTTAACATGACCATTAGGTATTGATTTTTGTAAATCAGAATTTATTATTCAGCATGTTTACTCTGCCATATTAAATTGTGTGCCATCTTCAGAGTTAGGTAATCATATTCCTTTAAGAATTATATTGATCAGAAACATGGAGGGTAATGGACTTTGCTAGCCTGTGGTTTTCAGAGTAATCTATAATAATAAAGAGATGCCTTGGACAAGATAATTTCTAATAGTGTGAAGATAAGCTGAACAGAAATGTCCATAATTTAGGTGTTCAATAATATGGAACTGCAACAAAAGCAAATAAGAAACTAACAAGTTACTTTCATAATGTTTCTCACTAGTTTTACCTTGTCTGTGATCAAACATGGTGAACAATCCTGATCTAAACATTTATTTACCCTCTTATTACAGCTATTAGGCCTGTTACCTCTATTAGATTTGTTTGCTCAAGTTTTTCCAAATTTCTCTGAATTATTCCTTTTTATTATTTTCCCTATGACCCAATCATATTCCATTACATTCATCTGCCACATTTTGTTCATTTGGTTTCCAGTTGATGGGCACCCACTTGCGGTGCAGCTATATATATTTTCTTATTTAATGGAGCAAATATAAACTTCTAGATTGGCATTTAAAGCTCTTCATAGGTTTTCCAAATTGCCAAAGGGGTCCATGACACAAAAAGGATAAGAACCCATGGAGAACCTTTCTCTATTGAAAGACAATTGCTGAAGTCACCAACTGCTTTATCATCTTTGAAGGATTGTCTGCAATGTGGGGCTTTGGTATTCCCCACAAATTCCATGGCATGCCTCATAGAGAGCTCTGAAGGCAAAAATCTGGTTCATAAAGGACCCAAATTTTTTCATCATGGGCATCATACACAGACAACTTAGAAAAGATTGAATGGGATACTATTTGCATCATGGAAAGTGCTTCCATAAAGGGGCCAGGAGCTTCAATCACGATGTCCATAATTTTGGATCCATGATTACATTTCAGGTTTCGTGAACCAATCTAAGTACACATACCCTGCATTGCTAAAAATGACAGCTTTGGGGTTACAAAGATTTTCCCTTGAATGATTTTACATCCTGCTCTCTTTTCCCCAGTACATTTTTTGTTTTATTTTTTATTATGTATTATTCTTTTTACTTTCTACATGAAAGTCCTTTCCTGATATGCTGCTCTAATTGTACCCACTGGGAAATAAAAAGGAAAAGTCTTTTAAAAATAAGTGTGCAAGTTCTTAAGTTGCTAATTTAAAGTTTCAGAGCTGTTAATTAAAAAAAATACACTACTGCTCTTGTAAGTTGCTCTTCTGGTTCTGCTCACTTCACTCTGCATCTGTATATACAAATCTTCTGAGGTTTCATTGTAACTCTCTCTCTTGTTGTTTCTTATGGTACAGTAGTATTCCATTTCATTTATATGCAATAATTTGTTTCACTATTCCCCAATTGTAAAGTATCAGCATAAAGAAAAGACTATTTACTTTACAATTCTTTGCCACCACAAAAAGAGCTGTTGCAAATATTTTCATATCAGCAGATCTTTTTCTTTTTCCCTTGATCTCTTTGGTATAGGCCTGCTAATGATAATTCTAGGTCAAAAAGTATTTACAGTTTATTAACTTTTCAGGCACAATTCCAAATTGATTTCCAGAATGGCTAACCCAGCTCACCTCTACCAACAGCACATTAGTATTCTTTTTTCCTGCAACAATTCCAAAATTTGTCATTTTCCTTTTCTGTTAACTTTAATAAGCTTATAGGAATGGAATAGAACATCAGAGGTAGTTTAATTTACATCTTCCTAATTATTAGTGATTTGGACTATTTTATCATTGTTTTTCTTAAATTGAGCTTTCTGCTACCAGTGTAATAATCATGCCTCCAATCCACCCTCTATTCTACAGCTCTAGTCATTTTCCTGACATCATACTATGATCATCTTCACTCAAAAACCTTTAGTATCTCATCATTTCCTTTTGAATAAAATATAAACCTTTGAGTGGAATTTAAAGCCCTCCATAACTTAGTTCCAATTTATCTGTAATAATATTCTTCAGGTGGTCTACATATCAGCCAAACTGGGCTATACTCCATCTTCTCCATTTACTTTCCTATTGTCCTCTCTCTCTGTTAATTCAGCTATTAATCACATTACTGAAATGGATCTAGAGACAAGGGCACTGATCAGAGAATCCTTATAGGTCTCCAACCATATGGAGATAAATTATACAGGTCATTTACCACCTCCTATCAAAGCAAAAAAAAACCACAATAAATTTTTCTTGTTTAGAATGATGCCAAATTGTTCCCCTTTTTACTAAGGAAGTGGGTTTAAATTGCAGCAAAAGGGGGTATATAAGGGAACTATCCTGCCTGTAAGATAGAGTCAAAGAATAGAGAATAGATAGAGAAAACTAAAGATAGAGAAGATAGAGATGACTAAAGATAGAGATAGAGAAACTAAACCAAGAGACAAAATGAAGAACTAGACTTGAAATAATTAAGAATCAAGAAGACATGAGGGGGGCGGCTAGGTGGCGCAGTAAATAGAGCACCGGCCCTGGAGTCAGGAGTACCTGAGTTCAAATCCGGCCTCAGACACTTAACACGAAAAACTAGCCGTGTGACCTTGGGCAAGTCGCTTAACCCCAACCTGCCCTCCAAAAAAAAAGCAAAAAAAAATAAAAATAAAAATAAAAAAAAAAGAAGACATGAGGTATTTCATTACCTTCCAAATTGCATCAGTGAAGACGCTTAGAGACTGAAGTAAATGTTTCCCCGTGTTTTTATGTAACTACTTCTCTTTGCATGAATCTTTTAATTGTATTCTTTATACCGGAATATTCCTTTATTTATGGTGTATTCATTTTGTTCCAAGAGTAAATAAGTAAGGAGATGACTAATTAGGAAAGATTCTTGTAATGGTGTCTATAGATGATCTCCCTGCAATTTAAGTAATAGATGTAATTGTCTCTTTATCGCCTAAGCAAAGGGCACTGGATTAAAATTCTAAGCATGTATTTTTTAGCCACATCCCCAGTTCCTTCTCCTTCTCTCAATGGGCTGAGAGAAAGGCTAGCATGTTGGTTTATTTGATTAGATGTTTCGAATTGGAGTAAAGTTTCCAGTGTGACAAAATGGAGAGTTCTAACCAGGAAGGGAGTTAGAAGAGCTAAGTTCTCCCTAATTCTGGTTCTGTCACTATTAGATGTCTAACCTTCAAAAAGTTATTTTATCTCCCTGGATCTGTTTCTTCACCTGAAAGATGAAGGATTAGAGGAAAAGTTTTCTTAAGTCTCTTCAAGGTTGAAGGTTTATGGAGCTACTTAAGTCATTTTTTTTCATTGACTTGTTCATTTACTTTTAGTTTACACACTCAAGTCATTTAGGTAGTTGTTAGAAGACAATAATGGTCAAAACGATGGATTGAGGTCAACTTGTTCAATAAAAATGTCTGGGAAAATTAGTAACATTCTGGGAGAAATTTGGCTTAGGTGAATATTTCACACCATATTCCATAAGTATTTCTGAAAAAGTATGCCTTAGATATAAATAGTCATATTATAAACAAATTAGAGGGAGAGGGATGCAGATATCTTTTGCAACTATGGGTAGAGGGCAAATTCTTGACTAAATAAGGTGTAGAGATGACCATAAAAGATAAAATGGACACTTCTGGTTACTTAAAATTGCCTATTTCCTCCAAGAAATCATCTACATAGGGATCACTCAATGTATTGGAGTACTCTGGGTCTTGTTGTTCAGTCATGTCTGACTCATTGTGACCCCATTTGAGATTTTCTTGGCAAAGATACTGGAGGGGTTTGCCATTTCCTTCTCCAGCTCATTTTGCAGAGATGGAAACTGAGGAAAACAGGGTTAAGTGACTTGTCCAGGGCCACACAGCTAGTAAGTGTCTATGGCCAGATTTGAACTCAGGAAGATGAGTCTTCCTGCATAGCAGGCATTGCAGGTCTACACTAACCTAATGCAATAGATGTTTTATGTATCTACTATTTGCAAGGAACTGAAACCAATATTCACAACTGTAACTAAATGACAATATTGACAGTATGTGGGTGGGGTGGGCTGGAAGATACTTTCCAAACTAGAGGTCATTAGGAGAAAAAGAGATGCTATTCAGGTATGACAAAGTAAACTCTTACCTGTGGCTAAAACTTAACTCTTCTGCAAGTGACATTGATCACCACCAATGATCTTTTAGTGTATTTGGCAATGAATAGTTGGTGCTCTCCAAAGAAATGGCAGCCATTTTGGGGTCACTTGTTGAATTCCAAGCTAATCCACAACATGAGAGCAAATGGTATTAAAGGACAAAGAAACATCTCCATGATTAATAAAAGGAATAAAACAAGAACAAACCAAGAAAAATGGAGCATTTGCCCAAGAAAGGTCAATGAATACCAGTAGCTATAAATTGGGTTTGTGAAGCAGTCAGAGGTGGTATAAACTGAAGCCAAAAGCTTTGTAAGATTGCAAGTGGGACTGAGTACAATAGGCAGTTATACTAAAGCAAGTACTGCTCTGCATTTGCCTTGAGACAATATCTAGTAGTCAATCGTGATTCTCTGCCTTCAAGTCTGCAACATCACAAGACAGTACCATATACCACCATCTTGTGCAACATTTTGGGTTTCTGGGACTATTTTTCCCCTTTGTCTTCCTTTTCACTAGTTAAGTTAATGCAATTTCTTCTAATTAATTTTTTTTGGAGATGTAAAAGCAAGAAAGCACTTGAGAAAGTACTCCTCCTTAAACCTGGTAACATAAATTTCAGAGTGTTTTTAATTTAGTTTTGATTCCCCAGGAAAATGAGTATTTCTATATTTGTTGGAATGTGGCTCTTAACATGCCACCTTCTTCTTCTTTTTCTTCTTCTTTTTTGAGGGGCATTTGGGGTTAAGTGACTTGCCCAAGGTCACACGGCTAGTAAGTGTTAAGTGTCTGAGGTCAGATTTTAACTTAGGTCCTCCTGACTCCAAGGCTGGTGCCACGTGGCTGCCTCCAAAGCTTCTCGCCTGCAGATAGTAGGCAGACCAAGTGATCATTCAGAGGATAATCACTCTTGATTTGACCTGCTTTGATCTGGCTTGCAGTCTTAGGTGGTAGTCCTGGGATGAGGAAGGCTAGTATGCCAGAGCTTGTGGTGGCTATAGAGAGGGCACCCTCTTCATAGCTTTGAGAACAGCTCTGCGCCACCTAGCCACCCCAACATGCCACCTTCTTAATGCAGGTACTATGATTAATTATGATATTTGATTTTCCCCCACAAAGTGCAAGTTTTAGTATTTTGAACACTAAACTGTATATTTCAAGAGAATTCTTGTCCCAGACTGAAGTAGCCAGAGGACTTTGCTTATCATTATCTACCAAGTGTTTTATATTCATCAAGCATTAAATAGATGCTTGCTTGTTGGGTTGAATAATGGATATTTCACTACCATTATGAAATATAAACAACTGGAACAAAAGAAAACTAATTGTGATGCCACTGGTTTCATTAAATCATTATGGCAATGGAATAATTGTTTGGTCTTAGAAATCACATGGCTGTTAAAATAATTTAGTGTGGATTTGAATGACATAACTCTTTGTCTCTCAGTATTTGTGTTTGTGGCTTAAATTAAAAAGCCCCAGAACATTTGCTGAAACATAGTAAAACCACAGTCTCCATGATGTAAAGATAGGAAGGATATATTCTCTTGTTAACATAATATTTATTAAAGGCATGTAATTTGAATTCTGCCTGCAGACATATCTGTCTTACAAACACTTTATAATTAGAGTACATGCATAGCTAAGTGTTTTGATGGTAGAAAAGAGAAAAAGGAATCTGCTTGTATCTGCCACAACCTTTGCCATTTGACCTGGAGCTAGCCTCTCATTCAAATCTAGGTGTCACATGAGAGAGCTGGCTAAATGCCTGCAGAACCATAGGCAAACTTGGGGAGCATTGGATTCTGGGATTCTTGACTGATTTTTCAAGTCAATTTTCACATGATTGCCAACTGAACAAAATTCTTAGTCATATCCTCATTATATTTACGTATTGTTTTTAATGTTGTTTTTGGTTAGAATCACGTGTTTTATAAATAATGTTATTTGTGAAAATTGATATCCATCTTTGGTTTTGTACATCAATACTTCAGGATCTGGAGAAAGAAGAGAGTAGTGGATGATATTTCACCTGGCAAACTGATTGATTAAGAAATGATAGCAAGGGCGGGGCCAAGATGACAGAGCAAAAGCAGGAACTTGCTTGAACTCCCGCTCCAACCACCTATAATACCTGTAAAAAAAAGATACTAAACAAATTTTAGAGCTACAGAACCCAAAAAGTTACAGAGAGAAACAAATCTCCCACTGAAGGAAGCCTGGCAGTACAACAGGAGGGTCTATTACATTGGATTGGGAGCCAAGTCTCATGTGAGCCACCTTGCCTGGCCCAGACTGGCCAGAGCAGACTTCAGGAGAGTGAATCACTGGCATCTGTGGCCATTTCCAGGCTTCTCAACCCATAAATGCCAAAGAGAAAGTAAAAGGTCAGTAGGGAACTCTGTTGGATCTTAGAGAAGAGTGTGGTCTTGCCTCTGCTCCCAGGGCAAGAGGTGGTGGCAGTACGATGGCTGCAGCTGCTGCCACGTGGCTGCCTCCAAAGCTTCTCGCCTGCAGATAGTAGGCAGACCAAGTGATCATTCAGAGGATAATCACTCTTGATTTGACCTGCTTTGATCTGGCTTGCAGTCTTAGGTGGTAGTCCTGGGATGAGGAAGGCTAGTATGCCAGAGCTTGTGGTGGCTATAGAGAGGGCACCCTCTTCATAGCTTTGAGAACAGCTCTGACAACTGTAAAAACCCAAGAAATTTGGGACACAGCTCTTTCCACTCTGGAAGCAGAGTTCTACTGTGGCAAAGAGCTCAAAAGTCAAGTAATTGACTGGCAAGATGAGTAAGCAGAGGAAGCACAGACCATAGAGTCTTTTTGGGGGGATAAAAAGGATCAAAACATGGAACCAGAAGAAGACAACACAGTCAAAATTCTTACATCACAGCTTCCAAGAAAAATATGAATTGGTTATAGGCCATGGAGGAACTCAAGAAGGATTTTGAAAATCAAGTAAAAGAAGTGGAGGAAAAATTGGGAAGAGAAATAAGAATTATGCAAGAAAATCATGGGAAGTGAGTCAATAGCCTGACTGAAGGAAAATAACACCTTAAAAATAGACTAACTCAAATGGCAAAAGAGGTCCAAAAAGCCAATGAGGAGAAGAATGCCTTAAAAAGCTGAATTTGCCAGATGAAAAGGAATTTTAAAAACTCACTAAAGAGAATAATTCCTTCAAAATTAGATTGAAGCAAATGGAAGCTAATGACTTTATGAGAAATCAAGATACTCTTAAACAGATCCAAAGAAATGAAAAAAATAGAAGGCAATGTGAAATATCTCATTGGAAAAATTACTGACCTGGAAAATAGATCTAGGAGAGACAATTTAGAAATTATTGGACTACCTGAAAGCCATGATCAAAAAAAGATCCTAGAAATCATCCTTCAAAAAATTCTCAAGGAAAATTGCCCCAATATTCTAGAACCAGAGGGCAAAATAGAAATGGAAAGAGTTCACCAATCTCCTCTAGAAAAAGATCCCAAAAAGAAAGCTCCTAGGAATATTATAGCCAAATTCCTGAGTTTCAAGATCAAGGAGAAAATTTGCAAGCAGTCAGGAAGAAACAATTTGAGTATTGTGGAAATACAATCAGGATAACATAAGACCTAGTAGTTTCTACATTAAGGGATCAAAGAGCTTGGAATATGATATTCCAGAGGTGAAAGAAGCTATGATTAAAACAAAAAATCACCTACACAGCAAAACTGAGTATAATGCTTCAGGGGAAAATATGGTCATTCAATGAAATAGAGGATTTTCAAGCATTCTTGATGAAAAAACCAGAGCTGAACAGAAAATCTGACTTTCAGATGCAAAAAGCAAGAGAAGCATGAGAAGGTAAACAGGAAAAGAAATCACAAGGAACTTATTAAAGTTGAACTATTTACACTCCTACATGGAAAAATGATAATTGCAACTCATGAGACTTTTCTCAGTATGAGGATAATTGAAGGGAATATATATATATGTGTGTGTGTGTGTGTGTGTATGTATACATATGTGTGTATGTGTGTGTATACATACATATATGTATGTCTAGGAGGATTTATGTGTGTGTACATATATATATGTGAGTGTGTGTATATGTGTGTACATGTATGCTTAGAGGACACAGAATGAGTTGAATATGAAGGGATTATATCTAAAAAATAAAATTAAGAGGTGAGAGAGGAATTTATTGGGAGAAGGAAAAAAGGAGAGCTAGATTAGGGTAAATTATCTCATATAAAAGAAGTGAGAGGAGAAGAGCAGGAAGGTGAAGGGGAATGGGTCAACCTTATTACTCTCATTGAATTTGGCTTAAGAAGGGAATAACATATATACTCAATTGGGTGTTTTACCCTACAGGAAAGTAGAGGGGAAGGTGATAAGAGTGGGGATGATAGGAGGGAGGGCAAATTGGGGGAGAGGGTAGTTAGAAGTAAACACTTTTGAAAAGGGACAGGGTCAAAGTAGAATAGAATAAGTGGGGGATGGGAAGGAGGCATATATAGTTAGTCTTTCACAATATAACTACTATGGAAACATTTCATAGTTACACATGTACAACCTATATTGAATTACGTGTCCTCCCAGTGGGGGCAGGTGAGGAGAGAAGGGAAAGAATCTGGAAATCAAAGTTTTAAAAACAAATGTTAAAAAAATTGTTTTATACATGCAACTTAGAAATAAGATATACAGGCACTGGGGTATAGAAATCCATCTTGCCCTACTAGAAAGCTGGGAGTGGGGTGGGGAAGGATATAAGAGAGAACAGACTGGGGGAAGGGGTATTCAGTAGGCTTGCTATCTTGGGATGGGGGGGTAGAGGAAAGACAGGGAGTAAAAACTGTAACTCAGAATCTTGTGGTAATGAATGTTGAAAACTAAAAATAATAAAAAAGGAATGATAGCAGAAAATGGACTTCCTCTTACAACACTCTGCAACCTCTCTCACTAAGGAACCAGTGAGTATCAACAGTGAGTATGTTGATATGTAACTCAGTGAGAGACTGAGTGATTAGTCAATGATGTTTTCCATTTTTGTACTCTTCTCTCCCACCCTGAGCCTCGGCAGGCAATGTAGGGCTAAGTTGTTTTGAGCAAAGGGAATTAAAAAAACAAGAACTCTGTTTTAATGGTCTTTTTACCAAAGGGCTTGGGCTTCAAATGACAAATGCAATGGGGAGTAGTCTCCTATATTTGGAACTTTCTTGTGAAAATCTGAGATGGACTTAAAGCCCTATTGTCCTTAGAGTTGGTGATGGTGCTATTGGTAGCTTTTAAGAGGGGACAGGATCAGGAGAAGTGAAAACAGACAACTTTTCTTACTAAGGGAAGTGTACTCATTATATGAAACAAGTTGAAATGGAAGGACAACACAAATTCCTCTTTCTTAAGCTCAAAGTAAATTTGAGGTATTCCTCACTTGAAGGATTTTATGAGAATCTTGGCTATTCTCACCAATGGGCAGGGAGCTTATAGGACTCTAAGCCCTATTACCAACAGAAGAATTTAACATAGCAAGGCAGGTTGATTCCTTACTCTTTGTTTCAGAGTCCTTCTGACTCTTCTGACTCTTCCATTGTGGATTTTCTTTGCTACCCTGCCCATCAAAGACAATCTACCTTACCAAGCTTGCTGGTCTTTTACTTTCTGGCCATGACAATTTTGGAAGCAGTATTTTGGAAAGCAGCTGTTTTGGAAAGGTGACTGAATTTGGGATTAAGGAGAGCTGAGTCTGGCTTTACTGCTTACTAATTACATGACCTTGCATAGGCTTCTTTCCTTCTCTGGGAAATACTGAGTCATAAAATAATGGGATTTAGAGCTAAAAGGGACCTTGAGATAATTTTTCCAACATGCTTCACTGAGGACACTGAGTGTCCTGAGAACACTGAGACCTGAAGTGGAGGCAGTCAGTCAATTAGCCTTAATTAAATACTTAGTGTGTGCCAGGCACTGTGCTAAGCACTAAGAATACAAGTGTAAGCAAAAAGACAGTTCTTTTCCCAGGAGCTTACGTTCTTACAAGGGAGAATGATACATACAAGGGAGGTGAAAGGATGGGGAGAGAATGTACCCTGCTCAGGGCCATGTTAGAGAAACTACTGTGCACTTGAGTCAGGAGGGCAGCCTAGAGACTAATGAAGAAATCTTTGTCCTGGACCTTGTCCTTAAATGAGAGCTTCTGGGAGAAACCAGTCTTTCAGAGTTTGAGACCCAGAATACTTCCAGCACGAGAAGGCATTCAGGAGGTGGAATGAGCTTCCAGGGTGAAGAGGTTTCTACGGCATAGCTAATAAAGCCCTGTGGAGATGAGTTCCTAGAGAGGGGGAAGACCAAGAAATAAAAACCCAGATTACCTGATGTTAAATCTGGTGTTCTCTCCTCCCTGACCTATAGACTTGAGAGAGGAACTATCAGGAAAGAGATTAGAGGATCAGTAATGGAGAACTGAAGTTAGGGAGGTTAGTGTAGACAAGTTCCTATTCTCCTCTGAAAAACCACTCTAGTCAGTACAAGGAGTCAATAATTCTGGAGGACTCATGTTGAAACACACTACCACCTTTAGCAGAGAGGTGATGGCTTCAGGGGACAGATTGTGACATGTGTCATTGAGACATGATCAACATGGGAACTAGTTTTGCTTGACTGCATATTTGAGGGAGCTAGGTGGCACAGTGGACAGAGTGCTGGACTTCAAGTTAGAAAGAATTGAGTTTAAATGTGAATTCAGATCCTCATTAGCTATGTAACAAATAATTTAACTTCTGTCGGCCTTAGCTTCCTCAGCCAATAACAACATTGGTCCCATCAAGTTTATGGCTACATGTGGCATGACTGTGAGATGAATCTTTGTCTTAGCTTCTTCTGGTCTGGGCCTAGAAGGTCATTAGTTGTCGTGGGCTGCTCAGTGTCCAGCACTAAGCATGATTGGAGGTGTGAATAAAAAATGACCAGACAATGTGGGTAGTTCAAGAAGTACCAAGAACTCCATTTATTGATTCTTTGAACAAGGTTTTTAAAGATCCCAAAGACAAAGATTTAAGTATTCTTATCTTAAACATATGCTGGAATTTTATTATCAATATAACACTTTTGTTATATTGATATATTCTAGTCATTCCAGTCACTGTTATATTCCAGTCATACCCTGGAAGTAGCTTTGATAAGATAAAGCTTTGTTATCAAGGAACCAGGAAGTCATGGGGAAAGTCAGTTCTCTCTTATCAAAGTGTTTCTACAGGACAAAGGATGCCTCCAAGAGCAGGCTTCAGAGCTGGAAGCCAAGGCCACAATCTCAAAGACATCTGCATAGAAAGTGACCTCCAAGAGTCAAGTATTTTGACTTACAATAGTATAAGGAACATGTTCTTTTAGGCGCCTGAAGTCTGGGGGCCAAGGCTTTGATGTCAGGATATAAAATAAAAGTCCTTTTAAGTGTATCCCTGGGGGGTCTTTCAGGGAACCAGCCTTTACAAGCTGTGAATGGGGTATCAGGGTGCACTGTCAAGATTTTTATCTGAGTCCTGGATCAGGCCTCCTTGGCTCCCCACAATTAGTGAATATTGATCCATTTTCTTTGAGGCCTCCATGCTCTGATGGCTCTGTGACCCAGACGTTGGAACCCTGGGAAGTTGTTACTATTGCACTTGTTTTGGGGCACTATGAACCACACCTATATAAGACAGTGAACTAAAGAATATATTACTGATTAATATATAAAGTATATTAATATATAATTAATATATAATATATTAATAATAAATATGTGTGTTCTAATTGCTCTGTGAATTGATCATTTCCACATCTATCTCTCTCTCCTTAGGCCTTTTTATTCCCTGAGTCACAACAGTATCAAAGAATAGTATATAAACTTAGTTAATAAAGCAGTGGTAGGATTGGAGAAGACTGACTCCAGTTTTGAAAGAAGTTCTACCTTTGGTAAAGTGCTATTAAATAGGATTGCATGCTACAGAGAAATCTTTCATGAAAGGAAGAGTCAATAGGTGTGGCAAACTCCATTGTTGGCTTATTTTAAGAAATTATCACATCCCTTCCAACCTCCAAAAATCACTATTCTTATCAGTCAGCAGCCATCAATATTGAAGCAAGACTCTCTACCAGCAAAAAGATTATAATTTGTTGAAGGCTTAAATGATGGTTAGTTGTGGTTTTTTTTAAGTAATAAAATATTTTTCTAAGATAATAGTCTTTTAGACATAACACTATTGCATATTTAATAGACAACTCAAGAGTCAGAGAAGCTAGGTTTGATTCCCACCTCTGACGTACAACCCGAATGATCTTGGACAAGTCATTTAACCTCTCTGAGACTCAGTTTCCTCACCTGTAAGTGAAGGGGACTAGATGACTTTTGAGATCCCTTCCAATACTTGATCTCTGATTCTATTATTCTGTGTTACTATCCTTAAGACTGTAGTGCTGCATTATGTTACTTTTATTAATTATCAATTAAGGGAGTGCAAGATTTGAATTGTCCAGCAGGCAGTGTAACACTTGAGCCAACAGATCAGTCTTCTAAATTTCTTTCTGGCTTCTGAATAGAATAGCCTTCCTAAAAGGTTGTAATATCTCTGCTGACCATAAGAGGGTATTAAGCCAATACATTTGTAAAAATACTTTCTTACCTTTCCCCACCTTCCCCAAAGCCCTCAGTCTCTATTGTGATGGTGGTAAGCATCTTGGATTAACTCCTATTGGTCAGACCTGAAATTATTTAAAAGATTAAATGGAATTTTGCTCAAAATATTGAAAAATGAAACCAGCTGTCTGTGTTCTGCTCATGAACTGCCCATCTAGAGACTTAGTATTCTGTAATCACAAAGCTTATTTAAAATTATATTATTATTAAACTTATTATATTATTATATATTATTATTAAACTTATATAAAGTTTAAAAAAACGAAACTAGACAAAATAATCTTGTATGGAGTTATCAACCTTCAGTCATTTTGTAGATGTCTTCCCAGTTGCCCTCCAGGACTTGGGGCAATCCTTACCATCAGCAACTAAGACTTGTGGGAAAAGAATAAATGAAGAGTATTTCACCATATAATTCTCCTGGTAAAAATCACTTACTGTGGGACTGTAAGAACCTTAACTGCCTCTCCAGATCAACAAATAAGTTAGAAGCTGGGCAAACCTAAATGCCCTGAGTTGATCCAATTAAAGTAAGGCCTAGAGTAGTGGCAGAAAGCCCCTTTTCCTACTATCAACTAGCTTGTCAATTACCCAGGGCATCACCCCTAAATGAGTTAGTGCCTGACTCTGAACTATTACCTGAATTCCAGGCCCGGGCTTTGCACTGCTCCCCAATATATGGTCCTGTTTGACCCACATAAGAACTCTACAAAAAAGCTTGAGCTTTGTCACCATGCATTCTACTCTTCTATTAGGCACCCCAGTGTACCTGACCTGTTTGCATATTCCCTTGCTGTCCTTAGTGTTCTAAGTATTTCCCCCCATTGATACTTGTTTACTTTAATTTCTTCTAGTCACCAACTCATGCTGTGCTCATCTCCCATCCATTCCACTTTGTCATTTAGAAGCATCAGCCATTCTCTAGGATTAGGACTAACGGTCTTGGCAATCATGCCTAATTCCTGTGTTATGATTTAGGGAACAATGACTGAGCTCGAAAACTCCACGTCTCAATAGTAGAACCTCCTCATTCTCTTCAACGCCAAAGCTGTGCCTGCTCTGAACCACATGCCACTCCAGCTCTTCCCCCTAGGAACATAAGTGATACCCTTAGGGAGATTTCCACCCCCTCCTTGTACAGCACCTTGCGATTCCAGATCTCACTCAAGACACATCAAGAAGGGTGATAAAATAGAAGTATATAGGTAAAGAAGCTTGAAGAAAACTGTTCTAGGCAATGAGAAACCATTGAGTATTTTTTGAACAGGTGAATGACAAAACTGGGCTAATTGACCCCATTACAGGTGATTTTTTTTTAACTAGATACGTAATATCATCAGTATAGGGAGCTCCTAGTAAGGAAAATTTTCTATCAAAGCAGACTCACACTTCTACTGTAACTTACAGTCTTCCAGAATTGCTTGTTGTACTGAAAAGTTAAGTGACCTTGCCCAAGGTTACAAGTCTGAAATATGTCAGAGGCAGAATTTGAACCCAGATCTTGACTCTGAGGTCATCTCTCTAACCACTAGGTCATGTTGCCTCTTATTATAAATTGATGTTATCAAATTTCACCTGGACCCACACTGCTGTATGGAAAGAGTAATGAATCTGGAGTCAGAAGACCTGAGTTCAAGTGTTATATCTGAGACTTTCTACCTATGTAACCTTCATCAAGAGACTTATCTTCTCTGGGCTTCAATTTCCTTCTCTAGATGATGAGGGGTTTTAAGTAGATGGCTTCTAGTATACCTTCCTTCTAAACCTTTGATCTTATAGTCTCCTTTCAACTCTTACACTTCCATAGCCACTGTTCCTAATCATGCTTCAAGGTCTTGACAAAACCCTGTATCTCACTCCCAGGAGATGGTCTTGTCTCCTATTTCATGAAGAATATTTCAGCTATTTGATATGAAATTCCTCAATACCCTTGCTCCACTAAATGTCCCAATTCATTCTGTTTCAAAGGGGAGGGTAGCTTCCTTCTTTGCTAAATTATGGACCTATATCATCATTAAGTCCATTCCCTTTAGGCTCCTTTGTCACCTTATCTAACAATTTCCTTTCTTTCATTCATTTTCAGTTTCTCCCACTCTACTAGTCTTTAGTTCTCTTCTCTCCATACTATTGAATCATCATATCTCCCTCTGTCCATTCTCTGCCAAATTGATAAAAATAATAGCATACACTTGCTGCTTCCTGTTTAACACCACTCATTCCTTAGACCTTTGCAGTTTGATTTCTATCCCTATCAACCTATTCATTTGAATAACTTGGCTCTTGCCTAATCAAAAAATTCAGGGAATTTTTCCTATTATCCTTCTCCTTGACTTCCTTATGATATCCAAAATTATGCAATGGTTTCCTTTTTTTCTTTTTTTTAAGTCTTTTCTTCCTTTGGCTTCCATAACTTGGCACTCACCATGTTTTTCTTTCTTACCTTTCTGATTTTTCTTTTTCTTTTTTAAAAATTGTTTCTTCAGCCTCCTCTTGTCCCCTAAATGTAGAGCATTGCCAAAGATTCTACCCTAGGCTTTTTAAAAATCTTTCTTTACTTTCCCTTTATAATCATATCTACTCTCCTGGCTTTCATTATTGCCTCTATGTTGGTGACATTCAAATTTATGTCTCTGTCTCCAAGTTCTATTTATATTTTCAACTGTTTTCACATATCTCACTCTTCTTTTTAAAAATCATATTTATTTGTCCACTTTACCTTCATCCCATTAGACTGTAAAATTCTCAAGTAGTACCTGTATTTGATCTCCTTTTTATTTTTAATTTTGGTTATTTATTTGTTTTTAGTTTACAACATTCGCTTCTATAAGATTTTGAGTTCTAAATTTTCTTCCCATCTCTCTGCTCTCCCCTCCCTCAGATGGTGTACAATCTGATATAGGCTATACATGTACAATCATATTATACATATTTCCACATTAGTCATGTTGTAAAGAAGAGTTAGAACCAAAGGGAAAAACCCCAAGAAAGAAGATACAAAAAGGAGGGAGAGAAAACAGAACGCTCCTATCTGCCTCCATACTTATTTTTCTGGACGTGGATAACATTTTCCATCATGAGTCTTCTGAAGTTGTCTTAGACTTTTGTATTGCTGAGAAGAATTAAGTCTCTCAAAGTTGGCCATCTCATAATATTGCTGTTACTGTGTACAATGTTTTCCTGGTTCTACTCACTTCACTCAGTATCAGTTCATTTACGTTTCCCCAGGTTTTTCTGAAGTCTATCTGCTAATCATTTCTTATGGAATAATAGTATTCCATTCTATTAGTATACCACAACTTGCTTAGCCATTCCCCAACTGCTGGGCATCCCCTCAATTTCTTTTCTTGACGACCACAAAAAAATTGCTATGAATATTTTTATATGTGTGAGTCCCATTTTTATGATCTCTTTGAAATACAGACCTAGAGGTGGTATTGCTGTATCAAAGGGTATGCATAGTTTTATAGCCCTTTGGATATAGTTCTAAATTGCTCTCCAGAATGGTTGGTTGATCTCCTTTCTATCTTAAGAGCCTAAAACAATGTCCTGCATATGGTAGGCACTTAATACAGTTTTGCTGAGTTGAATTAAATTGATGAAAAATAAGAAAATTGATTTAAATAATAATTGATTTAGGAAAATCAATCTGACAGTGATGTGCAGGATGGATAGAAAAGCTCTGTTTGTCATCTGAAAAATGAGAGAGTTAGATGAGATGGCCTCTGAGGTCCCTTTTGTGGAGGGAGATACTCTGCTAGCCTTGAATCACTCTACCTGTGCAAGATTTTAGTTTTAAAAAACAAAGAGAAGCTACCCTGAGGATTTATTTAAAATAATAAAACAACAGCTACAAATTTCAGAGAAGAAGAAGTAGAAAGGAGCAGTTCTTAAAGGTCCTCAGCTGGGTAGAGATAGTTTTTAAGCCATTCAGTATGATCTAGTAGAACAAATAATTTAATAATTTTTCTTGTTTGATGATCAACTATTCTTTTCATTTAGGAAAAAGGATTGAAAGTACAACAGAAGGGGATCTAGGCAAACCATCCCATATACTTACTAGCTCAGTGAACCCAGGAAAGACACTTAGCTTCTGTCTAACTCAGTCTCCTCACATTTTAAAAGAGGATATTAGTAGCACTTATATTCCAGGACTGTTGTGAGGATCAAATAATATTTATAAAGTGTTTAACAGTGCCCGGCAACCTATGGTGCTTACTTGCTTATTCTCTTCTCTTCCCCACCTTATTCTTACAAAATGGCCCTAGAAGAGGGTGAAACTCTACAACAAGAGACAAAATGAGTGGGCCAGACTCCTCTTAATTAAATAAAAGGTATTTAAGTCAGAAACCAGCAAAATTATCAGTTAATGACCCTATAGACACTAAGTAGCAGAATTCTACTTTCCAAGTCTCCTAGATGAAGAGACTCAGAGATGCAGAAGTCCAAGTCTTTCCCTCTTGCTTTTCTAGAACTACTTTTTTAAAAAAAAAACTACTCTTAATACATATTTTATAACTATGTCTTTAACACCATGCTAAACTGTATCCAGTAGCTATTGATCCTATCAACATTGTTCTAAGAGTTAATGAGTAAGGAAATAATCGAAGAGGGTAAACTCTAATGATAATAGGATATTAACACGAAACATGCTTGCATTTTTTGTTTTTCATGAATTATAAATAGTGAATGTGATAGAACCTTTATTGTCTAAGCAAAGGAAACTGTCAGATGCCAAGCATCTGAGGTTTCATCTAGGGCCATTTTGTAAGGATAGGGTGGGGAAGAGAAGAGAACAAGCATGTAAGCACCATAGGTTGCCAGGCACTGTTAAACACTTTATAAATATTATTTGATCCTCACAATAGTCCTGGAATATAAGTGCTACTAATATCCTCCTTTAAAATGTAAGGAGACTGAGTTAGACAGAAGCTAAGTGTCTTGCCTGGGTTCACTGAGCTAGTAAGTATATGGGATGTATGGGGTGTTCAAAAGGACTAGCACCTGTGGTGAGAGAGCTTGTTGAGCCCTTTTCAGGGTTGTTCATCCACCTTTGGCATCCACCTGATTCACCCAATTCTCACCTATGGGCTCCAAGAAGCCGTAGCATGCATAGAGGCCATTCCCCAATAAACCATTTGAGCAGATGGACTAGACCAGGTTGGGGGTAACTGACAGACCTCAAACCCATTGGTGAGTTAAGGGAATGTCTACCTCAAGCACGTGAAGTCTCTGAAGCAGAATGGGTAGATGAGAACAATTTTTCCAATGACCATGGAGGCAGCTGAAGTAGGTGCTTAGAGCTTGGTCAGACATTGAAGACACCAAAGTCATCTGGTGCATCCCAGGCCAGTCATCTTGACTTTTGTTTTGCCACTGGACTTTTGATGAGTAGAAGAGAGAGTGAGGCAGATGACTTTGTGCAACTCTGCCTCATTTAAATTCAATTTATGCACAAATCATCATCTGTGATGTCATTGGTCCTCTTTGAAAAGGAAGGACAAACAACAAATGCCTCAGTCTGGATTTGAACTCAGGTCTTCATGACTCCAGGCCCCATATTCTATTTTCTGTGCCACATGGTTACCACAGACACATTGTGACCTTGAACAAGTGACCTAACTTCTCTGTGCCTAATTTTGATTACTTATAGGATCAATTTGATGATATCCTTCATCCTATTTAATTGGATGTGTTGGAAGTTACTGGTGCAAAGTTTCCATTGTGGTATGGTGCAAAGAGTACTAGCTGAAACTTTAGGGGACCTAGGTTCAAATCCCCGTTCTGCCACTTACTACCTTGGGCAAGTTATCTCACTTGGCTTTACTTCTTTATTTGTAAAATGAAAGGTATGAGAATAGATGACCTCTGAGAGGTCCCTAAAACTATGACTCAAGCTCTGTATAATCTCTGGGTTTGAAAGTTTAGCTTGCTTGCATATTTGATTGGATATATTTTGAACATATTGGAGTAATTTCCAGTGTGGTACAATAGAAGGAGACAATGGCCTGGGAGGGAGGTAGGAAGGAGTCCAGTTATCTTGGTTCTGCCCCTATTAGATGTCTGACCTTCAGAAGACATCTAATGTCTTAGAATGTTTTAGATATAAGATACTTTACTTCCCTGCCTCTATTTTTCATCTACAATGTGAAGGGATTGAAAGAAAAGATTTCTGATTGAAGTTCCTTCTACATTTTAAAATCTATGGTCCTGTCCTTGGATCATTTATTTAGTGGTGAGGTGACAATGATGCTTGAAAGTCCCAGTTGTGGCTTACACTTTTTTCCCCTCAGGTGACAAACTACAATTTCTATCTTCAAAGTCAAAAATCCATGAAAGGCTTTTCCAAGGGTAGGAGTCTATAAGAAGTATGAAGGGAGAATCAGTAATGGCTGCTTCATTATCACAGGGTTAAAGATACTTCAGACCTGAGAAGGAGAAAATGGCAACTTGATGAATTCTTTGCAGGATTTTGTTTCAAAAAGGTAAAGGAGAGTCCCATTTCCATACTGTTTTTTTGAAGTAGGAGGGTCAAAGGCACCAGGCCAAATGTTAAGAAGAGTCTGAGATATCCTACAGACAACTTAAAAGACAAGGTAGGAAAGAACCAGAATATTCAGTATTAATATTTTCCCTATTTGTCCATAATTCTACTATTCTTACTGATCTCACAGGTGACCCAAAGAGAAATTTAAAGATGCTACGTACGTATAAGTAGACTGAAGCTTGCCCTGATCAGGGAAAGGTCCAATCACTATTCCCCAGCAGAATGGAGCTCAGATGGCTTGGGGGATCCTGAAGATATGAGCCCAAAAGTTAGCTGGGTGCAATATTTAATTTTGATTACATGTCCAGCAGTTATCACCAAACTAGTGTACAGAACAAAAAAAAATGACTCTCCAGTTGAGTCAAGACCAGCAGAGACAAACAGTTTGAGATGATACCACCAGAAGATATAGTGGTCGTATAACTCTCAGAGACAGCTTCTCTTCCATACATTTGATCTGTACATACATATTCTCCACATGTGTGCCCCATGTTATCTCTATGTATTATCACTCTTTTCACTGATACTATATATTTATGAAAAGTATGCTAGGCTTATGTAAAGAATATCTGACCATGACCTCTATTACTAGGTTTTTTTCATTAAATGTTCTTTGAACTATCTCCATTTTCTGACTGATCACAGAGGAAATAAGCACAGTTTTAGGGATTTGAGCCACTCACAGAATACTTTGAATTTGCAGTATCTATTCTGGGAACCTCATGTATGAGAAGGGGGTTACTGACATTCTGTACTTATGCAATGCTAACTTCAAACTGCCATTGATAACCTAGTTACAGAACCTAATCCATAGTGCCCCAGAAAGATGTTTCAAAAATGTAGATTTAAGCCTAATAGAAGGAAAAACTTTTTTTTAAAGTTAGGACTACACTCAAATGGAATGAGGTCTCTCTAAAGGTAGCAGTGTCCTGTAACTTGAAAGTGGCAGGTGAAAGCTCAGGCATACTTTTAGGTTGAATTCATTTAGTCAAGAAATATTTCATAAGTATCTACTATATTCTAGTTACTGAGCTACTGTGTAACCTCTGGGATATAAAGAAGAATAAGAAAACATCAGATCTTTGCCCTCAAGGAAGTTATTTTCTGTTAGGGAAAACAACCTGTTCATTAAATATGAAATATATTCAGAGTAATTACAGGGAGCCACTTGAACAGTTTTGAAGGACACTAGTGATTATCAAAGGTAGCAGTAAGGAGAGAGTGAATGCTAGCCATCGTGGACAGTCTATGTTGTCAGAGAGGCTTTGAATGGGAAGGAGAGAGAAGAGATTAAAAGTTGTGAGAACAATTAAGAGGCTACCGTAATTGTCCAGGTGAGGGGAGATGAGGATCTGAACCAGAGGAGGCTGCAGATAGAATTGCCATACAGAAATGATTGTTGAATTAGATGATATCTGAGAAAGTCCCATTCAAAGCTGAGATGAATAATCACGAACCTTCAGAGACAGTTACAGGATGATCAATTCTACCTTGAAGCACAGTTTCTTGCATATAATATGTATTCAAAAAAGGTTCCATAAATGGTATGGAACAGGCAGGTGGCACAGTGGATGGAGCAAAGACCTTGGAGTAAGGAAGACCTGAGTTCAAATTCAGCCTCAGATATTTACTAGCTATGTAACCCGGGGCAAGTCACCTAACCATTTGCCTCTGTCTCATCATCTGTAAAATGAGCTGGAGAAGGAAATGGCAAACCCCTCCAGTATCTTTGCCAAGAAAACCCCAAATTGGGTCATGAAGAATTGGACATGACTGAAATAACTGAACAAGAACAAAGAAATAATAGGGATGGATTGTGTCCAAAAAAAGGGCAACTCAAATAATTTTTAAAAGAGCAGCTTCCCTAAGAATGAAGCTGAAGGAAAGAATTAAATATTATAAAAGTGGGACCTGAAACTTTACAGATCATAATGAAATAAAAACAGTATTCAGGTCAGGGAGCAAAAATAGAAGATGCAGACTCACATGGAGATTCGATTATGCATTCCTAAGTAATGATGGGGTCAAAGAACAAGCCATGCAAGTAATACATTACTATGTGAAAGAAAATGATAGTGAGGAAACAACTGTCAACATTTTTGGGATGCAACTAAAGCAATCCTCAGAGACTACGTCCCCACAAACATATATGAACAAAACAGAGAGTATAAATGAACTGCATGTGTATTTAAAAGTTAGAAAGCCAACAAATAAATACATCTAAAACAAGCATAGAAGAAAAGATAAAAATTAGAGGAGGAAAAAAGACAAAAAAACCCCAAGCCCCAAATAAGTAAAACTAAAAGCTGCTTCTTTGAAAAGACTAATAAAATTGCTAAACCTTTAGCCAATCTTATTAAAAAGAAAGGCAAACTAACAAAATAGCAAGTGAGGTAGGGGAAATCACTACAAAAAGAAAAGAAATAAAAAATTAATCAGAATATGTTATAAATTATATTTTGACAAATTAGAGAACACAAAAGAAATAGAATAACTTAAAAAATATAAATCTTCAACCTTACAAAAGACCAAATAAACATATTAAGTGATCTAATCTTAGAAAGAATTGGAATTAGCTATAAGACATCTACCAATGGAAAAACAATTCTTGGTTTTGATGTATTTACACAGAAATTGTCAGACTTTCAAAGAAAAATTAGCACTCACGTTTCACAAATTATTCTAAAAAATTTAAAAAGAAAGCACTCTCTCAGATATTATTTTTGAGACAATACAGTCTTAATATTTAAACTAGAGAAGTATAAAGCATAGAAGGAGAACTATGGACCAATATACTTAATGAATAGTAATTAAAAATCATAAGTGAAATACTGTCAGTCAGAATACAGTGATTCATCAAAGAAATAATTCATTAAAGCAAAAATGGATTTCTATTAAGGACAGACAGAAAGATGGTTCACATTAAGAAAACAATCAATACAGTCACATTAAAAAACAAAAGCATTACATACTCTATGATTACTTCAATAGATGCAAAAAAGCCTTTGACAAAATGCAAAATGTATTGATGCTAAAAACCCTACAAAGCATAGACGTCAATAAATCTTTTATAATATCATAAAAAAAGAAAACATCATATACAATGGTGATATACTAGGCTCTTTTCCAATAAACATAGGAGTAATGAAAGACTGCTTATTGTCCTCACTGTTATTTGGTATGATTCTGGAGATGCTAGCAATAACAATAAGAAAAGAGAAAGAAATTAAAGGCATAAAACTAGGTAAAGATATAATGATTTACTTGGAAAATGCTTAGAAACCTGCAAAAATAGTAATTAATATAATTAATAGCTTCAGTAAAGTTGCAGGTGCAAAATAAATAAACCTTCAGCAACATCATCATTTCTACATAATAATAACAAAATCCTAGGAGCAATAATAGAAATCTTATTATAAATAACTGAACAGTGCCCAAATATCCAAAGACCAATATACTAAAGCACATAAAATTATAGAATTAATTACAAAGTGTGCCATAAAGAAATACAGAACAGATTAAATAGTTGGAAGAATATCTAGTGCTCATGGCTAGAACATGCCAATATAATAAAAATGATAATAGTACTGAAAGTAATTTACAATTCTAATGCTGTACTTACTCAAATTAATAAAAGAAAAAACTTATAGAACTTGATAAAACAATAGGAAATGATTTGGAAAAATAAAATGTCAAGAATATCAAGGAGAATAATGAGAAGTACAGAAGAGGACAATATCACGTTCGAACCTCAAATTATACCATATAGCAGAAGTAATCAAAACTATCAACTACTGGACTTAAAGGAAATTAGAGCACTTAGTATGCAGAACAGAGTAGAGAAAGACTGTTGTGCTGCTACTGTTACTACATGCACTCCTGGCCAACCCATTATCCCTATAACTCTCTGTCTGTCTTCCTAAGTAGGCCTGGGCTGAAGAAGTGACTCATAGGGACTTTTTCTTGGCTTTCCCCACCAGAATTTGGGTTGGTACTTTTTCTGGGTTGTTGTGGAGGGGGTGTGTTGGAAGAACTAGAAAACCCCCCAACTGATTCTCACTCTACCCTCTTGATTCAACTCTCTTGTAATACATTACTAATAGGCATATGACCTTGATATTAGAGATCATGCTACCAAAAAAAAAAAATCCAGGAGAAGCAAATCATGTATCTCTTTGGCAAATAGGGAAGAGATGTATTCTTTTTTTAAAAAATAATTAATTATTTTATTTATTTTCTTGTTTATGTCATTTGTTTCCACCAGATTTTGAGTTACAGAATTTTCTTCCCGTTTTTCCCCCACCCCCATCCTCAAAACAGCGATCCCTCTGTAAAGCTCCTCCCCTAATGTGCTCTCTTCCATGTCTTCCCCCAACACGCCTCTTACTATCTGGTTGGGCAGGGAGGGTCTCCCTAACCCATACCCTGCATATCTTAATTCCCACTTGCATGTAGTTAATGATACTAATAATAATTTTATATATTATATATACACACATATACATTTTTTTCTTGACTTTTGATTGTAGAGCTTTAAATTCTAGATTCCCCCAGTTCCTCCATTGTTACCCACTCCCATTGGAAGGACAAGCAATTCAATACAGGCTACACATGTGTAATTACGCAGGACATCTCCACAATGGACATATCATGAGAGGCTGATTATATGTCCCTCCTTCCTATCCTGCTCCCGCCTTGTTCTATTCTCTACCCTGTCCCTGTCCCTTTACTGAAGTGTGTGCTTCCAGCAACCCTCCCCCAGATCCTGCCCTCCCCTCTGTCATCCCACCTCTCATCCCCGTGCCCCCTACTCTCCTGTGTGGCAGTTTAGAGTTTATGTCATTCCTTCCCTAAGTCAAATTCAATGAGAGTAAATGAAAGTGAAGTTGTAACAGTTATCCCTTGCCTCTTCTATATGGGATGATTAACCGCATTTTGTCTCTCCCTGTCTCCTCTCATTCTAGGCCTCTCCCATCTCAAAATTTCACCTTTTAAAGTATCATCCCTTCATATTCAATTGATCCTGTACCCTCTATGTACACAAATACACATATGCTCAGATATGTATTCATTCACATATATACCCTCCTATATAGACATATGTGTAGGTATATATATATGTATGTATGTATGTGTGTATGTATGTATATATGTTTGTATTCCCTTCTCCTATCCTCATACTAAGAAAAGTTTCATAAGTTACTATTATCATTTTTCCATATTGGCATGTAAATAGTT
Organism: Pseudocheirus occidentalis; assembly: GCA_028646575.1. NCBI lineage: Eukaryota > Metazoa > Chordata > Mammalia > Diprotodontia > Pseudocheiridae > Pseudocheirus > Pseudocheirus occidentalis. Next base: position 71,591,713 of record CM053598.1, on the reverse strand, counting down.
CAACTTTGATAAGTTTCTTATGATTTCTTTCCCATGTTTACCTTCTCCTGCTTCTTGTGTTTGAGTGTTAAATTTTCTGTTCAGTTCTGTTTTTTTCAGCAAGAATGCTTGAAAGTCCTCCACCTCACTGAATGACCATATTTTCCCCTGGTACATTATACTCAATTTTGCTGGGTAGGTGATTCTTGGTTTTAATCCCAGCTCCCTCGATCTCTGGAATATCATGTTCCAGGCCCTTTTGTCCCTCAATGCAGAAGCTGCCAGATCCTGGGTTATCCTAATTGTGTTAACACAGTCTTCAAATTGTTTTCTCTTGGTAGCCTGTAATATTTTCTCCTTTAACTGGGGATTCTGGAACCTGGCAATAACATTTCTAGGAGTTTTCTTTTGGGGATCTTTTTCAAGAGGTGATTGGTGAATTCTTTCAAGTTCTATTTTGCCCTCTGATTTTAAAATATCAGGGCAATTTTCATTGAGAATCTCTTGAAGGATGCTTTCTAAGTTCTTTTTTTTTATCATGGGTTTCAGGTAGACCAATAATTTTTAAATTGTCTCTCCTGTATCTATTTTCCATGTCAGTGGTTTTTTCAAGGAGATAGTTCACATTAATTTCTATTTTTTCATTTGTTTGTATCTGTTTATTAGCATCTTGATTTCTCATAAAGTCATTTGCTTCCATTTGCTCCACTCTAATTTTGAGGGAATTATTCTCTTCAGAATGCTTTTGAGATTCTTTTTCCATCTGGCAAAATTGACTTTTTAAGGCATTCTTTTCCTCATTGGCTTTTTGGACCTCTTTTGCCATTTGGGTTAATCTGTTTTTTAAGGTGTTATTCTCTCCAGTCAGGTTGTTGACTCTTTCTTGCATCATTCTCATTTCTCTTCCCAATTTTTCCTCCACTTCTCTTATTTGGTTTTCAA
>CM053598.1:71562724-71590292 GCA_028646575.1 Pseudocheirus occidentalis | reverse complement strand
TCCCAATTTTTCCTCCACTTCTCTTATTTGGTTTTCAAAGTCCTTTTTAAGTTGATCTATTCCTTGTAGGCAATCTTCATGTTTCTTGGAAGCATTTGGTGTGGGAGTTCTGACTGTGTTGTCTTCCTCCTACTCCATACTTTGATCCTTTTTGTTCCCCAAAAAGGATTCTAGAGTTTGATTACTGTTCTTGCTTTGCATCCTTCACCTCATGTTGGCAAGTCAATTAATTGCTTGATTTTTTAGGTCTGTGGAACTCTGCTTGGGGGGAGGGTAAGCTCTGTCCAAAATCGCTGGGGTTTTCATAGTTGCTGGAGCTATTGGGGGGGTGCTGCAGCCCCCACTAGCTTTGGCTTGCTGAAAGCACACCCCAAGACTATCACCCAAGACCACAATCCAGATCCAGGCCGCTCAATGCAAGAGTCCTTGGCCTTTGATCAATCGCTTTATCAAAAGCTTCAATTGATGAAATAGAATAATTATTTTTATAATATTATTTATTATGTTAATTGTCCTAGTATTAAGTGATCTTTGAATTACTACTATAAATACTACTTTTCATTATGAATAAACTTTAGTTAGTGCTATACTCTAAGCAGGTAGGCGGCACAGTGGGTAAAGTACTGGACCTGGAGTCAGAAAGATCTGAGTTCAAATGAGGACACTACTGTTCCCTGGCTTTTCTCCTACCTATTTGACCACTCCTGCTCTGTCTTCTTTGCTGGTTCTTCCTCCAAATCACACCTTCTAAATCTAGATGTCCTTCAGGGGTCTGTCCTGGGTCTTCTCTTCTCCCTCTATAGTATTTCACTTGGTAATCTCACCAGCTTGCATGGATTTAATTACCATTTCTATGTTGATGAGTCTCAGATCTACCTTTCCTACCCCAATTTCACTGCTGACTTCCAGTCTCATATCTCCAACTGTTTTTCAGACATCTCCAACTGGATTTTCAGTAGACATCTTAAACCCAACATATCCAAAACTGAACTCCTTGTCGTTCACCCAAACCCTCCCCTGCTTCCTACCTTTCCTATTTCAGTAGAGGGCAATAGCATTCTCCTAGTTCCCCAGGCTCCCAGTTTAGGAGTCATCTCAGATTCTTCATTGTCTCCCCATTCCCCATCCAATCTGGTGGCAAGGCCTGCCAGTTTCACCTCTACAACATCTTGAATTCACCCTCTTCTCTTCTCTAACACTTCCATCATTCTTGTACAGGCCTTGTCACCTCATGCCTGTATTACTACAACAGCCTGCTGGTGGAAAACCTCTGCTTCAAGGTTTTCCCCACTCCAATCCTTTCTCCATTCAGCCCCTAAAGCTGATTTTCCTAAAGTACATTTCCTTTCATCCCTTCCCTCTACTCAGTAAGCTCTAATGCCTACCATCATAGGTAGGTACAAATGCAAAATGCTCTGTTTGGCATTCAAAATCTATCCCTCTCTTACCTTTCTAGTCTTCTCATACCTTTCTCCCCAAAACATACTTTTCAGTCCAATAACATTGGCCTTCTGGCTGTTCCACAAACAAAACATTCCCTCTCTTGGCTCTGGACTTTTGTTTCTGACTGTCCCCCATCCTTGGAATGCTCTTTCTTTTCTACTCTGACTACTGACCTCCCTAGCTTCCCTTAGGCCCTGACTAAAATCCCACCTTCTACAGAAGTCTTCCTCAAGCTCTCTTAATTCCGGCACCTTACCTCTGTTAATTATATCCTATTTATTATGTATAGCTTGCTATATACAAATTTGTTTGTATGTTGTCTCCCCCATTAGATTGTAAGCAGAGACAATCATAACTTGATTGTAAGACAGTCCTATCTTTTTGTATTCCCAGCACCTGACACAGCACCTGGTATACAGTGGGTGCTTAATAAATGCTTATTGATCAGAATGGTTAAACAAATTGTGGTACATGAATGTAATAGAATACTACTTATAGAATGCTATAAGAAATAACAAGCATGATGAATACAGAGAAACATGGAAAGAGCTACATGAACTGATGTGGAACGAAATAAAGATAGCCAAGAAAACAATATATACAATGACAAAAATGTAAAGAGAAAGAACAATTGAACACAAAAATGTCAGAAGTCAAGGCTGCAAAATGCTAGAGAACAAGCCTGGATCAAAAGAAGAAAAATGAAAAGTGCACCCATCCCTCCCCTTTGCGGATGTGGAAGTTCACAAGTGTTAGGCACTGCACATGTTTTCAGACTTTTTCAGTATACTGATGTTATGCTAACTTCTTTTTTTAATCTTTAAAAACATTATCATATTGCATGGGTCTCTGAGGGAGGGAGGGTAAGGTCCCTGGAGGGAAATTATGGTGGCATATAAAACAAAACACAACAAAAATGTGTTTTTTAAAAGAAACTTTAGTCTAGTGAGATGACGGTGGAGAGGGGCTATATGAGTGTAGTCTATACATTGATAAGGGAATTGTTGTTGATAAGTCATGCTAATTTTCTCTTTTTTGCCTTTCTGGAATAGATCTCTGAGGGAGGGGAAATTATCATGATATATAAAACAAAATACAACAATAAAGCTTAATTTAAAAAATAAAGAAACTTCAATCTGATGAGACGAAGATAGAGGAGGAATATGATTATAGTTATAAATTTATGAAGACAACATGGGGTGACTGCAGACTCTTCACTTCATGCTACAATACCTGCATTCAGATGTAGCATTTTTATATTTGCATAAGGCAAATTTATTTCAAATAAAAATTATAAATACATTTAAAAAATCTATGATTTTTCAAGCGTGACTAGTTTCTCCATCAATTCAGATTGCTGCTCACTTAGTGAATCCTCTTTGTAAGCTGCTGTAGCTCATGCAGAAAATTCATAACCTGATGACAAGCTGTCTTTTAAGGAATATTTCTGAACTTAGCCAAATTGGTCTTAGAAAAATGATCATGGCGTTCTGTCATTGGATCTGTCTTGGAAACCTTTCCAACTTGTTAAGATCTACAAGAGATTGTATTCTGTTAGCACAGCCTTTGTAAAACCAGTGGCACTTTCACACCATGAGTCAGCATTGAGAAAATAGGATACTTCTCTTTATCTGTAGTGGAATGCAGGGAATAAATATAGAGACTTGGTTAATACAACTTGTGGTCTTGGCTGACACTACAAATAGGTCAAAAAAAGCTTGGCATAATGAAAATAGTTTGGTACTTAGTGTCAGGACACCAAGTTTCCTATCCTGTCTCAGATACTAAATAGCTGCTTGACTTTGGGCTAGTCAGCTAGTTTTTCTAAGTGTTAGAATCACAGAATCAGCAGAATCTTGGGAGTTGGAAGGGACCTCAGTGGCCACCTAATAAAACCCATATTAGGAAACAACTCCTGCTATATCATACCCCTAAATGGTTGTCTGGCTTCCACTTAAAGACTTCTAATAAAGAGGAACTCAATACCACCTGAGCTAGCCCAATTCTATTTATGGATACCTCTAATTGGAAGGAAGGCTTTAAAAAATTTTTTTAATTTTTAATTTTTTGCTTTTGGGAGAAAGGAATACAGGGCAATTGGAGTTAAGTGACTTGCCCAAGGTCGCACAGCTAGTTTTTGCGTTAAGTGTCTGAGGCTGGATTTGAACTCAGGTCCTCCTGACTCCAAGACCAATGCTCTATTCACGGCATCACCTAGCTGCCCCAAAAGCTTTTTAATGAAATCAAATCTTGATGTGTTCCTTTGTAATTTGTACCCATCTTTTCCTTGCCTGTAAACTAAGGATGGTAATACCTTTCTCGTCAAGTTATTGTGAAGAAAAATGCTTAATAAGCCTTAAAATCCCTTCACCAGTATTAGTTTTTAAAAATTTAATACAGGTTTAAATGAATTAATTAGTTTCTTAGATTTTTCTTTTGGATCTCAATTTTGTGTGTATTTTAAGGTGTGTGTATATGTTCAATTAGGAGATAGGGTTAATTAAGACCAGAAAGACCTTGACCAGGAAGTAAGAGCAAAAGGTCGTCAGGGTCCCTCGATGCCTCTGGCCCAGTTTACTTAAGTCTGGAAAGTCCACTTTCTAGGAGTAGAAGGGTAATATAGTCCCAACCTAAACCCCAAATGAAAAAGGTGTTTTTTTCTCTAGTTTCTTCATTTGGGAGAAGCCTGCGTATCATTTATTACGCTGATGAATAAGAGTTGTGTTTAGAGCTAGTGACTAAAAGAGGAAGAATCTTCTCCTTTAAAGAAGCCTTAAAAACAAGATAGATTTCCATCCATCTGAGCAAAACTTAAGCACATTCCAACCAGTAGGTGGGAGTCAGGAGCTAGTTGAGTGACCCTTTACCAGACCCCCTCCTAGCCCTAAAATCCCACTATAGTATCATATGTGTTGGGTGATTGTTGTCCGTCAGAGTCTAAGAAGTTCTAAGTACTGTAAGGCAACTTCCAACTTCATAGCCTATAATACCAAAGGTTAGGTCAGTGAAAACAGTGTAGGAGTGGTGTGAAGTCCTGCACACATACTAAAGATGAAAAAAAATAAAGCGGAAAAAATAGCAAAGACTGAGAAACAGATACCTGGGGCTGGATTTCCTATCCTGCTCATTGCTGGCAAGAGCGCCATAGAGAGACAGAGACTAGTAAGAGTTTTGAGAGCAAGCAGTGTTGATTGCCTTGACTTGGCACAGTCCCTCCAGTGACAATAATCCCCAATAGCAACTGATAAAAACAACAATTGTAAAATTGAGTGTGGGGTTAAGGCTGTCAGGACTTGGATTAAAGTTGTTTATAGATGAGGAATAGGGCATCCCAGTGAAGGTAAGGAGGATTAATGATAAGGAAATCCATTATTATTGTGAAGTGGGAGGAATATGTTGAGAAAAAAGATGGGAGGTTGGTATATTTTAAACAGGAAGAGTGCTTTTCAACAAGACTGAGAGCTCACAATGAGAATAACTCACCTGACAGACTAATGCATGGTAAAAAGCATGTTAGAATGTTAGAGGTGAGGTGAGCAACCTTGGTTTAGCAGCATAATAAGGAAACTCAGTATGGATATCTCAGTGACACTGACCATGATCCCAACAAAAGGTTCACCTTTGGAAAAGTGGCACCTCTGTGCCATTCAGAGTAGAGGTCTGAAGTTTGCTAATTAGTTGATTAATTCATTCAACAGATATTTATTGAGCCCTTGCTACGTATAGGGAAAGCTCCCACAATATACATGAGATTAGAACCTTGCCCTTTAGGATTCATTGTTTAGTAGGCCAGAAAAAGCACAATCAGAAACCACACTACTGGGGCGGTTTGGTGGCACAGTGAATAGAGCACCAGCCCTAGAGTCAGGAATACCTGAGTTCAAATCTGGCCTCAGACACTTAACACAAAAAAGCTAGTGTTTGACCTTGGGCAAGTCACTTAACCCCAATTGCCCTCCAAAAAGCAAAAAAAAAAAAAAAAAAAGAAACCACACTACTACCAGCCATATGTGACAGATGCCATAGAAAGTTGTGGACAGAACACTTTGGGAATTTACAAGGAGGGGGAATTACTGTGAATTAGAAAGATTATAGAAAAGTTTTATGGAGATGGAGACACTGGAATTGGTCTTGGTTGAATGGAGAAGATTTTTACAGGTGAAAATGGGGAGAGGGAGAAGAGGGAATACATTTTTAAGACAGAACAAATGGCATTGTCAGGGACACTGAAACAGAAAAGCCTGGGGACGTGACCCAGGAATGGTTAGCAGCCTAGTATTACTTGAGTGAAATGTCTAAGTGAAAGGTCTAAAAAAAAAGAATAGTGAGAGATAAGCGTAGAAAGATAAGTTGGAACCTTAACTGTTGGGCAAACTCTTTGGAAGCTACTGACTTAAAAAAAATAGAAAGTAATATGACCATGATCAGAGCTGTACATCAAATTTTGTTTAATATTGTTAAGTAGGATGCATAGAAGAATAATCACACTAATTAGGGAGGAATATTTCAATAGTCTAAGCTGGAGATAATGAGGAAGTCTGAGTTAAGGTAAGAAGAATAAGGGTGGAAAGGAGACACATTTGAGAAACATCACTTTAATGAAACGGATAGCACTTGGAAACTAATTGGATGCATATATGTGCAGGAGAGGACAGAGTCAATGATATCCAGATGATTCTGAGGCTGGATCTCAGCTAGACTCCTCACACAGTACTATGTGTCACATTAATGGAAGGAGTAAGAGAACCAATCCAGAGTCCTCTGGCATTCTTGCTTTCCCTGTCAGTGGCTAGCTATGCAAACTGATACAACAACCAATTTAAAACATTGCTATCTGGTCTGATGCTGATTGACAAAGGGGCGTCATTAGCGGAAACAAGAAGTGGAAGTGATTTTCTTGCCCTGTATTTTTGTGTGCCCATCAATATTTCTGATACTCCTTCAGTATATTATTCCTGCATCTAGGGAGTTGGTGGAGACATGAAATACTCCAGACCAGTATCTTTCAGACAACTTTGCCTATGTGGCACTATAAGGATCGACATTGAAAAAGGAAACCCTAAACATGATCTATCTTTGAAGTCTTCCACATTCAAATGATACGTTTTTGACACCAAACCTTACTGCTTTCCCAGGCCAAAATTTATACATACCACTGTACTTCAGAAGGAGGATAATGATAGGTGAGATTTGTTGCTCAATTAGGCAAACAACTTTGGGAAACCTGGCTACCTTTAGTTATTATTTATTTTATCTCTACCCTGATTCCCATGACTTTGATTTAACAGCTTTCTTCACAAACACAAAACAGAAACACTTTATTAAATAATTTCAACCTGCTATGTGAATTATCTAGTTATGGTTCCTGCCAAAAGACTTGAATCTTAGCCCTGGCTCTGCCAGTAATTACTCTTAGATAAGTACCTTCCCTTTCTTCCATAAAATGAGCATGGCAAATGATGGTTCCTCCCAGTTTTAGAATTCTCAAATTTAACGGCTATGAAAAGTTCTTTGCAGATTAAGATAAAGGTCCAGGAATTAAAAACACCTGACTCTACATCCATTGTAATGAATCAATTAATTTAAGCATTTATTTAACTCCTGATAGGTGCAAGGTATTGTTTTAGGTGATGGAGATTCAAAGACAAAAGTGAAAGTCCCTTCCTTCAAGGAAATTTTAATTATACATATATACATACATACATACACATACACACATACACACATACATATATATACATATATATATTCACACATACATACACACATACATATATGCAGATCTTAGGGCAAGGTACTACTACCTAGGAGACCTTGAAAGTCCTTGTGCAGAAAATTACACTTTAGCTGAGTCTCGTGGAATACTAGGGAGTCCAAAAGACCAAGGTGAGAAAGGTATTTGCAGTGGGAGCAGGCGAACCCCTGCTAACTATCCAGGAAAAAGGACTAGCTCAATAAATCCACAAATGTTTATGGAACACTTACTGTGTATTTAGTACCAACTGCCCAACACTGTGCCCATTGGATCTTCACAAGAACCTCATGAGGTAGGTTTTATTATTATGCCCACTTTACAATTGGGGAGACTAAATTAGACATCAAGCGGCTTGTCTAAAGTCACAGCTGGTGAGTGTGGGCAAAATAGAACTCAGATTCTCCTGGCTCCAGGCCCAGCGCTCTATCCACCCGACAATTTGCCTTCCCCTAAAAGGTTGCCACTGTGGAGGTAATGTGGAAAGAGTGCTGAATTTGGAGTTATTCAACCTGGGTTTGAATTCCCATTCTTCTGCTTACCTTTGGAAGATCACTTAATTTCTCTGAACTTTATTCCTGACACGTTTGAAATGGGCATAATTTTTATACTACCTATTATAGAGGATTATTATGAGACTAAAGTAAATGAGCATATATGAAGAATATTGCAAAGGATATGCGTGTGAATTATTATCATTGTTAGTAATAGTAGTGGAACTATCTATCTTGTAGGGAAAACATTTCCACTGGGAAAACAGAATATTACATATGTTCCTTCAAAATGAACATGAAAGGGTTAAACAAGATCCTAGCTAAACACCTTGCCATCTGGAAAGAATTTTGATTCTGGCATCAACCCAAGAGTTATAGACAAGGTCCACAAAAGAAGCCAAAGTAAGTACCAAGCTGTGTTATGACTTGGGAGAGTTCCCAGGTGTGGCAAGGTCCTACCACTCCCTGATTAACCCACTGCAATGTGGGTTATCTCCCATTTACCCTTGGACCAATGCCTGATTTCTGGTGCAGATGTAACTGGTTCTCCATTAATTGCAGATGGTTATGTCTGAGGACATCCACCGGAGAGGTGTCCATTGAAGAAGGTCCTAAAGAGACATTTTAGGTTAAATCAACTGGGTACCTTATGTGGGTAGAGTTGTAGAGTTCTCTACATAGGCTGGTTATCTGCCCTGAAATCTTCTGTGTTTTGTGTCAGGAATCAGGAAGAGGAAAGCACAGGACAATATATGTTTTACTCAAGAAACTGGTTTGAGTATTTGTACTCTGAACTTGTGGTTTTCCATCTATCTCGGTTTAATTCTTCACTGGTTGAGCATAAAAGCTTCTTTGTAGCTTGACTAAGGATATTATCTAGGTTGCTCTTTAGGTAATTTTGCGTCTTTTTTTTTTATTTTCCTGCATTTACATTTTGGCTGGATGTGAAATGCCTTTATTGAGCTGTATGTATTAAAAAACCTTCATTTGTTCCATTTCCTTAGAATCTTGGTATTTGTTGTGATTTGCAACACAAGTCAAACCTGAGACAAAGGCACATTTGGCTGGTCTGACTGAGGGACGAATAGATTGATTTGGATGAAAGGATCAAGTAACTAGAATGCTTTCCTTAAACTCACCATGACCCAAGATTTCAGGTTACAGAAGAATTCCTTGTTCACCACATTAACCTAACTTTTTCTATCTACTCTTTGAATACTCCATAGCAAGGATTTGCTTAAAAGGATTCAAACTTTTGTAATAGCCTTCCTTTTGGGTAGAAAATTTAATTTGTACTGTTAACTATTGTGTTCCCCAAGAATAGCTCTTCAATATAGCTTGTTTATGCCTGGAGTTCCACCATCGCACTTCTATTCTTTTACTTTTTACCCCTGGTTAAAACAAAAATGCTCCTTTATAATTTTTTATATTGCCTTCAATGTCAGAATTAATCCAATTAAACAAAATGTATTGTGTCTAGTAATGAAAAAGTGAAAAGACAAGGGCAAGGTGGTGACTGTGGGTTGGGAAAACCAAGTTGGCCTGGGCTGAAAATCCTGGGAGAAACCAAGTTGGTCTGGGTCTAGAATTTTGATAAAACAGTCTTGAGGCATTATTGGGATTCCTGTTCAGTATTTGGTCTATTTCTTGTGAATTTCTTGATATTTTTCTTCTGTCATCATATATGATAGAGTTCCAAGCATTATTAAGATTTTAATGCATAGAAGCTTATGGGGTCAGATGAATTCAATCTAAGGCATCCCTGTAGTATAGCTATCCAAAAGAAATCTATTTGGCTCTTAAACTGACTTAATAGAAATATGGAGAACAAATCAGAATAAGTGTAGTTTGGCCAAATTCTTCCATAGTTAGACAGTTTCTAAGTACCTCACTGTGAAAAGTTTATTGGCATGCTGTAAAACATTGAGAGGAGGGCGACAATTTTCACAGCTAGGTCCTGAGGTCCTCTCAAGTTGTCTTAGGAGGACAAACGCTTTACCTTTCACTTTTGCTTCTCTGTGTTTATTTGGTGGCAATGATCTGTTTGTGGAGGAAATTTCCAAAGCCTGGCATTTTCTGACCTACTTTGCCATCTTCCCAGTATTCCAGATCTGTCATATGTGGATTAATTTAGGGAATGGAGTATACATACCCTGGAGAAGAGAAGACTTAGGGAGAATTTGAGAGGACTGTCAAATGGAAGAAGGATTAGGTTTATTCTATGTGCCTTCACAGGGCAGAATGAGAGTCAGTGGGTCAAAATTACAGGGAAGCAGTTTTTGTTTTATTGTAAGGAGGGACTTTCCAGTAATTAACTAGAATTGTCCAATAATAAAATATACAAAGAAACAGTGAGTTGCTTGTCACCCAATATGCTCCAATAGAGGAAGGATGACACCACAGCAAAAGTGCTACAGATAGGATTCTTGCTTTGAATAGGGGATTGGAATAGATTACCTTCAAGATTTCTTTCTAAGTTTCTAAGATTTTAGTAAATGATTCCAGGTCTGGCCTCTTGCATAGGTGGAGTAGGTTGCTGTCTATGTGGTAGGTTTTCTGGGGGACTGAGAAGACCCTAGTATTGTCTCAGAATAGTTCTCCTATATGGTTTGATTGTGCCTAAGATTTATTTGATGAAGTGTAATTCCTTTGTTTTGATATTTCCCTCCTCTGTTAAATACAGCTATGTCCCATGTGTAACTCCAGGCCCAATACCAAAGATTTAGGCTTACATAGATCTGTTTTAACCTCGGGGTGTTATTTTTCACTCATGATCCCACCTAAGCTTTCCTTTGGGAACATCAGAATTGGACATTTTCCCCTACTTGGAGTCTTCCCTGACAATCAAAACAGCTCTACAGAAAGAATTTAAAGGGCCAGATGGGGAGAACATTTGGAATTCAAAAATCTTGTGGAAGTGAATGTTGAAAACTAAAAATAGATAAATAAATACTGAATAAAAAAGGGAAAAAAGAATTAATGGACCATTTGCTCTCATGTAAACACTCAGGCTAACAGGGCGTAGAATATGGAGGAAACTTTATTTAAACTAATAAAGATAATAATAATAATTATAACTTATATTTATATAGCCCTTTAAGGTCTGAAAAGTTCCTTATAAATATAATTGACTTGTTTGGTTTTCCTAACAGTTTTCTGAAGTAAGAGCTGGTGTCAACCCCATTTTGCAGATGAGGTGACTGGGACTGAGAGAAATTAAGCAATTTATTTAGAGTCACAGCTAGTAAGTGTCTAAGGTAGAATATGAAACCTTGTTTTCCTTATTCTATTCTATATAACATAGGTAAAATGCTTTGTAAACCTAAGAGTTATATAAATGCTAGTTATTATTATTATACCGTGCTACCATTAAAATATAAAGTTCTCAACACAGGAAGGACTTGTACCCAAGCCCACAATATGAAAAAAGCACTCCTTCCCTTTCCAGTCCCCAAGGACCTATTAGACTTCTAGACCCATAGCACTGTTCTTGAATTAAAAGATCCCTGTGAGAAAAAATTGCTTGGGATTATGAGTGCTGACTACTTTCCCCTAGACATGGACAGTGTCTATAACTTGCAGCAATCATGGGGAACAAAGCCCAGATTGGTTCTTCTGTGTTTTAAATGTGACAATGGCTGCTCCTTTGAGCTCCAGATTGGTCCTGAAACTCTACTACTTGGCTCAAGAGGCTTGTTCTCAGAATTTCCCTGTTTGTCTAGGAACTCCTTAGTAGATTCATCTCTTCTTCTAGTCACTGTCACCTCTGGGGACATGTGGTCTCTTCCTCTTCTGGTGTGACAGAGTTCCCTGGAGAAGCTCTGGAGATGCCCAGATAACTCTTCTTCAGTGGACCAAAGAACCATTTATTGGGTATGCTCTTCTGTGTCTGTCTATCTGTCTGTCTATTTGTCTCTCTCTCTCTGTAATTTTTTTCAGATATGGTTGAATCATTTGGTTCCTGAGATCTTTTTTAAAAAATTTTATTGACTTGTTTGTTTACTTTTAGGTTACAAGATTCAGTTCCAGAGTCACTTGAGTTTCAGATCTTTCTCCCCTTCCTCCCCACTCCCACCCCCGCCATGGTGGCATACAATCATGTATAGGATCTGCAAACTCCTTCACACTGTATAATAGTCTGGTTGTATAGGTGTTATAGCCAATGGAGTGAACAATGAGAAAAGAGAAACAAAAGCCAAACATTGAAAAGAATGATAGCATGCATTGCTCCTTTTAAACTCTGATCTTTCTGGATCTTTCTCTGAATGTAGACAATGAGATCTTTTTGAACCCTGAAATACTGTGCAGTTATTATTAGGGTAAATAGGGTAAATGTGTCACGTTAGGAAGCCTGGGAACGGGGTCATCTACAGTCTATTTCATACATTCTGATGGTCCTTGTGGATACTGGATTCTTTTAAAAATCTTCATCATCATCATCAATTATTGATCATCCTCTCACCCTCATGGCTACATGACATCGGACAAGCAACTACACTTTTTGAGGCCTCAATTTCTCCTCCATCAAATAAAGGAATATGTCCACATGAGCACAAATATCCTTTTCAATTCTAATGTTTTATTGTTCTATTGTTTTCTTCTAAGAGCTTCTAGGGCACTGTGCTAAATGATGAGAATATATGGAGATATTAGACACTTTGAAGGACTTACAGCCCAGTGGGGAAATAGAACAGGGCCATAAAAGAGAAAAATATAGAAAGGAAGTGGTGGCAATTGCTAAATGGATGGTACAAACATTACAGTGTGAAAAAATGAAGAAAATGGAGAAAGTTGAGCATGAATCTCTAAAAGAAGAGATTTTCTGGAAAAAAAATTCTTGGTAGAAAGGAGTTGAAGAAGTGACTGTATTTGATTTCTTGGTCTTTTTTACCATTGTCCAAATCCAGATAAAGCTTCCTATTTTATCAGCTCTTTGCAGTCCAGCTAATCATTGTTTCACCTCTCCCATCTTATGCCCCCTGGAATCTTGAGGATCCTTGTCCTTAGAAGTTCAAATGACTCCAAGTCCTCAGAGCTGACGTACATGTATTTGCTCCCCTATGGCTCCAGATCAAAGTTAATCAGTTAAGAGACTTCTCGCAGCCTTCAGAGGAGTAGAGGAAGTTTAGAACCTAAAAGTACTGGCCTATGGGTGTGATCCAAGGAATGGATAACTAGCCAGAATGAACTACACCATTCTTCCACTTCAAATCCTTTATCTCTAAAAGTGAACTCTTGATTAATTGAGCACAAAAGTTCATAAGCCAAAAAGAGGGGGGTAAGTATGTTAAACAATAGTCACTGATCTATTCCATTCTTGGTTCTATGGCTAAGCAGTTCTATGTGACCCTAAATAAATCATTTCATCTGTTGTAGACTCAGTTTCTCCATATGTAAAATGAAGGGAGTGATATACTGTGATCATGTCATTTGGAGGCACTGTGTCTGGCTACATCAAGGACTGCCTATTGTCCCTTGACTTCCTTTGTGAAAGAGCCTATCTTTGAGATCTGGGGATCATATATGATTCATAGTGTTTTTTCCCCATGATGTCACTCCTATTTTCTAGTACTTTCTCGTTAGTAACTTGAACATTTGAAACACTGAGAATGTGAAAAAAGGAAAATCACATAATTCTTGCTCTTAAGGAACTTAACAATACAGTAGAGGATAGTATTTTAATACATCAATGGATTTATTATTTCACTGATTCTAGTACTTCCTACAGGGAAAGAGATTGTAACCCACGCACTACATCTCATTCTATGAAACTCTTGTCTGTCTACTATTAATTTTACACAGGGAGTCACCCAATATCTTGGGCGCTTTAGGTCTCTAAGCATTGAATAGACATGAATGTGGCATGTGGGCTGTCCACTTGTTATCCTTGTTAGTTTTTAAAACTCATTTAATATTCTATTGTCCCAATTACATATAAAAACAAGTTTAACATTCTTTTCTCAAATTTTGAGTTCCAAATTCTCTCCCTCTCTCCCCTACTTGCCCTTTTGAGAAGACAAGCAACATGACATAGCTTATACATATATCATCTGTTATTTCTATGAAATCAAACTGCCTCCTTTTCTCTTCCTTCATCTCTTGGTGGTGATCACAAATCATTGTTGACAATACCATGCATCGATTTTCACCCACCACTTCTCCAGTGTCCTTTGGTTGATCTGCAATGAGACTGCAGTTTTCACTGACTTGGAGCCAGAGAGCATCACCAGAGGAATATGGGTGTTCAAAAGTTGAGTTTTCATTTCAAATTAAATAACTATGATTAAAATTAGAAGTAGCTGTGTAGAATAAGTGAAACATAAGGGGATGAGAGATTTTAAAAAGTTTGTTTTTAATTGGGGAAAAACAATAAAGAATTCATAGAAGAAGAAGAACTTTATTTATACCTTTAATAGGTTGAGACATGGGAGGGAACTTGTTCCAAGCATGGAGGATGAATTGTACAAGTGCTATCCACATAGGCAGGAGAGAGCAGGTAGGGGGCTATGCAAGGGGAGTAAAGTTAAGGGGAGTTAAGTGGCCAGACCTGTGCATTAGGAATCATTGTGAAGAATAGATTGGAATGAGGAAAGATTGGCTGGTGAGAATGGGATGGAGTTCTCAGAATTATGAGGAAGTTTCAGTGTTTCTTCATTTAATGAGGTGTGGCACCTAATTCCCAAGCCCCTTGTCTATGTGATTTATGAGATAAAGAAGAGTATTCACCATTGTACTTTCTAATATGTAAGGTGTTATCCTTTTCACACTTGTTCTCTGATAAATTCTAGAGATCTATTGGGGTAAGCTCTGAGAGTGATCATAGGAAGATGGAAGAAAAAAAATTCTATTAAAAAAAGCAAGAAATAGGTCTTTGCTCTTACAAGTAGGAATAGTAGAAGGGAAAAAAGCTCCAGGCTTGAAGATCGATGATGATGTAGAAGTTCCTTTTTTTATGAAGAAGCTAGATGACACAGTGGATAGAGCTAGATTTGGCACCAGGAAGACTTGAGTTTAAATCTTGCCTCAGAAAATTCTTAGACTGTAACCCTGGACAAGTCACTTAACTTTTGTCTTCCTTAATTTCCTCATCTGTAAAATAAAGTTAATTGCACCTGTCTCCTAGGATTGTTGCAAATATAAAATGAGATATTTGTAAAGTTCTTTGCAGACCATTAAATGCTGGGTTATCATCATCATCATCATCATCATCATCATGCAGACCAAACCAGTCAGTCTCTTATAACTGACTGGTAATGTATTTCTGGAGGGCAATATACATAGAATACAGAGTAGGTAGAGAATTGCAAATATTCACTAAGGATATATAAATATCCTTCACTAGTGGGCTACCAAGGATAGTGCAAAGAGCCAGGGATTTGGAATCAAAAGGCCTGAACTTGAATATTGCAACTCTATTATATTTTAGCTGTGAGATTGGGCAAATCACTTAAAATCTCTGAGCCTCCATTTCTTTATATAAAACAACAATAGTTTGAACTAGATTTATAGTTTGTACTCATCTAGTTAAAAAAAATTGATCCAATGTTTCCAAGTCCTTTCCTTGTCACTAGGTAGCCTCAGTTTCCTTATCCAAAAAATGAAGCTACCCATCTTGCCTGCCTCATGGCATTGTGAAGAGAAAATGAGATGATGGATTTGGAAGTTCTTGGCTAACTGTAAAGTTTTGTATAAATGTAGGGGTGTGTGTGTGTGTGTGTGTGTGTGTGTGTGTGTGTCTTTACTAATACTTTGGTGAATCCATGATCTCCCTGATGCAGGAACTCTCTCCAATGGTGCAAATTGGAAGAGATTCATGTCTTCTCCAGTTGCATGATTTTTTTTCTCCTGTTCTCCCATAAATCATCTAATCATAGGCAATTTAAGCAATGTGCTAGAGACCTTTCTTTACTTTCAGTCACATCTGATAGATGCACATTTATTATCTTCTCCTGGCAAGGAATTGATACAGACAATCACAATTCAGTGACAATTTTGGGAATTTGGAGAAGTCGGAAACTTTCCCAAACTAGAGGTCACTAGGAGGAGAGATGCTATGCAGTTTTGACAGGTATCTCTTACCAATGTCTAAAAAATTCTGAATGAGAGCCAAGGGTCACCACAAATGACCTCCCATTGAGTCTGACAATGGGTAGTTGATACTTTTCATGGAAGTCACCATCATGCTCATCAAGAAGGTGGAGAGCAGGTGGCATGGAAAGGAATGCCAATATTTCCATTACAAATAGAAGGACCAGAGCAGGAGAGATGCCTGGAGCACTTCTCCAAGCACTGTGAAATATCAGTGGCTACAATATAAGGAGAATCCAATCGAAAAGGACTCAGAGATTGCATGATTTAAGGGGAGGTAGGACCAGTACAAGAGACAGGGACTCTTGTTTATGTCTAAAACAAGGACTGTTTGGAGTTCACACTGAAGTAGTGCATGTCAAACTTTCCTCTTTGCCATTACACTAACTACCTCATGGGACAGGACCATGTCCTACCCTTCCAGGTCAGCAACAGGTACTCATGAGGCCATGAAGAGAACATTCTTTAAGGCAAACCCCTGAGATATTCTTTTCCCCTTGGATTCCTTTTCCCTATTTGCAGAGTAGCCCACATCCTGCTTTATCTGGATTGTCTTGGAGTGTAGATTTATTTCATTGGTAAATGTAGGTTTCCCCTATGTCCCAGGAGCACTTAGAAGTCTTCTTGTTGGATGCCAGAGAAGGAAGTGGCAAATTATATTATTGATTTCAACGTGCTTTTGCAGTTGGAGTTATGCCAAATCTTTCAGGGGGCAATCAATCAGACACACCTATTCTGTTCCCATAGATTTGTGAACTACCTGTGAGTTAATTTACTTACTTCCTTTTCATAGATCTATTGCAGCAATAGCAAGAGACTACACCTGAGAACACGCCTCCTCATACCTCAGAGCATATAAATTTCAAAGTGTTTTTACTGAGATTGACAGGGACCCAGCAAAATGGGCATCTCCATATTCCTGGGGATATGGCTGTTATGGTGCCAAACTCTACATGCAGGTATTGTGATACTAATTATGAAATTTATGTATTTTCCTCTGAAGTCCTACTTAGATGAGTTTCAGTGTCTTACACCCTGATCATAGACTTTTCATTTTGGGAAGAATTTTGCTACAAATGAAGATAGCCAGTAGACCTTGGTTATGATTAATTACAAAGTGTCTTTTACACAGCAGGTTTTGAATAAGTTTCTTTTTGTTTTTGTTGAATTGGATGAAAGAGATTTTTTTCCTCCTTGGAGAACTATAAGCAGTTGGAGCCAGAGCACGCCAATTGCAATGTCACTGGATTCATTAAATCATTGTCAAAGGATTTTTTGGTTCTGAAAACAACAAAGCTGTTAAAAACTTGTAGAGTATGTGGTTGAGGGATATAATGCTTTAGCTAATACTTTTTCCATCTGTGACTCAAATGGAAAGGATCCAGAATGTTTGATCCAATGTAATCTCCATGATACAAGGATGGGCAGGACAGATACCCTTGCTAATTGAATGTTTCTTTAAGACTTCTAACTCGAATTTTGCCTGGAGATATGTCTGTCTTAAAAATGCTTCATAATTAGAGTACACACATAGTTAAGCAGTTTGATGGTCGAAAAGGGAATTGGGAACCCACCGTTGTGTCTGCCATAGCCTTTGCCAGATGGCCCAGGGCTAGATTCTCACCCAAATCTGAGTGTCAGATGGAATAGATGGCTACATTCCTGCCGAGCCAGAGGCAAGCCCAGGGAGTACGGCATTCTGTGATTCTATCCAAGACAATTTTCACAGGGCTGGCTAACTGAACAAGTGCTTAGTCATGTTCTCATTAAACGGGCATATTGTTTTTGTTTTTTTGTCAGATTCAAATATTTCACAACATTGTGCGCTTATGAAGTGAATAATCATTCCTGGTTATCTTCATCTGGAGAGAAAAGATCGTAGGATGCCTTGAGGGGTCATGTTTCACCTGGCAAATTAATTCCATCAAAGATGCTAGAAGCAAATAATCTTTCTCACCTCCCACTCCCAAAAGACTGAGTGAGGATGAGTGTGTAACTCATGGGTATAGATGGTGGTGTAGTTAAAAAGGCAGATGTCCTGGCTGGGGGCTTGAGAGATAAGTGAAAGTATGGTGTTCAATGTTTGTCATTTCCTCATTACTACTCTCCCTGCCACATACAAATCTTTAGCATCAGAAGGCAGTGTAGGGCCAAGCTGCTTTGTGTACAGGGGATTTACAAGCTCTGCTTAACTACCAGGAATGAGAGAGTCCTTCACTCTGAGTGGCAAATCCAGGAAAGGCCAGTCCCTTAGAGTCAGAACTTTTGCATGAAACTATGAAATGAGTTCAAAGCCTTGTTATCCTTGGACTTGCCATCTAGGGACATTGGTGGTAGTCTGGGCAGGCTGAGTATAGGGAAAGTAAAATAGTTAACTCTCAACTCTCCTAATTCAGGAAATTGCTAAACCTTCAAAACTACTAAATGAAGAACAAACAATGAATTCCTACTTTCTAGGATCAAGATAAATTGATTCATGTATTTATTGATATGAAGGATTTTTTGGGAACTTTGTCTGTTATTAACCAGGAGGTGAGTGAGAGCTTGTGGCTCTAAGCTCTGTCTGTCATCAGCTCAATACAGCAGGGCAGGCTGTTTCCTCATTCTTGGATTCAGGATCCTTTTGACTCTACCAGGCAGCTGAAAAGTATAGTATTTTTCTTTCTTTCTTTCTTTCTTTCTTTCTTTCTTTCTTTCTTTCTTTCTTTCTTTCTTTCTTTCTTTCTCTTCTTTCTTTCTTTCTCTTCTCTCTTTCTTTCTCTTCTCTTCTCTCTCTCTTTCTTTCTCTATTTGTCTTTCTTTCTCTTCTCTCTTTCTTTCTCTCTCTTTCTCTCTCTCTTTCTTTCTCTTTCTCTCTCTTTCTTTCTCTATTTCTCTTTCTTTCTCTATTTCTCTTTCTATCTCTCTCTCTTCCTTTCTTCCTTTCTTCCTTCCTTCCTTCCTTCCTTCCTTTCTCTCTCTCTTTCTTTCTCTTCTCTCTTTCTTTCTTTTTCTATTTCTCTTTCTATCGCTCTCTTTCTTTCTTTCTTTCTTTTCTCTCTCTCTTTCTTTCTCTCTTTCTTTCTTTTCTCTCTCTCTCTCTTTCTTTCTCTATTTCTCTTTTTTCCTCTATTTCTCTTTCTTTCTCTATTTCTATCTCTCTCTCCCTTCCTTCCTTCCTTCCTTCCTTCTTTCTTTCTTTCTTTCTTTCTTTCTTTCTTTCTTTCTTTCTTTCTTTCTTTCTTTCTTTCTTTCTTTCTTTCTTCCTTCCTTCCTTCCTTCCTTCCTTCCTTCCTTCCTTCCTTCTCTAATGATGCCCATTAAAGAGAAAGTACTGCATGATGTGTTTTTTAATCACAATTTTAGAGGTAGAATGACATTTTGGATAGATTACTGACCTTGGCATTAAGATACAGGTTTACATATTGGCTCTGCCACTTAATAACCGTTTAACTTTGAATCGGTCACTTTCCTTCTCCGGGTGACATAGAGTTATAAGCAAGCTAGAAAGAACTTTAAAGAACATCTCTTACAAAAACCCAACACACACATCTGTTCATTTTCAAGAAAGGAAAGAGATCTAAATAGTAGGTGGCAAAGAAGAGAATTCAGTCTAGACCTTTTGGTTCCCAATAAAGTACCCTTTCCACTATGATATATTGTTTTGTGACTTGTCAGAAGATTATATTAGAGTTATAGATAATAGAGATGAGCTAATACAGCAATCTCATTTAACCTTCTGTAAAGAAGTGTAAACTTCTTGAGGGCCCCATAGTATAGTGAATGCTTAAAAAACGTTAGTTGTTTTCAATTGAATTTTGAAGTTGAGGACACTAAAGCCCAGACGAGTGACTTATCTAAGGTTATAATGATTTAATGGCAGAGTTAGGGCTGCGACACCCATCTTCTGGCTCCTAGGTCAGTGTCTTTTCTGCTCTCTCTCAAGGATCTTGAAAATCCTTTCCCATTTACAATTTGGAGATTTATGGGATGATCCGTATTCTTCCTCAATTATTTGTGTGACTTCCCCTACCTCCTGAGCCTCTGGCTTAAGAAAACAACTGTGTTTCCTTAATTCCTAACTTGAGAGTAGAACATTTAACTTTAGAGGTGGCACGTGACAAAGTGGCTAGAACTCAGGCCTTCAAGTCAGGAAAGACCTGAATTCAAGTTTTGCCTCCAGCCTTAACTAGCCAGTTACCCTCATAGAAGAGCTCAAATTCTCTACCCCTCAGTGTTTTCATTTGCCAAATAGGAATGAGAATTGTGTCTCTTTAATAGGGATATTGTGAGAACCAAGTAAGATAATATGCATAAAGTCCTTTGCAAGCATTTTTTTAAAGTGGTTTTTCAGGCATATCTCACTCTTTGTGACCCCATTTGACATTTTCTTGGCAAATGTACTGAAGTGGTTTTGCTATTTCCTTCTCCATCACTTTTTTTAAAGATGAGGAAACCGAGGTAAACAGGTTGAAGTGACTTGCCCAGGGTCACAGTAAGCTTCCGAGCCTGGTTTGAATCTTTCTGCTTCCAAGCGCAGTGCACACTTACTGAGTTGCCCATTGTATACATTAAGGTGCTTTATAAGTGGTGAGTCCCTATCATGATTATTCCAGTGATATACTCTTTTATTTGTCAGTCTTGGATCTTGTCTTGCTGTGGTGGCTCTTCCTCAAACATTTCCTTAGAACTTTCATGATTTAGAAAGCATTTATTCATGATTGCTTTTGATCTCCACAACAATCCTATTTGTTAAATAGTCCAAGTTTTTTTTATACTCATTTTGCAGATGAGGAAATTGAAGTTCACAGGGGTTAAGTGACTTGTCCAAAGTCATGCAGCCAATAAGTGACAAAGCAGGAATTTATACCTGGGCTTTCCATTTCCAAGTCCAGCACACTTTTCACAACTTCAAATCTAGACTTGCAGAAATTGTCAGGGTGGGCCCTATGCATCACCAGGTCATTGTATGTTCTCTATGACCCCTGCCCCCTCAAAAATGTGTGCCAGTAACTTGTCCTGCCTGTCTGAGTCACTTCACTGGAATAACCATGCCTAGCCCTATTCTTCATTAACTCTCCCATTCTCTTTACTTTTCCCAACCTTTGATAACCTTATAAAAAGTTTCTCTTCCCCCTTGTCCTCAGGACTTATCTCTGACAGAGTGTAGCCAGTAAACCTGACAAATGAATGTACTAAGGTACATTAATTGCCTGGGTTAACGTGTTATTCTTTGCAGTCCACATAGTCGTTTTTAACTGGGGGCCTGCTAGAAAATACTTGACCTCAAAGGTCTAATTCTAATGGCAGAAACTTTAGGCATTGCAGTGAGAAAACATTTTGGGGAAAATAGAGTTCTTCACACCAGAAGCCAAATCCTAGCACAGGCCGATGCTCTTTCTACCTGAAGTGGCCGTGAGTGGGGAGAAAGTGGGAAATCCTCTCTGAAGTCTCACCTTTCCTTCCCGTGACTCTGTTTTCACAGTGTTTGTGCATGTGTGTGTGCATGTGTGTGTGTGTGTGTGTGTGTGTGTGTGTGTGTGTGTGTGTGTGGTGTAAGGACAGAGATGAGTATTCTATAAGTAAGGAAGTTTTTAGGGCAGGTCTCTGTCTCCACACCATCCACCTTCCCAACATCTGACACCTCAAAGGCTTCTTTAGGGATGTTCATTTGGGGACTTGGGGTAGGGTGTTCAGTGGATAGTAGACAATGGTGGCTTTAATCCAGAATGGAATCACCACAATCATGCCTGCCAGCCCTGGACCATCACCTCATATTGAGGGGCCAACCTCCCCCCACCAAATCCATAAGGATCTAAACAAAGCAAATGGCACATAAAATTCTATACGGATCATGAAACTTGTACTTATTTCTTCTTCCCTCTGTCTCAAGAGCCTTCTTGACTCATGGAATGAAGAGGTTCAAGAGAACATTGCATACAGTAACAGCAATATGACTTTAAGAACAACTTTGAGTGACTAGGTCATTTTGACTATTATCAATACACAAATTAAAAACAAAAGACACAGGAAAAAAGGCTCACTAACATTAGTCTCCAAGTCTGGTATGTTTTTGTCCTTGAAGAATAGATACTTTTTAGGAGACTGATAATTTCTCATAATTTAATTCAATAACCAGCTAGGAAACACTTGCTGTGTGCAGAACACTGTGTTGGGCACTGAGTGGGGAAGTGGGGAGTAGAAAATTTAGGTGAGAAACGAGTACAGTCTAGTAGTAGAGAGATACAGAACCCAGATAGATATAACATCAAAATAATACTAGGTAAATATGTGAGAGGCAGCTAGGTTGTGCAGTGGATAGAACACCGGGCTTGGAAACAGGAAGACATCTTTCTGACTTCAGATATGGCCTCAGTTACTAGCTGTGTGACCCTGGGCAAGTCACTTAACCCTATTGCCTCAGTTTCCTCATCTGTAAAATGAGCTGGAGAAGGAAATGGCAAACCCCTCCAGTATCTCTGCCAAGAAAACCCCATGTGGGGTCACAGAGAGTCAGACAAGACTGAAACTAATGAAAAACAAAAACGCAGGGGAGGTACAAACAAGGTTTGCTTAAAGTCCTGGAGCAAAGATATATTACCAACTTGATGGGATGTTAAGATGGTCATCAAGTGTCAGAATATGAGGACAGGAGAATGAAGGAAGGCAGCAAGCACCTCGTATATCCCCCACTCTGTGCTAAGTACTTTACAAATGTCTCATTTGAACCTTGCAATAACCCTGGGAAGAAGGTGCTGTTATTATCCCCATTTTATAGTTGAAGGAACTGAGACAGAGGTTAAGTGACTTACTCAGGGTCACACAGATTGCAAGTGTCTGAGACTGGATTCGAACCCAGGGCTTTCTAACTCCAGGCTCATCATTCCATCTATTGCCTCTCTCAGTTCCCCTGCTTCTCTAGACTTGAATTTCTATTAAGGTATCCTTGCCATCCCTCCCCAAAACACTGCCCCCCTAAACCCTAACTACAGAACATCTAGCTTTTTGGTTCAGGACAAAATTTGGAATTTTTCGTTTTTCCAATTTTTCAATTTTCAATTTTCTGCCTTTTATGTTACTTTGCATGATTTTCCCTTTTGTGTTTTCCCCTTTCCACAGAGTTCAGTGATGAGAAGATTTAGAAAGGGAAGGATCTTAAGAATCAGATAGTCCATCTACTTTATTTCACACTTGAGGAAACTGAGTCCTAGAGAGGTTAGGTGCTCTGCCCAAAGATACACACTCAGCTAGAAAATAACAGAGCATGGATTTCAACTGATGTCCTTTTATTCCAAATCCAGTCCTCCTTCTACTATACCAGATTGCCTTTCATAAGAGGAGCACAGGTTTGTGTTTCTGATACACTCTGCAAGCTGTTCTGACTTTAGAACTGAAAGGGATTTTCCCCTAGTATTTTAGATGAATGAGTTCCTTGCCTTTGTGGGGTTTTGTTGTGGTTGTTGCATGCTTTTTTCCCTTTCTCTCTCTCTCTGGGGAACAAAACCAAAAATAGTCGCAGCCTTGAAAAGAGGTGTATTACAGCAAATTGCTGGAAGGAAAGGGCAGAAAATAGGGATGACTTAGAGAAATCCCTTCTCACTCTTACAATGTGTCAGCAAGTTTTGATAGCAAAGGTTACAAATACCATATAGCAATGAGCTACATCCCCAGTTACAATATTTCAATGATATCAATTCAATAAATATTTATTAAGCATATATTACAGAAATAAATTTAAAAGGACAGTCCCTGCCCTCAAGGAGCTTACAATCTATTGGGAAACTGAAAAGTGTGGGCGGAAGGGAGCTGAAGGGGACATTTGAAGGCATCTAGTGCAAGCCCCTAATTTTATAGTTGAGGATATTAAGGCCCAGAGTAGAAAGTTATTTGCCCAAGTTCATACAATTAGTTAATGGCAGAGTCTCAGTTTCCTCATTTGTAAAAATGGGAATTAATATATCTTCCCTTCCTCTTTCAGTAAGTGGTTGTGATATAAAGATCATGTGGTCAATTGGCCAATAATTATTGATTGTACCTAGTACTTTCTGGGAGATCTGCTAGGTTTGGGGGCTTCAAAGGCAAAAAATGAAACCATTTCTGCCCTCAAGAACTTTATGGGCTCTCTGGGGAAATAGCAGTAAATGCAAAAATGTGTATTAAGCAAATATAAGTAAATGGAGTGGGAGAGATACAGGACTAATAACTGGGTGGATTGGAAAAGACAATGAATTTGAAAGTGTCTTGAAAAATTAAATGTAAGGGATGAGTATGATTAACGATCATCATTATTAATGATTGATTTAAGAATTACAATCAATTGTCAATGTTATTTCATTGTTAGTGATGACCAGTCATTATTTTCCATTATCTGAATTAAGAATTTGAAAGAATAATACATACAGGGACGGGGGCAGGGAGCTCCTCCCTGCCCTGCTAGAAAGCTAGAAGAGTGTTGGAGGAGGGCATAAAAGGGAACAGATTGTGGGAGGGGTCTTACAGTGGGATCAATGTTCTGGGCTGGGGAGTAGGGGCAAAAAGGGGAGAAAATTTGTAACTCAAAACCTTGGAAATGAATGATGTAACCAAGAAAATAAATTAAAATTAAAAAAACAAACAAACAAAAAAAAGAATTTGAAAGAAAAGCAAATAGTCATCTCATATTCTTTCAAATATGTCTTTTCAAGGCACTAGAAGAATTGGGAAGTCATTTCAGATTCTTTTCCTGAGGTCTTTGTGATATTGCCATGGGGCTCACATAGGATGGAGGAATCTGATTCTCTGTGACTTTGAATTCAGATTATAACTCCTTGGATTGAGACATAAACCCAGCTATGGGTGGAAGGGGATTGTGGTGTAGGGAGGGGTGTCACTGGTTGCTATGAATTCTTCTTTATAAAAGGAGACTTGTGCCATGTATCCATTAGGGTGGAATGCCTGGCCCATCCCAGCAGGTTGAGTTTAGAGAGGAAGAGGAGACAGAAATAGAGATGGAAACACCCCCCTCCCACTTCTTTATAGCCATGTAGTTTGATGGCCAATGGGTTTACCTTTACCAGTTTGTCTTAATCCCATGTGAGCTTGTCTCCTGTGAGGCAGCTAGACAGGGTGAATAGAACCCATGCCTCTCAGTAAAGAAGGCTGGCATCTGAATCTTCCCTCATTGGCTTAACTATAAGACCCGTGGAAGTCGTCATCTGTAAAATGGACATAATTATAACACTTATTGCACATGGTTGGTGTAGGGACCAAAAGAAAGACTATGCAAACCTGGAAGAGACATATAAATATCAAAATAAATGATGCTGATGAGGCTGATGGTATAGATCCTGGGTGAACAGAATTCACCCAGGGTGTCATCATGGGTGGGGTTACAGGGAATGCCTTGCTTTTTTCATGATGTGACCCATTACCACGCCAGTACCCTTGCTCTATTGGTTCTTCTCATCTGGGGCTTCAGCATGAAGTCATCTAGCCTTCTTCTCTGCCCTCTGATGGCCACTTTTGTGTTAGTAAGAACACCCATAGTCACATTGGGGGTGGGGGATGAAATAAGACTAAATTTAATTTTTCTCTTCCAAAATTCTGGGAGCCACCATGGACACACAGCTAATTCTTTTTGTGCTGTAATTATGGTAGCAGGTGTCTCTTCTGTTATTTTGTTATGTATTAAATAGATGTGAGGGATCTGATCACTAAAAGGAAGATGAATTCTGGGTCACTGAAAAAACAAAGGTACCAGGAAATGGATAATGAAAAGTATCTCTTACCTCATGGTAGAGAGGGGGATAATTTCTAATAGACAATATTGTATCTATTGTCCTAGCATTTAGTTCAATGCCTGGCACACAGTAGGTGCTTAATAATTGTTTATTTCTTGAACAGTTTGTGTATTAGATGTTTTGGGGTATATTTTCTTATTTATTGATTATTTCTCAATCATTAATCATTAAAGAGTTAAAGAAGGTGGGTGGGAAATAATTGTGATGGAAAAACAAAAGGTATCAATGAAAAGTACTAAAATAAGGAAGAGAATGCTATAAAAAACACAGGAGACTGAATACAAATGAATGTCATCCTTCATACTTCCTCTGTTCCCTTTCCACTTTGCATCAGGATGTTCACCTTTCTGTGCTCCATCCTTTTGTGTTCTTACAGAGTAGTTGTGCTGGGGTGATGGAGGTGGACTCTGAGAATAACATTTTAGATGATGAAAAAATATGGTGTTTTATTCAGATTCTGAAGAACCCTAAAATGTGTATCTAAGACAGCTCTCTTGTCAAAAAGAAGAAATTTAGGTACCCCAAAAAAGTTTTTACTATAAATTATGCAAGTTTTTTTCCTTTCAGGATCTACTGATAGTAACACATATGTTGTCTTTTTATGTGCATTCACTTACAACTGGTTATAGTAAAGGTAGACTTTTGCTTCATTAGATTTCATGGAAGTCTAATTTTGTACAAAAGATAAATCTGAGAGTGGGAGCAGAGGAAATTATCCTCTCCAAAAAGGAATCCTTTATTTCTCCTCTCTAATTGTGAATGTTTAATTTTTAATTCTTGATCTAAATACTAAATAGGCTGAGCATGGTGGTCTATACTTGTAGGCAGCATGGGATAGTTAGTAGATAGAACACTGGACTTGGAGTCATGAAAATGTATGTTTTCATCCAGACGCAGATACTTGCTAACTGTGTGACCTTGAGCAAGTCATCTAACCTCTGTAAGCCCTAGTTACCTCATCTAAAAAATGAGGGGGTTGGATTCAGTGATTTCTAAGACTTCTTCTAACTCTAAAATCTGGGATCTTTGCTGTTGGGGAGGCTGGGATTGGTGGATCCCTTGATCTCAGGAGTTACAAACTGCAGTGGGCCAACATCAGTTGGGTGTTTGCAACTAAATGGCACCAGTATGGGAATAAGGGCTCCTAGGCTTCTAAAGGAGAAATGATCACTGGTGCTATTAGACCTGTGAATGGCCATTGAATTTCCATCTTGGGCAAGATAAGAAGATCCAGTCTCCAAAGATGAACAAACAAAAAAAGCAATCACCATAGTAAAAAAAATCCCACCTAATATAATT
Organism: Pseudocheirus occidentalis; assembly: GCA_028646575.1. NCBI lineage: Eukaryota > Metazoa > Chordata > Mammalia > Diprotodontia > Pseudocheiridae > Pseudocheirus > Pseudocheirus occidentalis. The sequence goes on along the minus strand of CM053598.1, from coordinate 71,563,458 downwards.
AATGTTTCCATATACATAAAGAGAAGAAGAGCACTGATTGTACATGAAACTGAATTAGTGGGGACAAAAATATACAGAATTGGTTTCTTTTTTTCAAAAAAGCATATAATAAATTCAACTTGTAACTTTCAAAGTTGTATGATTTAAAATACTATTTCTACAATTAGGCATCTCAGAATATTTAAAACAAAATTTAACTGATTAAAATTCACTAAACTCACAGCATTTCAGAAAATCTTAATTTTGGTTTGTAGAGATTTCTTGGCTAATTAGAGGTCTAGAAAAAGAATGAATTTATTCTCTATTCTTGTTTGCATGAACAGCTGAAACACCTGGCTCTCTGGAAATAACAAATACCTCAGTGTCTGCTGGTAAGTCCTAAACTCCATTCCTCTTCAAGTAGTTCTATGTTTTTCTCTAGAGGTCCCTATACAATGTTTGTCCATCATTCTGACTGTATTTGAAATTTAGAATGGATCTCCTTGTAGAGAGACTCATCCTCTCAGATTCCTCATTGGTTGGACCCATCTCTTTCCAGAGGCACATCTGCTGGTATGGTAAAGGAGACAGCAAGCTCGGCCACATCAGGGAGGCGACATTTGAATTTGATGAAAAGTCCCTAGAGGAGAACGAATTTATTCTCTCAGTATCTTTCTCTCTTTTCTGTCTATCTCTCCTTCTGTCTTTATCTTTTTCATTGTCTGTTTCTATCACTGTCTATCTTTCTCTTTTTC
>CM053598.1:71547293-71562624 GCA_028646575.1 Pseudocheirus occidentalis | reverse complement strand
TCTCTCTCTCTCTCTCTCTCTCTCTCTCTCTCTCTCTCTCTCTCTCTCTCTCTCTCTCTGTCTCTCGGGCTTTTCTTATATAAACACAGACAGCATTGGCTTCCTGTTTCAGCCAAACCCGTCCTGTTATGTCAGCAATGGGAGAGAGACTTCACACCCTCTGCCTGTTTCACAGAGGCTTAATTAAGGGCTAAGTACCTGCTTACTTGACATAACAAAAAGGGGTCTTCAAATTTAAATTAATTACTATTATACTACACTATTCACTTTCTGAAATGCATATCCATAAGTCTCTTTCCTAACCAAACCAAGAAATCTAATGCTCCATCTGTTCAGGGAGAGGTTTTCTTACCAGTCTCAGGCCATATTTGCTTCTATTTAAAGTGGTTTATTTCTATGGCCCAGAATTAATCTGAAATTTTTCCATACACAATTGATTCTCAATTTTTTTTTCTAATTGATAGGGCATTGAGAGAAATATTTCTAATGTATCATATGGGATTATCACTTTTAGTTAGGAAGAAGACTCTACCTCCCTTCAAAGTGTCACTTACTTTAAAGACGAGAATCAAGCTTAATCCACCTTTGGCCCCACTTTATCTTTCCCTCTCATCACAGGACTCAGACCTGAGCATTGTGTAAAAAGCCCTGGACTTATGGTCTAAGGACACAGGTCTAAGCTCAGAATTGCTAGTTTTCTGACCCTGAACAAGTCAATTACACCTCTCTTTCTCAGTTTCCTGATATTTAAATGGGAGCACTAGTATTTTTTCTTCTTAACTGAAAGGGTTGTTCCAAGGAAAATGCTTTATAAAATGTAAGGGTCCTTGAGAATGCAGACTATTCTTATTCAATCAGATTTGGTTGTGGGAAGAACTTCTGAGTGGAGCACCAAAGGAAGAGATTGGTTGGTGCACACCCTGACAAGAACTTTAGGGAGCAATGCAGAAATAGTGGCCTCTTATAAGTTCTAACTTACGGGGAAATCTCCCTCTTGCGCTCTTGACCATTCTGACTTCTCTACAAGTAAAAAAAAAAATTATCCCCTTGAAATTCAATTGAAACAAGTTGAAGCTGAATTGGTTTCCTTCCCATCTGTGTCCAATGCAGGTTTGCCTCTGAGACTAGTCAATGGAGGGAACAGGTGTGAGGGTCGAATTGAGGTTCTTTACCAAGGATACTGGGGTACTGTTTGTGATGATGACTGGGACACCAGAGATGCGAACGTCGTCTGCAGGCAGCTTAATTGTGGCTACGCAGTCTCAGCCCCAGGAGGTGCCCAATTTGGTCAAGGCTCTGGAAACATTCTCCTGGATGAAGTGAATTGTTCTGGGACAGAGTCTTACCTGTCCAGTTGTCCTCACGTTGGGTTCTATAACCATGAATGTGGCCACAAAGAAGATGCTGGAGTTATTTGCTCTCACTCAGGTAGTGTTGTTTATTGTTCAGTCATTTCAATTGTGTTTGACTCTTCATGACCCTGTTTGGGGTCTTCTTGTCAGAGAAACTGGAGTGGTTTGCCATATCTTTCTCCAACTCTTTTAAAGATGAGGAAATTGAGGCAAACAGGGTTAAATGACTTGCCCAGGGTCACAGAGCTAGTAAGTATCTGAGGCCAGATTTGAACTTAGGAAGATGACTCTTCCTAACTTCAGGCCACTAGACCACCTAGCTGTCCACTTAGTATCTCTCTGGAAATAGTTTCTTCTATTTTCATGAGCAGCATTTCCCAAAGGGAATAATTCAATGAAATTCTTTCTTCACCAAGAGGACTCTCTTTAGACTTCCTTTTGCCTTGTCTCTCTTATAGCAACCTCTAGAGATTTTCATCCGAGGCTTGTTAAATCTGATTTTGTTCATCGGCATCATGGCTTCCTCATTGAATATAATGGGGTTTTCTTCCCTAGCACTACCTTCAGGAATGGTGCTCATAAGCTTGCAGTGTTTTCCAGCTGATGAACTCACAATATGCCAAGATCTTGAAGTCATGTCTCAAGCAAGGCTCAATACCTACCCCTCCTCTTGACAATGACAAGACTGATTTCCTGGCATCTTGTTAGTGGCAGAACTCATTTTTAAAAATTGAATTTTACTTTTGATACTTTTAATTTTTTAAAAATGCCAGCTACAAAGCTTAAAAAAAGTTCCTTTTTCTGTTTAATTTTGATTTTTCAGTACAGGATAGGGCCTAGATGTGATTTTATTGGTAGAGAGAATTTGTAGAAGCATCTTGCTCTACCAAAGCAAGTCAATTTATACAGTCTTGGGCATAACCTGGGGCATGAATGTACCACAACTTGCTGAAGGTAACAAAGCCAATATATGTCAGAGTCGGGAATTGAACCCAGGTGTTCCTGACTGGGAGGACACCTCATTCTCCATTGTTCCATGGGCTCGTCAATTTTGATTATTAAGGTTTAATTTTGATTTTCAGACAATCAGAAATAGACAAGTGATTGTTTCTATCAATTTATTATATGGGAACATTTTAAGATCTGATGATTAAGTTTTGACATTTTATATTTTATTTGTGTGACCTATGATTGGGTACTTAATGAATGACCCTTTCACTGTTTCAGCTGTTGATAACAAACTTTTATTATATCCCTTGTATATAAACTCAGAGAAAGCTTGATCCTTAGAAAGGGGTTCTTCATCTACAGTCTTAGTCTAGAGTCTAGTTCTTAATCTGGAGAAAAAAAAGATTTGGCATCTGTAGTTCAATAAAATTAATTTCCATTGTGATCCTATATGTTTTATTCATTTAAACATTATTCTGATAGTAATATTGATGACAATAATAGCAGCTAGCACTTATTTGGTGCTTTAAGGTTTCTTCATAAAATATTTTACAAATGTTATCCATTTCATTCTCACAACAAACATGCTATTATTTCCCTCATTTTACAAAGGAAGAAACTGAAGCAGACAGAAGTTACATGAATTGCCCAAGGTCACGCATCCAGTCAATGTTTGAGTCTGGATTTGAATTCAATTCTTCATGACTCCAGGTCCAAGACTTTATCTACTGCACCACCTAAACTCCCAAAGGGGTTCAAGACATGAAAAAAGTTCAAGAACCCCTCAACTAAGAGGATTTAGTTGCTCTCAATCAGTGCTCAGAAAGATGAGCCTTTTGGTCCAAGCCTACACATATCCCTAGTCCCAGGATTTTGTCTACTTTGATCTCTTTCATAAACTGCTTTTGCTCTTTTCCCCACATATTTTGGGACCATGGCAGACACTAAGCTTCATTTTTTGAAAGTCCTGGCCCTAGGGAAGTAAATGCATGATCCTCATATTCATGACCCGGCTCTGGTTGCTGCAGGGTAGCAGCATTCTATATACTTTTAGGGCTCAGATTGTATCACAGCGTTGGCTTTATTTTTCTGGATGAAGGACTTGAGTGGGGGTGGGGAGAGAGGAAATTAGCAAATAGCATCATTTCACAGATACTCTGGATTCTTCCTGCTCTTCCCATTTTCTCAGCTCTTTAAATGTCAATATTACAAGAAAAGTATTCTTTAATGTTGAGCCTTGGAGCTGTATGCTTACCATTTTGGTGTGATTGCATTTGTATGTGATATGCAAATTATTTTATAATGTTTGCAATCATATGATATTTTAAAACTTACTTTATTTTCATCCTTTATGGTAATTTCTGCTCTATGTCTTTTTCATTTTTTGCCTAGGCTGACAGTTAAGATATTTAAAAATATACATAAGATGATATCTAATTATGATCAATAAGCTAGTGGTTTGCTTTAGGGTTGATTACTGTTGGTAATAGAAGTGATGGGTTCTGTGATCTCTATGCAATATTATGAGACATCCACAATTCACATGGGAAGGAGACTTTCAGAACATTGATCTTGGAGCCAGAAGACCAGATTTTAAGTGCTGGCTTTTTGTAGCAGAATGGCTGTTAGCAAGTTTATTTATTTCTTTAAGCATCTGTTTCTTTATGTATGGAATGGAAGCAGTACTCAGATTGTTGTCCTAATAATGTTGTTAAGAAATTAGAAGGCATCGTGGATGAAAACAGTGGTGTTAGGGAAATGTGAGTTTAACTCTAGTACCTCTGACCCTCTCTGGTGAAAATCAAGAAGGTTCTTAACCTTGGTCTGTGGCTCATCTTCTTCAATAAACAGGCACAATATGATCAGGAGTCATTATTTTATATGATTGGTGTGAGGCTTATATGTAATAAAGTATATGAAGTTCTTTGCAAGTCACAAGGTGCTTGATAAACGTTGTCATGATTTTTAAACCCTAAAGCCCAACAAAAATGGGAGTTACCCACTACTATCAGCATAAGCGATACATGCTTGTGGTCCAAGACTATGTGATCTGAATTCACTGGGAAGCTTTTCTCTTCATAGTTATCCAAAGGACTTAGAGATAGATGGGGTTTTACAGTACATTTGCACAGGAGAAAAGTGAGGCAGATAATTTAGCAAAAGGTTACTTTCCCCCCAAAATCATCCTGGTAGCTGGCATTTAGATCATGGTGTTTCAAAGTTTGCAAAGCATCTCAGCATACATTTTCTCATCTGAGTCTCACAACAACCATGTGAGGTAGGTGCTGATATTATTCTCATTCTGTAGATGAGGGCATTGAGACTGAGTGTGGTAAAGTGACCTCTCTAGGGTCACATAACTAGGGAGAATCTGAGGTGTAAGTTAGACTCAGGTTTTCCTGACTTGGACTCAATTCATTGTGCCACAAGGTGTCCACTGCACGACCTCATTTTTTCTTCCCTTCAACAGAAGCTTTTTTGAAGACCATCTTTGTCATTCTTAATATGAGAGTTAGAAATTTTTTGGGGTGAGTGTAATGGAGTATCTTCTAACTGAGACATGAGATTGAATTAAACTTTTTTTTCTCCTAGCAACAATAATTAGTTTAACTATTTCCTGGAACAGGAAACCAATGGTCCCTGGAATACAAGACTATTATTAACAACAACAACAATAATAATGACTGTTTAAATGACTATTTTCTTCAATATAGTTATTCCTCTGTGTGAATTTGATTCACAAGATTAGCACAAGAGAAATTAAAATAGAAGCATGGCACTTGTTTTTGTTTCCTTTTTTTGTTTTTTGTTTTTTGCTTAAAAGGGGGTAAGTCCATTTCAATTAAGTTCTGTATACTTATTGAACCCTTCATCTCATGTGAAAACTTATAATTGATGCTGGAGATGCAAAGACAAAAGAAATGACACCCTTCCTGCTCTAAAGGGTTTGTATTTTACATATCCAAATCCAAATCAAAGTTAATTATTGGGGAGAAGGATACATATGGAGATCAGGGTGGTGGCAGCTGAACTGAAGCCTAAGAACAAGTACTTTGATAGGCAGATGTGAGCACCAAGTGCATTCCAGACACAGGGAATAGTTTGCTTGTGTGAGGGCATGTTGTTGTTTGTCTATTTTTAAAGAGAAACAATGTTATCACAGGTGATGTCTTGACTCATGCATAAAATTAGATTTGTGAGGTAGAGTTGTACAAAGTTGTTGGCCTTATGCTCTTCCTGAGTCATCAAAGTTCAGTGGCAAAGCAAAAGTCAAGATGAATGGTGATGGCTCTGGATGTAGACCCTCGAAGGGGTAGATTCCTTTTGGACAAAACCATTATATTCAGGAATCGTTCTAGAAGTGTTCAAGTCAATGACCACTTTTTATTTCTCTTGCAAGAGAAATAGGATGATTCAGGTCAGCTCTAAGATGGGAAACTTAAAAAAAATATGTAGAATACAAAAGACATCCTATTTTTTCTTACTTTTTCTCTTTTTATCTTCCTGCCCTTCATTCATTCTTTTCTCTTTCTTTGCTTTACCTTTTGAATTCTTCTTTTCCTCTTTTTCTCTTTTCATCTCTTCTCATTCTTCAAATAACTTTATTTTGTAGGCTCAGCAGATATATTTTTTAAAAAAGTTTGTTTGTGCCCATACTTTAGGGAGGGACACCAAAAAGATATGACAATGAAGAAAGGATCAGGTTAGTGTCTGATAGTACTATGTGGATAAAATTATTATGATCAAAGTGTCATGTGGTAGAGAAAAGAGGGCAAACTGAATACTTTTCAATATGTCTTCTATCTCTCTAAAATTTATCCTCTCATCCTGTCACTCATGCCCCTTTGTAATTAGGAAATTCAAAGAAATCAAATTGCCAAGTTTACTCCAAGTGTTATGAATCCAACATCTATTTTTTTTGTGCTTTTTTTGAGGGCAGTTGGGGGTTAAGTGACTTGCCCAAGGTCACACGGCTAGTTTTTTTTGTGTTAAGTGTCTGAGGTCATATTTGAACTCAGATCCTCCTGACTCCAGGGCGAGTGCTCTATTCACTGTGCCACCTAGCCGCCCCTAATCCAACATCTTTTTAATCAAATAATGGAATACTAAATTTGATCAAGATGTATCCCTGTGAACATGACAAAACCATTGTCTGGTGGAGACTCCATGCATATACTCTGCAGGTAGCAGGGACTAGTCTTTCAGAAAACATCTTCCCTTTACTTTAAGTTGAAACAATCAGTTATGCTCCTTTTCCCCACTAGCACAATTGGAGCATAATAATGTTCTGATCACTCAAATGAGCCAAAACACACTTTATTGGTGGCACTTAGTTTCTTGATGCTAGAATCAAGGAAGGCTAGGCCTTGAATGATCTTATAAGGACAACTAGTCCAATTTATGCCTATTGTAGATAAGGAAATAGAGAGATATTAAGGGATTGGTCAAAGATCATCCAGATAGTAAGTAACAAAGTGCTGAGACTTGAATCCAGATTTCTTGCCTTTTTGGTCCAATGCCCTTAGCTCTTAGTTCCTGACCCCTAATTTGTAGTTATTAGGCTTGACTTAGTTATGGTTATGGTTAGGATACTGGTTAGGATTCAGTGGTAACACTGTTGGTGGTTACATGGCTAACAGAGGCCTGTTTTCTTTGGCTTCAAGGTCAATGATCTCCCTTCCCTTTGTACCATTCTTTCTAGAATCAGAGTGTACAACCACTAGTCAGGTGTGCTGTAATGGGAATTTCATCCATCATGTATTACCTTAGGTTCCTTTTAGGGTTCCTTTCAAAACACAAATTCCGTGACCATGTGAATTTTTTGTCCATTTTTGTGATTTATGCTATGTACATGCTTAATTACTTGGTGGGCTGGGAATATTGACTTCTTGTTCCTACCTGTGACTTCTGTCTCTAAAATGGGTCATATCTGATTTGATTTCCTTTCACTTGTAGAAGTCAAGTCATCGAGATCATCCTACAAAGGTAATTCTGTGTTCTTTCTTATCCAATATCATGACTTTCCATAAGAGAAAAATCTGCCTAATTTTCTGGTACTGTAGAGGTAGTGATGTCTATAGTGATGTCTTTAACATGAACAGAGACTATGTTAAGAAACTTTGTTTTAGTTTTAGCTTCAAAGTACTTCTTCCATCAGATTGACCCTTCCTGGGTGCTGTAATGGGTTCAGATATTGTCCTATTGGCCAAGTTCCTTTATGGTTCCAATTATTCTGAGTTAATATATGTTCTTATGACTCTTTCAGTTTTAGAAATACTACCAAAGAAAAAGTTCTTTATCAAAGAGATTACGTGCACTCTTTATTTTCAAACTTACAACAAAGTAACCATAGCTAATCGGTCATTTCTAGCAGATAACGTGAATCAAGGTTATTCCGTCATCTCAGTAGTTTAAAATTCTAGATTCTCTTCCTTTTGTCTACTTTTGTCTCCTGGTATCTCTTCTCCTCTTTTTTTTAAACTTTCCCTTACATATCTTTTACCTTCCCCCTTCTCTTCCTTTAGTTTTATATTAAGCAAACCTTGCATTACTTCTGCCTACTGCTTTTCTTCAGACTTTGTTTCTGAGATTGTTTTATACTTACTATAGTTACCTGCTCTCTGTATTCCTTCCTAACCTTTACAATACCAGGTTATTTTCTCTCCCTTTGACTTCCCTTCATTTCTCTTTTGCCATTATTCTTTCTTCCTTCCTCCTTTACTTTGGTTTCTTTCCTTTCCCCTCCATTCCTCCTCCCAAAAACACATTACCGAACCTTCCTTGATTTTAGCTTTTTAAAGAAATGCCTTTAAGTCTAGGTTATTTGCAACTTGCCCTGTCCTGTCATTTTGAAAACAAACAAATGCAGAGAATATGACAAGTTAGTAATGACATAAGCAGTATCTTTGAGGGAATACCCTTTATCTTGAAATGAGATTGAATTGGAACTTTTCTCTTTTAGGATGGAGCTTTACAACAAATCAGTCACCTTTTAACCCAACAACATATGGAACAGGTAATGCTTCCTATCCTTAGATTCTGCTTTTTTGTTTATCTGTAATAAGAGTTAGGCAGAGAAAAACACTGATCCAGAGATGTGAACATCTTTAAATATCAATTCAGTTTATGTCACATACAGTTATTAAGCACGTCAAATGTTCAAGTTGTTCTAGGTACTGTGGATACATATATAAAAATAGATGCATTCCTGTCCCCCCAAATTTGAAGTTTGTTAGGGGACTGCATGATATATGTACGTAAGCATAATATAAGGTAAGTAGAGGCATAATGGGTTCTGATGGGGGAGGGGCGTAAGAGGGGAGTGAGGGAAGACTTCACAATGGAGATGGTACCTGAGGTAATTCCTAATGAAAGTCAGTTATTCTTAAAGACTGAGAGAGAAGGGGAGGGAGCACATTCTGGGCAAAAGAGAACTCCTGACAGTGCCCATGAAAATATCAGATATAGTGTCAAGTTCAAAGGCCAACTAAAAGATCAGATAAAGATCAAATATATATTCATATGTTATAACTTAGATAGAATCATCTCATGTTAGAAAGACTTTATGCAGCCAATCTACATGTATAAAGATGGTAACTTCTGAATGTAGGATTCCTAAAGCCCAGGGCTTCATTTCTATTGCTTCATCACCAAACTAAATATGAGCCCAGTGGTTGACCATCTACTCTGAGGTGGTCTATATTTATTGAATCAAAGTGAGAGTATTGACTGCTTTTATGTAGAGCACCGAGGGGGCAGAGAGGAGAACATGGATGACATTTTTGTTGTGTGCAAACTGTGTTTAGAGATGGGAATCAGTAGCCCCCTCTCAATTTCCAATTAATTCAATAAGCAATCTTGAGTCAAAGTCATTCTCTTTAGTTCAGAAACTCTGATTTGAGAGGTTGAGTCTTCAGCAACCTCTAATTAATATAGGATATCCCAAAAGTCTTAGGGAAATTTTAGGTCTTAATAGCTTAATAAATTAACATTAAGACTTTTGGAAGTCTTATTTTTGTCCCTTGATAGAGAGAACCATCATTAGGGTCTTTCATTGTAGTCAGAGGCTGGACTTGGAGTCAGGAAGACTCTGATTTTGAATCCTACCTTTGACAATTATAAGCTATATATGAATCAGGTCAAGTCACTCAGTTTTCTTGATCTCAGTTTTCTTATTTCTAAAATGGGAATATTAAGATCATCAACTCCAAATAGTCACTGTGGGGATGAAATGTGATATTATATGCAAAGCACTTGGGAAATTTTAAGTTATCATGTCATTAAGTATATTCTATATCATACACGTTAGGGACTCTCAGTATTATATATATATATATACGTGTGTGTGTGTGTGTGTGTATTTGCTTTTTGGAGGGCAGTTGGGGTTAAGTGACTTGCCCAAGGTCACACAGCTAGTTTTTTGTGTTAAGTATCTGAGGCCAGATTTGAACTGAGGTCTTCCTGACTCCAGGGGGGTGCTCTATTCACTGCGCCATCTAGCTGCCCCCCCTTATTATCTTTTAAATGAATTGTACTGAAAAAGATTGATGGACTTTATTTTTGAGAATACTTTCTTTGTTGGAGATTGAAACTCCCAACAGAAGGCCTCCTAAGGTTGTCATAGCAAGATCTGGATTGTTTTCTAAAAAGGAAACTGGCATTTATTTATGACAAGGTTATTCCCATTTTAGCATGTTGAAAAATTTGCCTTGATCACCACTGGGAAGAAAGAGGAGAGTAAGGAGAATAGTTCATAAATAGCACATTGTGGAAACACAATCAGGATAACCCAGAATCTAGCAGCTTCTACATTAAGGGATTGAAGGTCTTGGAATATGATATTCTGGAGATCAAGGGAGCTAAGATTAAACCAAGAATCACACACCCAGCAAAACTGAGTATAATATTTCAGGGGAAAATATGGACATTCAATGAAATAGAGGACTTTCAAGCATTCTTAATGAAAAAAAAACAGAGTTGAATAGCAAATTTGGCATTCAAATACAAGAAGCAAGAAAAGCATGAGAAGGTAAATGGGGAAAAGAAATCATAAGGAACTTATCAAAGTTGAACTGTATTACTTGCCTACATGGAAAAACAATAACAGTAACTTATGAAACTTTTCTCAGTGTGAGTATAGTTGAAGGGGATATAAATGTACATATATATGTATGTACACAGACATATATATCTATATCGGAAGGTATATGTATGTATGAATACATGTGTGAGTGTGTGTGTGTATATATATGTATGTATGTACAGGTATACACAGACAGAGGGCACAGGATAAATTGAATAGGAAGGGATGATATTTAAAAGGTGAAATTGAGAGGTGAGAGAGGAATATAATGAGAGGAGACAGGGAGAGACAGAATGGGGCAAATTATCTCTTATAGAAGAGACAAGGGATAACTGTTACAATGGAGGGAAAGAACAAAGGCAAAAGTGAATGGGTCAACCTTACTCTCATTGAATTTGGCTTAGGAAAGTTATGACATACACTCTAATTTGGGTATCTTGCCCTACAGGAGAGTAGGGGAAGAGGGTAAGAGGAGGAATGATGGAGGAGAGGGCAGTTTGGGGGGGAGGGTTGTTAGAAGCACATACTTTTGAAAAGGGACAGGGTCGAAGTAGAGAACAAGTGGGGGGTGGGATAGGATGGAGGGAAATATAGTCTTTCACAATATATCAACTATGGAAATGTTCTCTGTAAATACACATGCACAACCTATATTGAATTGCTTATCTTCCCAGCAAGGGTGGGTAATGAGGGAGGAAGGGAAAGAATCTGGATTTCAAAGTTGTAAGATCAAATGTTTAAAAAATATTTTTAAAAAACCTTTATTTTAGTTCTAGTCCTTAAGTATTTCTTCCATCAGAGTCACCCTTCCTGGGTGCTGGGAAGGGTCTGAGATTTTGTCCTATAAGCCAAGTTCCTTTATGATTCCAATTATTCTGAGTTAGTATTTATTCCTTTAATTCTTTTAGTTTTACAAATACTATCAAACAAAGCTTCCTGTACAAAAAGTGGCCGTATCTACTCCTTATTTTAAAACTTTCAGGGCATAGTGAAATTGTCATTTCTAGCCAATTTCCTGAAGGAAGTTTAATCTCTCCTCTGCAGTTTAAAAGTCTACCCTCTATTGATCTGTCTCTTCTCATCCTCTGTGGTCTCTCCTCCTCATCTCGCTTTCATTTCTGATCTTGTTTCTCTTCCTCCCCTTCTCTTCTTTTGGTTTTTGTATTTATGAATCTTGAATGACTTCCACTGTTTAGTTTTTTCAAGTTATTATATTAAGATAGTTGAACACTCACTCTGGGATTTGCCTGTTATTTACAATTTCTTATCTAGTTTATAATAACAGAATCTTCATTTCTTTCCTTTCTTTTCTCCCATTATTTCTTCCTCTTCTCCCCTTTCCATTGCTTTACTATGCTTTCTCCTCTATTCCTTTTTCCCAAGAACTTATTACTAAACCCTGAATGATCATAGGTTTTTAAAGATATACCTTTAATTCCAGCTCGTTTGCAACTTTTCCAGTCCTCTCATTTTCAAAACGAACAAACCCAGAGAAGGTGACACTCTGATGCTCTCCTCAAAGACCATCTTAGGAAGTGTTTCTCATGCCCATGTTTGTGGTAGTTAATGGGAAAACAAGCAGTTACTTTGAGGGAGTATGCTCTAATCCTGAGCTGAGATTAAATGTGATCTTTTCACTTCTAGGCAATACAGCTTCTGTAACTCAACAAGTAATTCTAACTGAAGTACCGTATGGAAGAGGTAATGCTTCTTATCTTGCTCACTCCCTTTTTGTGAATTTCTAATGAGATTTAGAGAAGAGTTGATATGTAGACGTGAGCATCTTGAAATAGCAATTTAATTTATTCCACACTCCTTTATTAAATGCATCAAATGTTCAAGGCATGTGCTAGTCACTGTGCATACTCATAAAAATTGATACCTTCCTGCCTCCCCAAACTTTCAGTTTCCTAGGAGGCTAAAGGTATGATTTGACCTTCTCTGTATTGTAGGAACCAGCTCACTCAGGACACCCTACATTTGTAAATCTAAGTTCTTTCTTATTCACCATCATGGATTTCTATATGAGAAAACCCTGATTTAATTATGATTACTGTAAAGAGATGGTGCTTTTTTCTCCTCTGTAGAGTTAGGTATGACTTGAATAGAGGTAATGTTGAGAACCTTTATTTTAGTTCTAGCCTCCAAATACTTCCTCCATTAGACTGATCTTTCCTGGGTATTGGGATGGGTTCTGGATTTTGTCTTATTGACCACGTTCTTTTATGGTTCCAATTATTTAGAATTAGCATTTGTTCTTTTGATTCTTTCAGTTTTACAAATTATCAAAGAAAGCTTCCCATATAAAAAGTGACCATATCAAAAAAACAAAACAAAACAAAAATTAAAAGGGGTGGTTAGGTGGCACAGTGAATAGATCACTGGCCCTGGAGTGAGGAGGACCTGAGTTCAAATGTGACCTCAGGCACATAAGACAAAAAAATTAGCCTCGTGACCTTGGGCAAGTCACTTAACCCCAGTTGCCCTACCCTCACCCCTCCAAAAAAAAAGCAAAAAAAAGGGGGGGCATGTCTACTCTTATTTTAAAACTTTCAGGGAAAAGTGAAATTGTCTTTTGTTGCCAATTATGTGAATGAAGGTTAATGTCTCCTTTGTAGTTTAAAATCTTAAACTTTATTGTTTTTGTCTCTTTCCAACTTCTGTTGCCCCTTCATCTATTTTCATTTTCCCCTCTGATTTTTTCACTTTCTCCTACCTCTTCCTTTAGTTTTGAATTTAATAAACCTTGCATTACTTCCACTATTTAATTTGTCAAGCTGTTATTTTGAGATTACTGAATAGTCACTATGGTTTCTTCCTGCTATCCACAATTTCTTATCTCTTAAGTGTGCAATGACAGATTCTTAATAATTTATTTCATGTCCCTTGCCTTCCTTTTTTTCCATTCTGGAGGAGGGAATGCAGGGTAATTGGGGTCAAGTGACTTACCCAAGGTCACATGGCTAAGTGTTAAGTGTCTGAGGTCAGATTTGAACCCAGGTTCTCTTGATTCCAGGGCTGGTGCTCTATTCACTGTATCACCTAGCTGTCCCTCCTTTGCTTTCCTTTATCTTGCCTTCCCTTTACTTCATTTCTCCCCATTATTTCTTCCCTGTCTTCACTTTCCATTGCTTTGCTTTGCTGTAGCCACCATTTCCCCCCCAAGAACATGCTTCTGAAACTTGAATGATTTTAGCTTTTTAAAGAAGCACCTTTAATTCCAGCGTATTTGCAACCTGCCCAACCCCCTCTTTTGAAAAAAAAGGCGTCACACCAGAAAGTGACAATATGATGCTCTCCTAAAAGATCATGTTAGGAAGTATTTATCATGCCCAAATTTGGGGTAGTTAATGAGAAAAGGAGCAGTTACTTTGAGAGAATACCCTCTAATCCTGAGAGGAGATTGAATTTGATCCTTTCACTTCTAGGAACAACAGACTTTTCAACTACTGAACCCCCTTTACACGCCACATATGGAACAGGTAATGCTTCTAATCTTGTCTTTCTCTCTTTCTGAATTTCTGAGTTTTAGAGAAGAGCTGATAGGAAGATGTGAGCATCTTTACAAAGCAATTCAATTTATTCCACACTTTTCTATGATGTGCATCAAATGTCCAAGGCATGTACTAGGCATTGTGGATGCTCATATAAAAACGGATACCTTCCTGCCTCCCCAGATTTGCAATTTGCTAGGAGGCTGTATGGTGTGTGGGGATAAGCATGGAACAAGTAAATGGAGGTGAAGAGGGTTAAAGGTGAGGAAATGAGGAAAGACATCAGGACAGAACTGGGACTGAAGGTGTGAACCTTGGTGAAAGTCAGGCATTGTGAAAGCCAGAGAGAGATGAGGAAGGAGACCATTCCATGAGGAAGGACAACTTTCATGAATACATGCAGGTATGAGAAAGTCTTCAGTCGGAGGTCTCCTATCCTTTCATCTATCCTTTCTTCTCTGTTTTGAAATGTACTCTCTATGTCCATGACTGTATCTGCATCTCCTTAATTCATAGGGTTTATCTTGAAGCCAAGGCTTTTCCCTTCTGTGTACCCTGATAAGAGGAAATGGACCTTCGGTCACTACTGCTAACGAATTGTAAAATATATTTCTTTTCTGCATTTATGTAGTGGGCAGTCACCACTAGATCTCATACTTGGCATGATTGTATATTTTGGGGAATATTTTGAGAGTATCTCAAGTTCTAAATTAAATCCTTTCTTCTACTCCAACCCAAAATTTCCTTCATTGGTTGAAAGTGGGGCTTCTGGACCCTGATGTGGGAAAATCTTTACCTTTAAACTGATGGCCCCACAATCTCTTTTAATCTTTCCTTCCACGAAGAGGCTCAGGGATAAACCATGAAGCATTTAGGGCAGTCATATCAGAGGATTTACTGCCACTTCATATTTCTCAGTAACCATGGCTCTCATGGGAAGGTCCTCATTGCACATAGTCTTTCTATTAATGTAGAAAATGACATGAGGTTCCAGAATGGGTTTTGTTCCCTAATGCTACATGCATAGATGCAAGTTCAAACTCCCATGGAAGAATGTGGGAGATCTAATGGAATCTTAACCCTTTGCACTCTGAACCATTCTGGACATTGGCTACCAGCTACTCGACACTACCTTGCAGCGAAAACGTGCATTTACAGACCCTCGTATTATTTAGTATAATTTTGGAACCAAGTAACGTATTATAATGATATTGGACTTATATGAATTGGGTGACATGGAGGAATGTATATTTGCAAAAAAACACAATATTTTATTGTTTACAATTTTGTACAGTATGATAAGTTTTGAAACACTCCTCAATATGCATTGCAGGCTGGTTAGTGCACGTTTGACAGTAATAAGTGGTTTGACGCCTGCCACCAGGTGTTTTCCTGTTAGAACACACAATGCAGTCCCGTTTTCTTTGTCCCAATTTAAGGAGGAAACAATACGT
>CM053598.1:71490462-71546793 GCA_028646575.1 Pseudocheirus occidentalis | reverse complement strand
GAAGCAAAAGAAAAGATTTTCTGATCACCAAAATGTTATTGGGACAGGGATGAACTTGGCAATGGTGATCACATTGAAATCAGACTCCCAAAGGTCTTTTCATACATACTGTATAGAATAGTCCTGGGTATCCAAACTTCATGAATTGAAGATCTCCAAAAAGTGGGTCACCAAGGCAAGTGAGGACTCTAGCAACTGATGTGGAAGGTGTAGTCCTTATGAGCTTCTTGCTCCCTTTCCCCCACGACAAGACTAAATGAGAGTTCCCACCACAGCCATCCCAGTCCCTCTGAGCTGGTGGGGGAAATCCCCAAGAGCTCTGAGATTTCATTCCAGAGGAAGGCTATTAAAATGAATTTACTCTCCTTCTGCTCTTCTATCAGATTCTTATCTGGCCTTGACACTGGTGAATGGAGGAGACAGATGCCAGGGTCGAGTTGAAGTGCTGTACCAAGGATCCTGGGGCACTGTTTGTGATGATGAGTGGGATTTGAATGATGCCAATGTGGTCTGCAGGCAGCTGGGCTGTGGCTATGCTGTGTCAGCTCCAGGACAAGCCCATTTTGGCCAGGGCAGTGGCCAAATTGTCTTGGATAATGTGCAATGTTCTGGGTCTGAATCCTACCTATGGTCCTGTCCCCACAATGGGTGGCTGGTCCACAACTGTCAGCACAGTGAGGATGCCAGTGTCATCTGCTCAGGTAGAATGTTTTTGTGAATTTTTCTTTTCTTCCTGAACAGACATGAATTTTTTCTGGAAATGATTCATTTCTAAATCCCGAGGCTGTTTAATCAATATTCTTGTTGCCCAGACATGTGTTGGAGTATGACAGATGCTAAGAAGCATCCAGTGGTGATTTTTGGCAACTCAAAGTAAAATCACATTATTTTCCCTAGAAGACTTATAACTAATTTTTTTCTTTTTTTATAATTGAGGAAGACAAGGAGGATATACATATCCTTGTTTTTTTTGTAGTTAAACAATGCTCCCTTTGTATTTTATTTTAAAAATTTTAAGGAAAGAAAATTTCAATACTTTTCTTCAATTTTTGTGAATTCCATTTGCTTACAAATAGTGACGACACCTTAAATGTGAATAAGATTACTTGATGTTGCCACCACAAGGAATATGCATTCCAAACCTTGGTGAGGATAATGGCATGTGGCCTATAAGATACTTCTATTAACTTGGAAAAACAACAATAGAAATCTTTCCTGTTTACCTTTAGATGAAGCAGTCAGTTATGGTTATTTTTGTTGTGAGTTAATCAGCAATTATCTAGTGATTCTGGTTATTCTCATTGGCTCCCTTTTTCCTGAGCCATGGGACACTCATTCCTTACCTGAGGCCAAAATGGATCTTCCACTGATTTTGAGGTCTGTTTGTGATGCTTTCATTTCTTCAAAATGTGTCCCAAATTGATTTTTCTCTTTTCTTCCTTACAGCTTCTCATTCTGTTTCACAAACACCTGGTAAGTTCAGCTTAAATCTTATTTATACCTTTCTTCTAGATTACTCTGGATTTTGTTCACTGGAAAGATTTAGGGAGGTCGCTTTTCATCTTTGCATCAAATTTCCGTGCCTAATGATGTGACTTCATGCCCTTTGAACCTTTGAACCTTTGCCCTTAAACAATAGATTTGACATTCTGATTGTCTCACTTTTAGCCATGTGAACTTTTCATGTTTTGACCAGAATTTTATCCTGTTATC
Source organism: Pseudocheirus occidentalis (assembly GCA_028646575.1). Classification (NCBI taxonomy): domain Eukaryota; kingdom Metazoa; phylum Chordata; class Mammalia; order Diprotodontia; family Pseudocheiridae; genus Pseudocheirus; species Pseudocheirus occidentalis. The sequence continues at coordinate 71,545,080 of CM053598.1, read as the reverse complement.
TTAGTTTTAGAAATATTTCTGGGTCCAGAATTTGTATGTATATATAATTGCCATATAGGAGTCTGGGTAAAATGTTACTCCAAAGAACAATATCTAGTCATGATCAAGTATTTTCTTTCATTGCTATTGCCCAGTGAGGCATTTTTAAAGGTTTCAACTAAATTGTACAAATTTGGCTTATTTGAGTTCTGAGTTGTATAGTTTTACATGGAAAACCCCAACGTGTTCTGGATTCTTGTCTCACCACACAGAGCAGACTCAGGCTCCCAGGGGCATAACTGCCTCTTGATTTCTCTGACTAGACTTTAGAAGGCTGAACCCTCAGGCAAAAACTGACAAATGTTGCGAGATCTCCTTAGTGCTTTACTAAGACATTGCTTTTTTTTCTCTCCAGATTGGGAGCACCCAACCAACCACCCTTCGGGTAAGCATCATTTTGTTTGTATCTGGCCCCGTCACTGCCATGTACCCATATCTCAGATTCTGATGCCATTTTTGTACGTTTTGCTCTGTGACTGTTAGTTTTCCTGTATTTAGGAAGTGTGTAAAGAGCGGCTGTACAGGGAGGATCTCATAGGCGTTCTGCATTCTCACACTTAAACAATGCAGCATTTACTAATTGCCTGCTCTGGGCATGTGAGTCTATTTAATGGAGGGAGACCTCTGAGTTAGAAAGAACAGGGCTCCGGTCAGTCTCTGACACTGGCTGAGTAAACTCAGAAAATCTCACAATGACCCAACATAGGCAGCATCTCAAAACAGTTGGCATCTAGGCAGTTAGATGATGCAGCAGATAGAGAACCGAGCCTGAAATCAAGGAGACCTGTGCTTAACTCTAGCTTCAGACACTTACTAGCTAGGTGACCCTAGGCAAGTCATTTAACCTCTTTGCCTCAGTTTCCTCATCTGTGAAATGGGAATAATAATTGCACCTACTGCCCAGGGTTGTCATGATGGTCAAATGAGATCATATTTGTAAGGCTCTTAGCACAGGGCCAGGCACATGGTAGGTTTGTTCTCTTCCCCCATCCTTGATAGTTGAATGAATTTCCTCATCTAGACTTCTCCATGACAATGAAGTCATAAGCCTGGACCAAGACGAAACAACAACAAATGTCCATTATTGTCCTTGGTGCTATGGATACAGAGACAAAGCAGAAATAGCCCTAGCCTTTAGGGGTTTCTTCCATTTGTTTCTAAGAGTTTGGGATGGATTAGTAGATAAAGCTGTGAAGTTTGAGCCTGAAAAACCTGGGTTCTGATCCTGTCTTAGACACTTAATGAGTAACAGTGTGACCATGAGTGTATCATTTAACTTTTCCCCCTCTCATAAAACCAACGACTCTAAAACCAAGATAATAGCAACTGTGGAACCTTTCACATAGGCTTGTCATAAGGAAGCGAATGTTTTGTAAGCTTTAAAAGGCTTCTAGGGAAGGGTCAGCTGGTATTGTGCCACCATCCAGGAAAGGATGAGAACTGAGGCTTGGGCATCTGTGTGTGTCTGTATGTGTGGACATACACATGCTGGGTCTGTGTTGATACCATCATGAATTTTAAAAATATCCATTTAGGGAGTTTGATGAACATTCCTTTCTATGTCATTCTTTTCATTATTCATAGCCAGGAAGACAAATCCAGCCCACTGCCTGATTTTATACCGCTACAAACTAAGAATGGTTTTTATATTTTAAAATAAAATTTTATTGAATGAGACTAAGGAACATCATCTTCTTCAAGAAAGAAAATTAAAATTACTGTGGTCGGGGCCTACAAAGTATGGCCCACATGCTAAATACAATTGGAAGCTAAAATCATTTTTACATTTTTAAAATAAAAAAAAATGTACAAAGCATTCTTAGCTCTCAGGCCAAAAAAAGCAGGTGGTTGTTTGGATTTGTCATTTTGGCTATAGTTTTAATATTCTTTCTTTCTTTCTCTTAAAAGGATTATGTTGCTTAATCTTTTTTTTTGGAGGGGGGGAAGGCAGGGCAATTGGGGTTAAGTGACTTGCCCAAGGTCGCAGGGCTATATACTGCTTAATCTGGATCAATAAACTTTTTCTTTTTAAAACTTTATTTCTAGTGGTAATTTGGTCTGATGTACACCCATACTCTTCCTCTGGCACTTTTGAGATCTTTGTTGTCCAAGAGAATGATAGTTAATCGATTAGTGCAGTGCTCATTAGAGTTAGGAACTAGACCTATGATTTCATTGATTTAGGAACCTTCCCAGAGGCAGGTGGGTATTATTTTTCCAATTCATAGTCCTAAAGATTATTGGAGGACATGGAGAGGTTAAATGGATTTCCTATATGTATCAACATGCCCAAGCTTCCCAATGTTGTCAGCTCTCTTTGCCATGACTTTCTCATGTTCACCTCATTGAAAGATTTAGTACCATAAAAAATACTGCTTTTCCTATTTTTTAAAATGTATTATTATAAAAGAGTGATTGTGGTGTGATGGGAAGAACATTGGTTTGGAGTCACAACACCTGGCATGAATTCCACTGTGTGTAGTAGTTATCTGTGTCACCTTGGGCCAGTCACTTTCCCCTGTGGGCCTTAGTCACCTCACCAGATGACTGCTCTGTTGCGATGCATCTGCTGATTCTCCCTACAATGAACACAAGTCCCACACAGGCTCCTAAACGAAGCATCTGCCCTCCCCTCTTTCTTTCTCTCTTGTAGTAAGCACTCCAGTCTGCGGGGGTTACTTTTCCAGCGCCTCTGGGTCATTTTCAAGTCCTTCTTATCCTTCGTACTACCCAAACAATGCCATCTGCATCTGGGAGATAGAAGTGAACGACACCTCCAGGATCAATCTGGGCTTCAATACCCTGCAGTAAGTAATGCCACGGTGACCCGCATGTAGTATAATGTCCATTCAACACACGCACATACAAGCACACACACACATGCATGTGCACAATTCTGTTCTCTGGCTGATGAATTTTAATAGGTTCATTTTATTTTATTATTTTATTTTATTTTTGCTTTTTGGAAGGCAATTGGGGTTAAGTGACTTGCCCAAGGTCACATGGCTAGTTTTTTTGTGTTAAGTGCTGAGACCAGATTTGAACTCAGGTCCTCCTGACTGCAGGCTTGGTGCTGTATCCACTGCACCACCTAGCTGCCCCAATAGGTTCATTTTATATTGTATTTATATCATACACATACACACACATACATGTTATATATGTGCATACATATGTGTATATATATACATATAATACATACATACATATCATCCTGAGTTCAGATCCAGCCTCAGACACTTACTACTTGTGTGAACCTAGGTGAGTCCCTTAAGCCTGTTTGCCTCAGTTTCCTCATCTGTAAAATGAAGGAAATGACAAACCACTCCAGTATCTTTGCCAAGAAAATCTCAAATGGGTTCATGAAGAATCAGACATGACTGAAAAACAACTGAACAACAAAAAATATGTTAAGATGAATGTGTGTGTCTACTTTAAAAGATAATGGCAACATTAGCTAGCATTTGCATAGAACCTGCTCCGTGCCAGTCTCATTTTATCCTCACAATAGCTCTGGGAGGTAGGTTCTGTTATTAGCCCCATTTTAAAATTGGTAAACTGAGACAAATAGAGGTTGAATGACTTGTCCATGTAGCTAGTAAGTGTCTGAGGCTGGACTTGAACTCATGGTCCCCCAATTCCAGGCTGGCACTGTATCACCTCACTGCTCAGTTTAGTAGTACCTTCACTGACACAAATTATAACCCCTTCCTGCTTTAGAAGACGTTTTGCATGATTTTCTAAGGTCTATATTTAGGACTAACATAAAGGTCATCCCCTTCATTTAATAGATGAAGAAATGGGGGTCCAGAAATAAGGCCACACGGGTACTAAATGGATAGAAACCCAGGCTCTCTGACTACAAACACAGGGCTCTTCCTTTGGACTTACTCTCTGGCTAGATCTAATATTTTACACAAAAATCAAATGGAACAAGAGGAAAAAATATAGTAGAAGAAATTCATTAAGTGGGGAGGGGGAATCTTTGAGTAAATACAGCAAGCAATTGAAGAAGAAGCCTGTAAATTTCTAGGTTTAGAGGTAATGACCTTATAGGGATAGTAGGACCAGATCCTGGATCCTAAACAGAGCCCTCTTGGAGGCAGGAGTGAGTGAGGAGGGTTGGCTAGAGTTAAAGGATCAGACATGTACCATTTTCTAATATTTTGGAGGGTTTGGTCACAGGGGAATAATAGAATATTCTGGTGCTTATCCTTGAGCAGCTCAAAGAGTTTTCTGATATCACTCTACATTTAACTATAGATATCTGAGAATAATACTTAAGTCTGGAACTAAAGAGAGGTAACAAGGACTGAGACAGTTGTCCACGTGTATATCCATATTTTCTGGCCTGTCAGGCTGTATCTGTCAGTAGGGGCAGACCAGAGATTCCCATACCCGAGTCAGAGCTGCTGAGAACCAGATTTTATCCATCCTAGCTGCAGAGAATAAGTGAAATAGTTGACCATTGTTCACATTCATTCTTTTTATCCTTAGAAAGTCTTCCAAAAGCTCCCATTCTTTCTGAAGGAGCTAGTTGCTTCTCACATCCACAGCAGCCTAAGGGATGGGAAGAATATTTATTTAAAGAGGGGCCACAGTTCCAGCCTAGGAGGTGGGTCAGAACAGAAACGCTGATCCATTTCTCTCCAGTTTAATGTTTAAAAATCTGAGAAAAGGACTGTGTATGTATGTGAGGATATAAGTGAAAATGGTACTAATTTTAAAAAGAAGTTCTAGAACGTGTAATTTTTAGATGATGAAAAACCATCCATTTCCTCAGTCTGATGCATGTTCCAACGCACAAGCAAGAGTTTGTTAGGGAATAGGTTTGTAGAGACCAGTGAACTGTTTTGTACTCTAAGATGCTTTATTCACCATTTCCTTGATGTGGGGACTCGGGGCTATTAAATGGTTCATCTAGAATTAAAATGCTGATAAACTATGTTCTAACTGTTCCTCTTTAGGTTGGAGGCACACAATTCCTGTAGATATGATTATGTTGAAATCTTTGATGGAACACTGAATGGTAAATTAATGGGGAAACTTTGCAACCAAACTCAGAAAATATTCACCTCCTCTTCCAACCGATTGACCGTTCGCTTTGTCAGTGACGTCAGCATTGTAGACATAGGATTTTCTGCTTGGTTTAACTCTTATCCAAGAGGTAAGAAGAGTTGATCTTGTATGTGGGTCTTTGACAACCTCCCACTCCCACCCCGCCACTATGTTGCCTCTTTCTTTTTAACACAACCACTCCAAAGAGATCATTTTGGTGAAAGAATGTCTTTTGAAATCATAATTTTTTTCCCCTGAGGTTAGAGTCCATCAGCATAGTGGAGGAACAGGCCAGGTGAAAGCATCACAGCAGAAATCATTACCCTGGGTCCTATTCCTGGTTCCAACATTAACTAGCTGTTACTTCACCTGTTAAGTTGTAGTTTTCTCATCTATAAAATGAAGATATCAGAGTAAATGATTGTTAAGTTCCCTTCCAACTGCAGTATTCGTGATCTTGGTCTCCAAACAGTTGATTTTAAAATATGGCTTTGAACAAACATGCGCGTAGAGTCCTTGCAACATTTGTCTTGCTTTTGGATTGAGACCCATGATTTCATTGGAATGGGGGACTCCCATTGAGGAAATTCCGCTACCAACGTAAATGATGATGATGAAGATGATGATGATGACTATCACTTACATAGTGCTTACTATGTGCAGGCACTGTGCTAAGCGCTTTACAATTCTTATCTCATTTGATCCATAGCATTGGGAGGTAGGTGGTATTATTTTTAGTACCATTTTACAGATAATGAAACTGAGGCAAGCAGTGGTTAAGTGACTTGCCTAGGGTCACACAGCCAGTAGGTGTTTGAGCCTGCATTTGACCTTAGGTCTTCCTGACTCCTGGTGCTCTTTCTGCTTCACCACCCAGCTCCAATTAGACCAGCAACTGCAACCAACTGCCAGCTCCCTGGGGACACTGAAAGGTTGTGACTTACCTAGGGTGACTCAGCCAGAAGGCAAGACTTGAACCCAGATTTATTTTTATCTCTGAAGCCAACTATTCTTTTTGTTTTGCTGATTTTTATGAATAGTTTGAAGGATATGGTGAAGATATCTTTACATATCTAAGTGACCCAGATTAGTATTGATCTTCAGTGTATTTTGATTGTGGTGGTTCTGGTCATAGCTAGATAGTTCTGTTTTTTCATCATATTGAAGTCAATAGACATCTGTCTACTGTGTGTTGGATGCTATGATAGGGAGTCCAAAGAACATTATGCAACAGTTGCAGCCTCCAAAAAGCTTATACTCTACTACATCCTAGAAGGACTGAGGCTTGTCATTATAAGCTATATCACTCCCCCCCCAAAAGCTTCATTGATTAGAAGGCAGTTTATGCCACTTCCATGAGGTTAGTATGGGGTACATGGATACATTTGGCAGAAAAGATTTATGATGAACTTATGTGTAGCCTTGGCTACACTGACTGGCAGTATATTTAGAAGCATTTGTCAAGGACAATAAATGGACCCAATTCATCATATTCTTGCATAGTGATCTTCATCTAAGATATTCAGAGAAGTCAGAGCAAAACCTCCAATCCATCTCCACATCTATGTTTAAAGGGAGCAATAAACTTAATCTTTATTGGGTTGGAAGACAGAGTTGTGATTTGCTTTTGAATTTTTCCAGGAATACCAAGGCATCAAGGCAAGGTGGTAGTATCACCAGACAGTACCACTTTGGTATCTCTGCTCTTTTGGAGATTAACATCACATTTATTGATAGAACTGTTCATCTCTAATGAGCTTTTAGTCCCACGAGCTATATAGAATCCACCATGTGATCAAGAATGTGGAAGATATCAGAGCCGGCATGCCTTTTCATTCGTCAGTGTTGTTTAGTAATGACTCTTGCTGTTTATAAACTTCCCTTTAGAGCATAGAATCATAGAATGTTAGAAGTCTTTGGAAATCATCTAGTGTAGTCACGTCATTTTACAGATGAGGAAACCGAGGACCAAAAGAGTAAGTGCTTTTCCCAAGATGTTATTTTTATTTAATTGTATCTGGGGAGAAGGTAAATATGACCACTTAGTTGAAGAGGGGTTAGAATTTTATGTAATGTTAGATAATCTTTTTTGACAAATAACTACAGGTCAAAAGTATCATGTGTTGCATATCTCTTTCAGATGCAGCCTTGAGGCTGACAGACTCATCCAATCAGTGCTCTGGTCGTGTTGAAGTTTATCACGATGGATTGTGGGGAACAGTTTGTGATGACAGCTGGGACTTACAGGACGCTCAAGTGGTCTGTCAACAGTTGGGGTGTGGGACAGCTATTCTGGCCCCAGGAAGTGCCTACTTTGGTAGAGGTTCTGGTCCTATCACCCTGGATGATGTGAAGTGTAGAGGGAATGAAGCAACTCTCTGGCAGTGTCAGAATAGAGGCTGGTTCTCCCATAACTGTGATCACAGTGAAGATGCTGGTGTCATCTGCTCAGGTATTTAAGGAATTTTTAATCACCTCAGGAAGACTTATGCAACATATATTTACTGAGAGCCTGTTATGTGCCAAAACCTATGGTAGGTGATATGGGGGAGGGAATACAATATATTCCCTGCCCTCATAGAAACTACAGTCTAATAGGAAAGATAAAGCATACACAAATAACTGGTGTTCACGTGAGGTATAAAGTGTTATAGAAGTTAGGAGGAAGAAATGATTACTTTTAGATTGTATTTCTCTGGGGGCAGGGTGTATCCTGCAAATCTTAATAATGGAGGTAACTTTGGAATTAGTCTTTGAGAGTTAAATTCAAATGAGATAGGTACAGCTTGGAGGGAAGAATGTTCAAAGTGTGAACGTGTATGAAGAAAAAGTTTAGTGAATGGTTTTGCTAAAACCTAGGATGTAGGAACCTAAATAAAATTAGATAAGCAATAGGGAGATGCTGGAGGTTTTTTTTTTTCCTGGAGGAGAAATTGGGAATGTGTGACAACATGAGATCTTTGTTTTCATTAGATTAATCCATCAGTGGTTTATGCCAAATAGATTAGAATGGGGGGGGGAACTATAGGTAGAGACCAATTAGGAGTAATTAAGTGACTTGTAAATGTATAGGTGAAGAGTTAGTGAAGGTTTGAATTGGATGGAAGTGGTGGGAATAGAGAGAAGAGTTGAAGATAATAGATATTGTAGAGGGAAGTAGGACTCAAAGGAAACTCTGAAGTGTGGAGTGTGGGTTATAGGAAAGATTTTAGCACTAACAGAAAAATGCAAGCTGGAAAGAAGAGATAGTTTGGAGATGATGATGAATTTGCTATCAAATGTGTTGAGTTCCTAAAGCACAAATTTAGAGTTAATAATAACAAATTTAGGGAAAACAATGGGAATGTTAGAATTAAGTGTATAGTGTAATAGCCTCCTAAGGTGACTACTTTAAAGGTTATAGTATAAGTTTTGATGTGTAAATTCTATCAAATTTTTCTTAAAATCAGTTTCATTTTGTAGTGAAGTTGTGAGAGCTCATGAATTTGTTTGTGTGCATTAATAAATGCCAGCTGGTGTTCTTATTTGCTTAAAAAAAACACATGGTGGACATCAATGGTGCCAACCTCAAATACAAATAGGGCCACTAAGTCATGCATAAACATCTCTGTGTGCTGTTTTTTGATTCAGATGACCATATATTAACATTGTTTTATTGTACTTTTATTTATTTTGTTAATCACATTTCCTAATTTGTATTTGTTAATTTGATCACATTTATTAATCACAATTATTTCCTAATTACATTTTAATCTGGTTCACGTCATATGAGGGAAGGGCTGTAGGCAGTAAAGTAGCTTGTGGGCCAGTGTGTTTGACCTCTGCTGTACAGGTCCTAGCATGCTGCTCCCACCTCCTTATAGACCAGTCTGGCCAATGCCCTTTTCACTATGACCATCTTAGGCAGAAGAGAAGGGAATAGGATTTTGTTTTTTCTTTGGAGAAATCCACTTAGAATAATACTAAATTAGCTTCTGGAAAATGGAAAACTTTTAGACAGTCCAGCAGGTAATTTGTTTTTCCCCCAGAAGCTAGATAACCACCTTATTGGAGTTTTCTTCCTTTCTCCACCCCATAATCTCCCCTCCCAAATCTACCTCCCCCATACCCGTGTAGGAATGTATGACCTGGCCCCAGGTAGCAATTATATGGCTTTCCTTCCTCCCACATAAAGGATATTCAGGAACTCACTAAATCAGGTGGGTTGCTGGAGCAATGTTTGGTCAGGATACCTGCAAAGTGCACCAGGAAAGGAGAGATTGTAAAAATGCAACTCCTTCATATCTATTCTATTGCACAGACTCATTTGGGCCCTCATGTGTGATGTTTAGTTTTCTGTTCCTTAGGCCCAACTGCCTCCTCAAATTCATCTGCCTCAATCCCTTTGAAGTGTATTGCCAGGACCCTATTAAATATTCTGGTTGAGGTCTCATCAGGACATACCTGGGCCCTAGTTTCCTGATTTGTAAAATGGCAGACAGCCTAAATGATCTCTAATCTCTTCCAGAGAGGACCAAGCCATCAAGCACTAGAGATGCAATTGGTGTGTACATGTGTGTGTGTGTGTGTGTGTGTGTGTGCGTGTGCGCGCGCGCACTTACAGGGTAGGTCATTTTTCTTCAGTTTGCAGCTTTAACATCTACTTTTGATCCTGACCCTCCTGTTCCCCCATCCCTGTACTTTTCCTTTCTTTTTTTTAAAATTTATTTTCAGGTACTCAATCTTTCCCACTCTACCTTGGTGAGACTCAGTATACTTTTCATAGACACTCTTAGAGCTGCCCGTCTGCTGGCTAAGTGTTTTGTCAGAAAAGGCCAGCCCTGAGCCTGGTTCTTTTCTATATCTCTTGTATCAACAATTATGGAATATCTAATAACTTCCCAAATGCTTCCAGGTTGTTTCCTAGGTGTTCTACAGGAAAACTAATCTACTATTAAAAATCTTATCAACAGGTTTTTCAACAACTACTACCTATCCAGTAAGCACACCTATAACATGTAAGTATATTATCCTTGACTTTTCAGGTGGGGAATTCAGATGCTTTGGCTGCTTATTTGCTTTACATGTTTCTTCTCTCTAGGTGATATGATGCAGTGCCAAAAGCAATGAAAATAATGAATGTGTGATTTCACTAACCACTCAGCATGGTTTCTGGTACATTGTAAGCACTGTGTAAATGTTTGATATGATATGATATCATCAGAACTATTATTATTATTATTATGCCAAAATAGGCATTATTAGACCTTTACAGGATGTAAATAATGACAGCTAACTCATCTGTAGAGTCTGATTCTTAGACTTAGAAGGATCAGTTAGTCCACACATTTTAAGCCTTTTTTTTGTGCCGTGGACACCTAGTAATTTGGTAAAGCCTGGGGGCCACTTCTCAGGTTACTGATTTTAAATGCATAAAATATAATATGTAGTATTACAAAGGAAACCAATTATACGCAGCTATTATAATGCAGCTAGAAAAATATATATTTTTAGGAAATAAGCTTGTAGATCCCAAGTGAGAACCTCAAATAATGGCATAATCTTTCACTTCATGTAGGGGTTCTTCCCCTTTACTCCCGGTAATGATAATGTGCTTCAATACCTCCATGGCCCCCGAATTTATCAGTGGGTGTTCTTCCAATGATCCAGTTCACACCCTTCCACCCTTTAGTGGACAAGCCTATGAGTAGAGGTTGCCAACATACTAGGAATGAGTCTCTCCAAACTTAGCAAGACTGATCCTTGGATAACAATTCCAATCGAAAAAGCCAAATATTAAGAGTTTCGCACTTAAATATATAAAAGTTTAGCAGGGTCTGAAAACATAGGTAAAATAACTAAGCCTCTAATTTTAAGCTATTAGTAATTTCTTTTTTTTTTTGAGGGGGGAAGGTAGAGCAATTGGGGTTAAGTGACTTGCCCAAGGTCATATGGCTAGTTTTGTGTTAAGTGTCTGAGGCCAGATTTGAAATTACGTGCTCCTGACTCCAGGGCAGGTGCTTTATTCACTGCACCACCTAACCACCCTAAGCTATTAGTAATTCATCAAGATTTATGGCCTATATGCCAATTCTAGTGTGTAATGCAAGGTAGCAAAGGATAGAAATTATTTTTGTTATATGACCAAATAAAATCTTGTCTCACTTTTTTAATTAAAAAAAATGCTTCCATCAACATCATAAAAATCCTTGCAACTTTCCTAGGGCCATTTCCCCCCCCAAATTTCATTTGGTAATTTAACAGAATTTCAATGGCATCTTCATTTGTGTGGTGTTTTGCTTCACATTCCAATAATATTTAAGCAAAGCACAGCATATGTACAGATGGGATGAATGTTTCCTGTCAACTAGGCCCATAAATGAAAACAGGTGATCTATGGCTCTAAGTCTCTTGGAAAATGTCTTCAGATTATCATCAAATTACATGGTCAACCCAAGAAGAATTTCCCCTAATCTAAACGGGCACCTCTGACTCAAACTCATTGTAGTCTTCTCCTGTATTGAGATTTATTTCTTGGTTTCTAGACCAGAGTGAGGCAAAGATTAGGCTGACTACATCATATGCATTCCTTCTGAATTCAACATAAAGTCAGGTTTTGAGTGACAAGAGAGATCTATCTTCTTCCTCAGGTCACTGGAGACCCTTTCAAATATATGACTGACAACCAACCCTTGAGCAAACAATCCCTCATTTTTCATAATGACTTGCTTCAGGTCTTTGTAATTTGCAATACCTTTATATCTCATCCTGGAGCTCTGGAAGCAATATGTAAATGGTTGTTATGATCTAAAATCACAAATGAATTTTGGATTTGTTTTCCCTGTCTTTTAAATGAAAAACTCTGCAGTCTGAAGTAATTGTTTAGTATTTTCTAGAAACCTCTCAATAAATTAAATAAAGCTTAGACATATTGTATCAGACAGGTGCCAGGCTTGTAGGGAGATCTCTGTGCCAGACAATCATCCTAACTGGCATCAGCCAAATCAATCAACAGACATTTATTAAGGACCTACTTTTTGCCAGGCTACAAAGACAAAGAACGAGAAAAGGTCTCTACTCGCAGGTAGTTTACATTCTAATGGTGGAGACAACAAATATACATAGAAATGCAGACAGTATAATACATGGAGAGAGTTCAATATGGACAGAATTATTTGAGAGGAAGGGCACTAGACATTGAGAGGATCAAGATGAGTTCCAATAGATACAATTGTTAAGGACAATGCTAAATGACTGTCTTTGCCACAGTCCATTGTTGGACCCTCACTCAAAAACTTTTCAGCCAGTGCTGCTGGAATCTTGTATCCTATTGGCATAGACAGAGAATATGGAGTCGCCTCCATGCCCCAATGTGGCATTGAGGGAGAAGAATATTTGTTGAATAATAATAAAAAAAACAACTACAATAATTATTAATTTAACTTGATATGTGTTTTAGGGTTTATAAAGTGCTTTCACAAAAAAAAATCTCATTTTATCCTTAACTGAGAGGCAACGTTGCGTTGTGTAAGGGTTGATCTCAAAACCGGTAACAATAACAACAGCAACAATGACCAACATTCATCCAGCGCTTCAAGGCCTGCAAAGGGTTTTACAAATATTATCTCATTTCAACCCTACTACTATTATGGGACGTAGATGCTTTTTTTATTCTCATTTTCTAGATGAAGAAAATGAAGCCAAGAGAGGTTCCGTGGCTTGCTCAGGGTGACACAGCTAGCAAATGTCTGAGGTCACATTAACTGAGCCAAGACCTGATCCAAGATCTTTGGACATTTAGTCTAATATTCTATCTATTCTCTTATACTGCACCTTAGATTTATATACACATCATTTGTGGTTACGTAGTACTTATACACACATATGTGTGTATATATATATATATATACACACACACACACAAACACCCATGTGTATATGTATACATATGAACACACATATACATATGCGTGTATGTACATGTACATAATATTGAAATTGAAATACCCTCAGAGGCCATCTTGTCCAAACCTTTCCTGAAGCATGAATCTCCTCTAACGTCTTTGAGTGATCATTCAACCTTTGCTTGAGTCCTTCTAGAGATGGAACTGTCCACCCATTAAAGCTGTTTGTTCTGTTCTTAGATAGCTCTGTTAGTAAATTTACCCATTACCTTTTTTTGTTCCTTATAATATCTTCCAGAGTCAAGCAGCGCTTGTGCAGGCAGAGGACAGATACAGAAAAACAAACAAACAAACCAAAAACCTACCTCCCTGCATGCCTGGAATTTTTTTTATCAAATTATGGTGTGGTGCTGAAAAGCAGATTTGACTCTTCTCGTGATGGCGACGTTTATCCTTGCTTTGTGGATGATAATTATAAGCACTGACTTTTTAGTTTTAAAAAGTATATTCTGGGTGAGAGAAGGTGACTTCTTGGTCACCTACTTTCCATAGTCTTTATTTCCCAAGTGATGTGATATTACACCCAAAATAATTTCAATGACATTAAAGAATGCATGATTTCTCTAGTTGGCGCCAAATGGCATAAGAATCTGATTTTAGTTTAAAAGGATTTTTTGCATCCATAATGTCATTTGATGCTTGACACAGTTCCATGAGACACATAGGGTAAGGATTATAATCCCTCCTTTATAGATCAAGAAAGTGAGGCCTGAATTTCTGTTTTCTTTCTACAGCAAAGTCTTCTTGTGGAGATTTCCTTTCCCAGAGCTCAGGGCTCATTTCCAGCCCAAATTACCCTGGAAACTACCCAAACAATGCCAATTGTGTCTGGGATATTGAAGTCTCAAACAACTACCGTGTGACCATAGTATTTGAAGATGTGGAGTAAGTGAAGAGCTTATTTACAGAAAAAAACACAACCCAATCAAAACATCAAGTATAAAAATGGACAAAATCAGGTCCAGAAGCACAGATTTTCTGCTACTGGGCATCTAAAAATAATTATGGGGCATGTCAGTACATAAGGGGTGGTGACTTCTCCCCTTCACAACATCACTCAGCAGTAAGCCAGTAAGTGATGGTTTTACTCAATAGTCTTGGGATCCAGGCCAGTCTTGGACGGTGATGGGCAACTCAACCAGCCAGTGATGCGGGATGCAAGAATCAAGGAGTTCACTAAACTGCTGCTCCTCCTACTTGCCCCCAAACACTGTGCTCCCTCAACATAAGAAGGGAGCCCAAGAAATGCCTGAGGATGCAGACTATGTTCAATCACATCAGGGGCCACTGCAGAATCCTCAGACCTCTACTGTATAGTGTCTTTCTCACCATTTCATAAGTAATGGAGGTGGAAGGGGAGACTCCCAGCGGGTGCCTAGGTGTTTCTGGGTCTTGTTCCTGACATATATAGGTGGGATACTGGGCAAGTCCTGTAGCTTCTCAGTACTTAAAGGCAAGTTCTATCTCCCCTATCAGAAGCAGAATTTAGGTTTTCTGATTGCAATTTCAATATTCTTTCAAATTGGCCACAGTACCTCCCATCGATACACTTTTAAGTCATTTCTCTCTACTACTCTTCCCTTCTCCTGTCAAGTTATTTTAAGGTAGAGCTGTAATTAGCATGAGGTAACCATCATCCCTGAGTTTGGCCTGGAAGTGTGGGTCACAATGATACCAATATACCACACACGGTGTTTCATCACTGTATCCCCTTTTTAAAAGGGGTGCCTAATCTCTTTTGTCACCCTCAGGGGTGAAGTTCAGGGGCAGGGAGGTATCTAGATTGTTCCCACCCACAGTGGGAATGCTTGCCCTCTACCTTCTTTCCCCTCCTAACCCAAGACTGCAATCCCCAGGGAGAGACTGTCTTCTGTACCCTCAAAATGAATCTGCCCTGAATGTGGACTTGGTTTATTATAGCATGATTTTATGGGCTGTAATCTTAAGACCCAGTGGGCCATATGTATACTAGGACTAAGGGGGAAATGACTTTTGCCGGTGTCAGAAAAATGAACTGAAAGTCAATTTGGTATAAAAAAATGTGGATTGCTTTGTCATTATTAGATTTATTAGGTAGATGATTGTCCGTTGATGAAAGCAGTTCCCTATTTTGTGTGATTTGAGGCACCAACTTATTTCAAATATCTTCCTCACTACCCTGAATTATACTTCAATTTTCTAAGTTAAGAATTATATATATATATACACACACACATCTTATATATGCCTTGGTTCTTAATGCTCCATTCAATAAAATCTCTATACTAGATGTTATAGAGATTATTATATTATAATATATCACATATGTTTCATATACTATTATAATCAAGAATTATTAATAAGAATTATTCTCTTGTATCCTTCAGAACACAAATATTTTAGTTGAGAGAAAGCGTCTTAAATCATTAGAACCTATTAATGAAAATCATATTATTGGAAAATCGGAGAGAGAAATGGCAAAATAGAAAAGGACACATAATTTGGGATGGGGTACGGGAAAGGGAAGGCAAATAGCACAAGGGCACTAAAGAGAAAGAAGGGAAAAAGCAGATGTGGGGACAGCAGGAAATCAAATTTCTTGCATCTGAGCCAGGATACATCTAAGATATCCTTTGCCTTTGGCTCTTTAGGCTGGAAGGAGGCTGCAACTATGATTATATTCAAATCTATGATGGGCCTTATCAGACATCCCCATTAATTTCACGAGTTTGTAATGGAGACAGAGGTTCCTTTACATCAACATCAAACTTCATGTCCATTCGATTCATCAGTGATGTTAGTATCACCAAAAGAGGATTCCAGGCTCGGTACTACTCTACGTTATACAATGACGGCACATGTAAGTTTCATCTTCAGTAAAGTGATTGACTAGTTGAGGAACCAATTAAGATTTTTGTGTTATCTCTGCCACTCTCTGATTGTAAATTAGGAAGCCCTACTAGCACAGTCAGGACACTGAGTACTCAGTAAATGAATTTGCTTTGGTGAAATGGAACGTAGGGGATCAGAAATGGAGTCAAGTTATAGACTTTTCATGGACTCTGATGGTGGTTTCCATGTTTCTTTTCCTAGTGTGTGAGGTATTGAATGGGAAGTTGGGATGAGGTTAAAACAAAACAGTTATAAAGTAGGATAAGTTTTCTTCCAGCTCTCAATCCTATGATTGTATTACTTAGAGTTGACCTAATCTATGTTCTTTATTTTAAGGAGGGGAAAGAAAGGTTCAGAGAGGAAAAGCAACTTGAAGAGGGTAACATAACTAGTTAATGGTATCACTGGGAGCAGATCCTAGACGCCTTTACTGCCAGTCCAGAACTGTTTCCACATGTTTCCATGTGAAAAGAATATTCAGTAACTTGATGGATCCATGCTTTCACTAGAGTGAATATTTCTTCTATTATTTTGGATTTCATTCCATCACTGCTTTGTTATTCAGTACAATTAACAAGAATTAGCTATGCCCTTCCACAAATCCTCTCAAGAAATCTCCCCTCTTCATCCCCATTGACTGAGGGTCTACTACTGATTCTGTTAATATTTCACATATAATAGTACAGCCTTTGGAATGTATAGCAGTGTCACTTTGTATTTGTGTGTGTGTGTGTGTGTGTGTGTGTCACTTTGGCCAAAGAATTCCTCCTCTAGTGGCCAAGAGGCTGGTAATAATCTTTGATATACTTAGGTTTGCTGATCCTCTGAAAGCAGATGCAGTCTGTTGCTGGGATCATATTAGAGTCATTTACCCACTAGAGTTTGTGGTTTTGTTGCACAGCCTTCAAGAATTCTAATCATATTGCAGCATCACAGTAATTCTCTAGTGGAAGATGAAAAAAAAAGAAATGGTAAAAAAAAATGTTCATTGAGATAGAGTCAAATTCCCAAATACAATGTCAGTCCCTGGGAGTAAATGATGTTTCTCTGAAAGGTGTGTTCATCCTTATAGACAGCCAAGGCATTACTCCAGAAGCTAATGTGGACACATAGGAATCATCATTGGTGGTCCATCCTTGTGGTTTATGCAGTCCAATATTCTGTTTGCAGTGGTCACTGGGGCAATTTTTGTAGAAACCATGGCTGTCCTCCATGATGCCAAACCTAGTTAGAGTTTTGCTCGAATATGCCTGTATGACTTAATAACCCATTAAAAACCTTGAAATGACACTATTTTCAGCAGAGACAAATTTAACACGATAGGTTCATCTTTACTGAACCAAAAGGGTCTCATTTTAGATTCCCAAGTGTAGCATAATAGTGAGTTTCAAGGATATGTAGGGGACTATACTTTTCTTTGAAACGGTGGATTATTTTGTTCCACTGATATTTCCTTATTAATATCCCATGCCAACTCGATATTATGAGTACTTTATTGATCGGATCACAACAAATATCTTGAGTGTCATGACTGTGAAGTTTCTTGGCCACGGGGCCATAGATTTGAAGACTCCCAAGTGGGAGTTATATAAATATATGCCAGATGGTGGTGCTGTGGTGCAGGGTTGTGCTTAAATTGCTGAGCCCCTAATGCTTTTGTTCCTTCAGAGATCCCATGAGTCTAATTACCTTTTGATTTTTAGATAGGTTTTTGTCCACCATAGTTTTACAGCGATAACTTTTGGCTATGTTGAATGCCTGTTTGTGCCTTGTTAGTTCTCAATAATCCATGCTACAAAATCTCTATGACAGATGTTACAGACTATCTCACTGATTGCATCATTTCTCTGAGAAGAATAACTATTACCTGTATCTCTACACCCAAATACACTAACAGGGATTTTATCTTTTGTCCCTCATCAGCTCTAGTGTGCTTACCAGAACAAATGACAGTCACCATCAGTAAAAGCTATCTCCAGTCTCTGGGCTATAACTCATTGAATTTTCCCTCTTATAATTCATCCTGTCTGCCTACGGAAAACTCAAGCTATTTTGTATTTAATATACCATATAATGGCTGTGGGACAATAAAAACCGTAAGTTTCCAGTTTGCTTTTTAAATTGCTTCTTATAAGAGAAAATAATTATTTTTAAAATTCTTAGGGTCCCAGTCTACTTTACTGGTTCACTATCCAAACCACAGTTGGTTGGGTCCTTGTTGATTTACTAAAATTAATATAGCACATTAAAGTTTGCATGGATGTTGTTTCATTTGGTCCTCAAAATGACCTTGGGAGATAGGTGCTATTATTATCCCCATTTGACAGATGAAGAAACAGCCAGAGAGAAGTGACTGGTCCAGAGTCACATAACTGGCAAATGTCTGAGGCAGGATTTGAACTGTGGCATTCCTGACTCCATGTCCAGCACTCCAACCTCTATGCCAGCTAACATGTAATAGTGATAATTCACTCTTATATGGAACCCCAGAGCTCATAAGATGCTTTTAAATACTTTATTTGATTTGTACACCATCCTTCTGAGGAAGGTTCTGCATATGGTATCGTTCCCATTTTACAGATGAAGGATTGGAAGCTCAGACAGATACACTGACATGGTTATACAGAAATGGTGGATGAATCAGAATTGGAAAGTAGGTCATTCTGACTCTGAGTCTTGGGCTCTTTCTAACACAACATACTTCTTTCCATTTGCATTTTCAACTGCCATAAGAAACCCCCTCTTTTTCAATACTCCCATGGTAAAAATAGTTGGGGTTTTTTTTTCTGGAATAAGCATCCCCATAAGCTGTAAGATAATAGGGATAGAGATGTAAAGCTAAAAGAGACCTTAGCAGTCATTCAGTATAACCCCTTCATTATACAGATAAGGAAACTGAGGCCCAGAGAGGTTAAGTTACATGAATATTAGGAGACATACGTGAAATTTAAACCCACATCTTCTGACTCTAAAAGCAGTTCTCTTTGCTTTTAAACCACATTACAAAAAGGGTTCATTCCTCCAAAATCAACCATGCTATGTATGGTGAGATTCAGTAAATATGTGCAACTTTCTATGGGCTTGAAATAATTCTTGATAGAAAGTTTTTAAGCTAAAAGGCATTTGAAACTTAGCACATTGCTTCTCCCATTCCTTGGACAAATGTGACTTCTATAAATGATGTCAAAAATGAGCAGAAATTGAAAGAGAAGACAACCTTTGTCTTTTACAGTCAATGGTCAATGTTAAGGGTGAATTGCACTGTGACAAAGTAAATGTGCAGTGTTTTTCTTAGACTGTATAGAATCAAGCAGCCAGCCAAAAGCCTCCTCAGATGGATCATCGAAGATCGAATATACCTCTGGATTCTCAAAGGCAATGCTAGTGCAGCTACAGCTCTGTCAGGCCCTACTCGGTCAGAAAGACTTTGTATATTGCCCTAGTGATAGATTGTGCTTCTGTCTTCTGGCAACATGCCTCCTTGAATGAGAAGAGACTCATTCCCAGGAAGCTGACTAACCACTAGATAACAAATTTCCTTTTTTGAGCCATAGCCATAATGAGGCATCTGAGAAGGCCTTTAATGGATGGTCTGATCAGTTGTTAGACCAATATCAAGTATTTTCTTTACCAGTATGAGAATCACTCTGAAATTCATAAAGGTTATTTCTTAAGATAAGGACGAATTATTAACACCTTGGTGGAATGATCATATATCATAAACTGGAATGAACCTCAGAGATTATTTAGTCCATCCCTTTACTTTATTGATGGTGAAACTGAGGACCCCCAAAATTAAGTAGTTTGCTTAAAGATGACAAGGGCAATGGAGCTGGGATTCAAACCCGGGTCTTCTGATTCCAAAGTCTGTGCTCTCTGCCACCAAGTACTCAAAATGACAGAAACATACATTCTTAAATCACTGACCCAAAAAGAGATGAGATTTACTTTGGAAAAATCAAGCTTACAGAAATGTAGTTTGTCCTTCTAGTTATGGACACAGAACACAGGACTTAGAATTATTTTCCTGGACAATCAATCAATCAATCAACTCATCAGCTAGCATTTATTAAAAGCTTGCTATGTGCCAGGTATTGTGTTAATCCTTGGGGAGAAAAAGACAAACTGAAAAAAGTCTCAGCTTTTTTAGAAACTTACTTTTGAACAGTTCATGGCTCAAGTATGGAGGCCTAGCTTTCATATGTTATTGCTTCTTATCACCTTTGGAGCACTTTTGTTGCAAGAATCTCATAAACATCCCTCCTGGGAGAAGGGGGAGTGTGTTGTTTAGAGGGAAGGGGGAGGATGGGGAGGAGGGGCTGATAAAACTCCTCTAGGAGAGAAGTTGACCTTTCAGGAACAAAATTCCTTACAAGGTACCTGGAAACAAGTTGTAAAAGGTTACCAAGGAGCAGTTGTCTCATTGAAAACAACCAGGTAATCCATACCTGAACTCCAGCATCACTGCACCTTTGGACTTCAATGGAACTAGAAGGCAAGTCTCCTGACAGTCAGTCTGGTTTTATAAATTGTGTTGGAGGGCTACTGGGCTGACAAGGTGGGTTTCCAAGGAGACTGCATTTAAGAAACACGGCAAGAAAGAACCTTGTAAATCAGTTAGCCTCTCTGGGCCTCAACTTTCATTTCTGTAAAATAAGGTGGCCCTTTCTGGATCACTGCCTTGTCATGGCAGAGGGACTTATGTAGCTCAGTGAAACCGTGAGTTATGCTATGTATGGTTATCGAAGAGGGACAGGTCATAGTGGAGCATTCTGACAAAAGATGGTGCATTGGAGAAGGAAATGGCAAATCACTCCAATGTCTTTACTAAGAAAATCCCAAGAACAGGATTCAAATGCTAAAAGATGTAACATCAGAAGATGAACCCTTAGGTTGGAAGGTGTCCGCCATACTAGATAGTGGAAGACAGAAGGGCCTGGTTGTGGGGTCATGAAAGGTCAACAACAACAAAAACAAGATAGTAAACTAGGTGGCCTCTAAGAGCCCTTCCAGGTTTAAATCAATAACTCTGTGAAGATTTGAGATATTGAAGCTCATCTGATTTCTTACTTTGGAATCCCTGGGCTGCTACAGAGTAAAGTATTTAAATAGAACATTAACTCCAGCATGCTGGGTTTAGAGGCAGAGGACACAGGTTTAAAACTTAGCTCTGCATGAGCTTTCAACTAATCGAAACTTTTAAGACCTCGGTTTCCTCATCTATAAAATGAAAAATTCGGACTAGATGAACTCTAAAGTTCCTTCCATCTTTATTTGAATAAGCTCTAGTCTCAGAAAACAAAGAGCTACAGGAGGAAAGGTCCCTTCACTGCTTTTACTGCTTTTGTGTCACAGGGTCAAGAGGTAGGAGGTTGCCTATGATAAAGTACATCTGGTATTAAAATTGTTCTTTATCTTTGAAAAGTAAGGTTACCTTATATTTGGGTCAATATAAGGTTCCCACAGAATTCTGGGGTAGGAAGATAAAACCAGAAAGCATCCCTGTTCTCAAGCACTTTACATTCTAGCAGGAAAACAAAGCAGATCCCTTTACCTGTCTGTTCAGGTGTCCCAAAGGAGCAAAGGACAAAGAGATACACACTCACAAATAGTGATACATTTGTGTTCAATCACTGTAGACCCGCTTGGCTGAAGAATGAGGACAAGGTCTTGCCAGTCAAGTTTAACCAGCTTGTTAGCATCAGGTGTAATTTGACCTGAGTTTCATAAACGTCTCCACACTCATTTGAGTGTGTGAATCCAACCCATTTGGGTAGTGTCGCCCAATGGGAAGAGCCCTAGGTTGAAAACATAAACCCTGGGTCCAAGGAACAACTCTTCTACCAGCTACTTTTGAGACCTTGGTGAGCCAATTCTCTCTGAGTGTTACTTTCTTCATCTGTAAAATAGAGACAATCATGTGTTCACTCCCCATCTCTCAGGACTGTTGTGAATAAACATTCTTTGCAAACGTCTTGCTGATGTATACACATGAGTCACAATGATGATTATTTTTGGTGTAGTAATTATTCTGTTATCTTTCTGATGACATCCCTGTTTTACTCCCACAGATAAACAATGATACTATTAACTACAGCAATATCCTTCTATCAGATCAACCGGATCAACCAAATAGTATCATCACAAGACAGAAAGGTCTCCACTTCCACATTAGCTGCAAAATGCTCAAAAACAACTGGGTGCAAACTATGTTTATTACTAACGAGACTGTTGAACTCAAAGAAATCCAGTACAGCAGTTTCCGCGTGAATATGTCTTTTTACGAAACCTCTTCTTTCTTCCGGCCTGTGAAAAATACACCATATGTTGTGCACTTAAATCAGCAGTTGTACCTCCAAGCAGAAATTCTCCATGCTGATTCCAACCTGGCATTGTTTGTGGACACCTGCATAGCATCTCCAAATGCAAAAGATTTCACAAACTTGACTTATGATTTAATCAGGAATGGGTAAGGACTGTCTCTGCTGCTACCTAAATTTAACTTTTCTTCATCAGAATAAAAACTCAGCTTCCTGAAATACTCAAGGGGAGGATTCTCCTGAATGATTGATTAGTACTGATAAACCACAAATTCCTTATAATAATAGCAACAACAACAAAAACAACAGTATCAATAATACCTTAGTTTGGTAGTTGGCTTCTTTAAAAATGTATTTCAAAGTTCATTGGCATCTAATAGCTCAAATGATCCTCATAACAATTTCATTGAGTAGACTTAGTACTCTTGTACCCATTTGACAGAGGAAGGAATTGAGGTTCAGAGAGATTTAGTCACTTTTTTGTCCAAAGTCACGTTGCAAGTGAGCACCTGAGTTCAGGTCTTAAAATTATGACTTCCAGCTAAGCCTCATTACTGAAGAAGTTGCTGTTTACTAAGTACAAATGAAAAAATAGAATCTTTCTTGACTGATAAAGATCTTGTGGCTTGTGGCTCAAGGTCATATTTATGAGCATCAAATTTATACTTGCCAGAAGAAAATATCAGGTGTATATATATATATGGAGTCCAGGTCAGCATAATGGAGATGAGTTTTATTCCTGATAAATCACTGAAACTAGAGGTAGTACAGTAGACAAGCATGAAGACTAGACAAGAAGAGCAGGGCCTGGGTTCAAGTCCAAGCTATATGGTCATTACATATCATTTAGCTTCTCTGGGTTTCAGTTTTTTTCATCTGTCAAATGAAGGAATTGGATTAGCTTACTTCTAAAGCCCTCACCAACCTAAGCAATTCAGTGATTTCAATTGAATCTTTGCTTTTCCTCCTTGGCTGTTTGGTTGCTCCTTAGCCTCTCCCCCCAGGGGAATGGAGGGGATCCAGTTCCAGGATTATCTTGCGCTCATCCCTTTCAGATGTACGAGGTACTATTAGTCATTTCTTGCCTCTGCCTCTGCTGACATAATTCCCTATATTTAGAACATCCTCTTCTTCATCATTGGCTCTTGAAACACCTCCTTCTTTTAAGATCCAATTCCAATCCCACTTTTTCCATGAAGATTTCCTTGATCTTTCTTTCTTCTGATCTCTTACAGTTTTCAATGTTTTTCTTATGTCCTCAACATATTCTATTTTGTATTATGTTCACGAGTGCACATGCTCCGTTGTCCCCCCCACTTACCGTATAGCCAAACATGAGCAGCTCTCCAGAGGACTGCAGCTGTGAATAGCTTTAAGGTTCTGATCACATAGCATAAGTCCTTCTTTGCTTGGCAATACACATACCCTCTCACTTAAAAGAGAAAGCAAAGTGCAGTGAGGGAAACTTTGGACTTGGAAATGAGATCTGCATTCAGATCCTAGTTCTGACCCTTACCAGTTATATGACCATAGACAAGTTGATTGGTCGTTATCAGTTTCCATTTCTTTTCTTGAAAATTGCAGATAGCCTCATGAAGCTGATGAGAAGAGCTCTTTATGAACCTTAGCGTTCTACATAGATATGAGTTCTTATTATTAATTGACTGTAAACTCCTAGAGAGTAAAAATCATCTTACATTTCCCTTAACTCTTATGACAGGGCCTTTTACATAATAGATACCTAATAAATATTGACTGATTGAATAGATGTTTCTAGAAAAATATGTTCTGAATGTTAACTGGCTTATCCACAAACTTTCAGAAATGTTTATAAATGTAATATATGTATTATATGTAATTCTATGTTATATAAATGCATATGATTATATCCTCATATGTGTGCAACTATGTATGTCTACTTATCTATCTATAATGGTATAGTAGAAATAATATTGGCTTTGGAATCAGGAAATCTGGGTTCAAATCCGAGTTTTCCCCCTTAATTACCAGTTGAACAAATCATTTTACCTCCTCCAGTTCCTTATCTATCAATTGAGGGAGTTAGATAAGAGCTCTAAGACTCCTTTCAACCCCAGACCCCTAAGTTCTGTTTCCTAATAATTGACTTACTGCTTCTTAAGTCACTGTTGACATTTTTGCTTTGCCAGAAATTTCTCTGACAAACAGAATCAACAGACCATGTCTAATCCCAACTTTAGATAAAACCATTCTCCCCTATGGTCCCCAAAAGGTCTCATGCTTCTGAATAGGTGATAAGAACTGGGTCACTGTGTCCTAGGGACAATAGGGCTATATTTTATTCTGATGTTATCACTTATCAGCAAAAGCCATCGGTTGAATTTTCTCTGCTTTCAGGTGCACGAGGGATGACACCTATGAAACATACTACTCACCATATCCGCATCAAGCTCGCTTTGGATTCAGATCCTTTGCCTTTCTGGAGAAGTTCCCGTTTGTTTACATGAAGTGTAAACTGGTGGTGTGTCAGGCTTTTGATTATTCTTCACGATGCTACAGAGGATGTGTGACAAGATCCAAAAGAGACACAAGTTCCTATCAGGAGAAAATAGATGTTGTTTTGGGGCCATTCCAGCTCCAGAAATGAGAAGCAAAAGATCGAAATCTGGTAAACTCAAAAACTTGGGGACCCTGGATGACTGTAGGAGCTCAGTGATTAGGCTAGTTCCATGAGAAAATTGGTTAATGACTAGAATAACAATTCTAGTACAAATAGATTTAATGATTTCTCTTTGAATATAGAGAATCATCATGCAAGTATGCCACCATGATAGGGGTGGGCGGAGGAGGAAGGGGAGAAAAATCTGAAACTCAAGAGACTCTGGAACTGAATCTTGTAACCTAAAAGTAAACAAAAAAGTCAATAAAATTTTAAAAAATTAATTAATTTAAAAAAAAAGAAAAAAGGTACCGGTGCCAAAAGATTTCTTAGAACACAAGTCAAAGTGTCCTAGGTGTAATGTAAATGTCGAAACCTGGGAAAAGAAATGAAAATTCAGCAAACATTTACTGACAGGATAAAAAGTACAGGTCATACATTAGGTCAAGGGGTACATGTGGTAATAATAAAAATGATTTGACATCTTCTCTTAGGTCATAGATCCTAATTCACATATACTGTATCAGTGATGTAAATGTTTAACAACTAGCTCTTCAGAGGGAAAAAAAAGCAAATTGGATGCATTTTTAAGTTTTATCTTCATTGTTAATCTTTTACCCATCACTTTAAGTCTCAACAATCAACAAAACAATAAATCAAATCCCAATTTGTAGCATTTGCCAATTTTCAAGGTAATAGAGAACAATTAAATATCCCTTCTTGTCAATCAGTCAAGCTGAATCTAGCACAGCCTTGAAATGCAATCTTTGTCTCAGGAACACAGCCTCATATGAATGGCATCAATTTTGGGGTTTCCTTAGATAAAAAGGGGCTTATATGTTAACCCCTTTTCTGACAAAGCACCATGTATTTGCTAGAGTGCAGCAAAAAGAAAGTTGTACTTTTGTGGTTTAGGAGAAAGATCATAGAACTGGGATTCAGAAGGCTGACTTCAGGTCTTAGCTTTACCAGTGCTGGGGAAATTATGTCACCTCTCTGAATCTCAGTTATCTCATCTGAAGAATGGGGGCACTATAATGTGTATGTGAAGAAAGCTTTATAAACTTTAAATTATTCATTCAAGAAAGATTTATTAGGTGCCTACTATGCAGCATGTTCTATTCTAGGCACTAGGGATTATAAAAACAGAATTTAAGTGAATTGCCATGGGATCACATAGCTAGTAGGTATCTAGGACGAGATTTAAATTCAGATCTGCTTGACTCTGGGCCCAGCACTTTATATACTATGCTGCCATAGATCCGTATCTATGTATCTATACTTAGCTCTATCGATGGATACATATTTATCTTTCTATACAGATCCCTATATCTTTGATCTTATATCTCCGTAGCAATAGAGATATTTAAGAGATATAAATATAGATAGATATAGATATAGATATAGATCTATAGGTAGGTATAGATAGATATAGATTATGCCTCTAGGTGGTGCAGTAGATGGAGTTCTGGGCCTGGAGTCAAGAAGAACTGAGTTCAAATGTGGTCTCAGACACTTATTAGCTATAGATGAAGATAAAAATATAATCTCGAAAATATATATGAGGCAGGGAGAATGCTGGTAGTTGGAAGGTAGGAGTAGGTAGAGACCTGGAAAGTGTAGGAATTAAGAAAGGCTTCATATAGAAAGTGCTACAGTGTAAATGAGTTTTTATTGTGATTTTTACATATAATCATTAAGGTTATTATATTAATATTCAACGATTTAAGAATCATAGAATGTTCCAACTAGAAGACATACATTAGAGATCATTTGAAACCACCTCCTTGTCTTGTAGAGAAGGAAACAGACAAGTAAAGTAAATTACTTGTCCAAATAACACTGTGAAGTTAGTATTTTAGGGATTGTAGAGATTGTAGGGAAATATAATGTCATACAAGTAAATTCCAAAGAATTGTTCATTTTCAGACTTTTTCACTACAGCAAAGAAAGGATGTTTTTGAGTTAAAACAAAAACCAAACTAAATATCACAAAATAACTTTTAAAATTAATTAGATGACTCTTTAACATTTATTTATAATCAGTTGGGTCTTTCTCAGATGTGGTTCATAAAGAACCTCCTCAAAAGCTTATCTTTCTGGTTCTTTTTTGAACTTCCAGATTGTGCTCTAGTCCCTGATATTAAACATCTAGGACCCAAATCCAACCATGTTCTCTCTCATCTTCTCAGATTGAATGGTTGGTTGCTGATGCTGATGCTGATGGCTGGACTGAGTGAATCCCAGGAGGGCTCTAACCTCCTTGCTGTCTGCTGTTGTCTTCTTTTTGATCGTGGCGTTCACTGCCTTGTATTGAAGAAAAAGAAAAAGTCTTTTCTGGGGAGGTTGCCTTTCCATACAATGTGAAGAGCAGAGCCGTCTGTCTCCTTCTTTGGCACAATGCATTGGGAGCCATGCGGTCCAAGAAAAGTCACATTCAATAAATCAGCATGAAGAATATGCTGTATGGATTGGTCTGTGATTTGGTTCACAATGAAATAATTGAGCTGGAAGTGGGGGTGGGGCAGGGTGGTTGTGAGTTCTCCATTTTGCTCAGTAGACTAGATTTGTATGAAATATCAAGCAATTAATTCTTTAAAAATAAGCACTTGCCAATGTGAAGAAATTCTTCACAAAGATTGATTTGAAAGCCCGATTAGAAGAAAAGCTTCTGCTAGATAGGATTCCTAATATTTGGGTCTGCATTTGGAAAAAATATTAAAAATGTAAAAGTTATGTGGACCCCTTAATGCAAATCATAGCCTTATTTTGGGAGATTATGCACTAAATAAAACCTCTTTGTTAAAGCAAATGTTTGGTACTATCAATATTTTCTGAAGGGGCATATGAACACTGAGATGTCCATCAGTGGTTGGAAATTACCCCTATAGTCTGGTGGGAAAAAAAATTATGATCTAGTGAATGAGAAGTCAGGAGGTCTTGGTTTTAGTCTCTGTTCTACTTTGCCACTAAGTTGTTGTGTGACCAGAGGCAAGTCACACAACTCTCCTCTTTGGCAATGTTTCATCATCTAGAAAGCATGGGGGTTGGATGACACTAGTGTTTATCAAAGACAAATCAAGAAAAATTGACAAGCATTTACTAAGTGTCTACTATGTGCCAAGCAATATGCTAAGTACTAAGGATACAAAGAAGGCAAAAAACAAACAAAAAAAATCAACCTCAAACCAAACAGTCCCTGTTTTCTGTATTCTTAAGGAGTTCACAATCTAATGAAGACAAGTTGCAAAGAACTTTGCACAAACAAAATATATGCTGAATAAATTAAAGATCATCCCAAAAGTTAGGCACTAATATTAAGGAGGATTGAGAGATGCTGGGATTTTAACTAGGACTTGAAGGAAGTTAAGAGAAAGAGATTTGGTGTAGGAAAAAATCTAGGCATGGGGTACAGTGACAAAGTTCTGAGTTGGGAGTATGGAGTTTAAGTGTTGGGAAAAGAAAGGATGTCAGTGTCACTCTCACAGCGACCATACTGGCCCCATGATGTGTTATATTTAACTTTCCCCCTAGGGTTCTCTGGAACCCTTATGGAGGTTTGAGGGAGTATCTACTTTCTCTGACATTGACTCAATCCCCTGTTGTTTGTGTTCCCCTAATTCTAGGGGCATTTTGCACCTTAGTTCCATTTAACAATTTACCATTGGAGTATCTTTTACAAAGTAATATCTACTTCAAAGGTATAGGAAGAACAAACATACAAACATTCTTCTCTCCTTAATATCTGGGAGGCATAATCCCTCCTTATTCCCTCTTCAGTCCTTGGGAAGCAATGGAGGATTAGCTTCCCAGTTTAGCCCAGTTCCTATACAGCATGTTTCTACCCACCAAGTTTCAAGTTCAAAGAACCCCTTGGGCTTGCATCCTGGCACCTTGGCTCCTCAAAACTTCCCTGCGTGGAGGAGTAATGCATACCTTATACACTGCTGCATTGTCAGTATCTTCTGGTGATGTTATTATTACTCCAGATGGACCTGTTCTTCACCAGTCTCAAATAGTAAGCAGCTTCATCTGAACCAGTAGTCTCTGCTGAATGATCTTCCTTTCTGTTGCTTTGAAAAGGTCCACTAGTACCAATAGCTTAAAAATGTATTCAAATAATAATGGCTGACCAAAAAATATCTCCCCTTTCCTCTGCCCCCCCCCCAACTCCCATCCAATCTGCTTCAAGAATTAGTGAAGGCTGCTAGGATATCCACTGTACAGCTAAATAGCACAAGTCTTGGAATCAGGAAAACTCGTCTTCCTGAGTTCAAATCTGGCTTCAGATACTTATTAATGGGCAAGTCACTTAACCCTGTTTGTCTCAGTCTCCTCTTCAGTCAAATGAACTGGAGAAAGAAATGGCAAACCACTCCAGAGACTTTGCCAAGAAAATCCCAAATGGGGTCATGGAGGGTTGGACATGGCTGACCCACAACAAACTATGTTATAGTGCCGAAACTGAGGGCACAAATGCCTTCTGGATATTTGTGCTTTTAAAGAGGAGAAGGCTCAAGTTCTTTGGGAAGGTTACCACATTAACTAAAATAGTAATAGAATTTATTTTACCTAATTAAAATGCATTAAAAACTATTATGACATCAACAAATGCAGTATGGGGATGGCAAAAGAATACTGCCTTGGGAATCAAAGACCTGAGATGTAGGATATGATGTGCCACATGTCACCAAGGACAAACCATTTAACTTTTGGGGTTCTTGGTTCTTTCACTCATAAGATAAGAAAATTGGACTAGATTTCTAAAGTTCCCTCTAGCCTTAGCATTTTATGAATGTGTTCTGGAGCTACTAACAACTGCCATTCTCAGAGCATAGAACTGTTCTAGGATGTAAAAGCTTCCCCACAGTAACTTTCTAAAGGAATCTAAGTGTTGTTTGGCTGGTGGGGTATGTGTAGGGATGGAGCAGAGAATTGATTCCCCATTCTATAATCATGAGAGCCTATGGAAATCTCAGGGCACCTAGGTGGCACATCAGGAAGATTCATCTTCTTCAGTTCAAATCCTGCCTCAGACACTAGCTGTTTCATCCTGGGCAAGTCCCTTAACCCTGCTTGCCTTAGTTTCCTTATCTGTAAAAATGGGCTGGAGAAGAAAATGACAAACCACTCCAGTGTCTTTGCCAAGAAAATCCCAAATAGTGTCATGAAGAAATCTTGGAAATCTCGATTCATTTAGCTTTTCAAGGCTTCAGTTTCATAGATAATAGATTTAGATCTGGAAAGAATTTTAGAAGTCAACTTGTCTGGCCCTCTCAATTTACATATGAGGAAACTGATATCCATTGAAGTTAAGGGACTTGCCCAAGGTTACACAGTAGTAAGTAGCAGAGATGGTATTTGAACATAGGTTCTTTGCCTTCAATCCAATACTCTTCCCACTGTACCTTGTGTCCTTTGATTTTTAAAATAGGGGGAATTGGATTAAATGATCTTTAAAATCCTTTCTAGCTCTTATTCTATGGTCCTGTGATAAAAATGCAATACTTTTATCTCCATTATCTCACTTGATCCTCATTCACAACAACTCTAAGAGGTGGGAAGAAGAAGAATTAGTATTTATATAGAATAATTTTACATTCATAAGCACATTATATATATGTGGGTGTGTGTATATATAGACACACATATGCCTCTTTTTATCTAATGGGATCCATCTTTAGGATGAGAGAGAGAAAGAAAGAATTTTACATGATAACTTAGTAAAAAGTGAAATAACTTGTAAGACAGTAAAAGTAAGACAACTTACAAAAAGTAATAAAGTAAAAGTAAAGGGCTTTGTAAATAGCAAACACCATATAAATGTGAGTTCTTCTTCTTCTTCTTCCTCTCCACCACTGAATTCCATTTATTCTCTTCCACCTTTCATAGCAGCACTGAAATCTTGAGGCCCTTCAAAAGTGAATTCTCCTTGGGGCCCCAACTGTCAAAAGCTGGATTTGTGCCATGGAAAGATGACACTAAAAATGAAAGTATATAAACAAATACCAAAAGTCAGCTTTGTTTGTTCACTTAAAAAAATATTAGCACCTACTAAGTAGATGACAAATATTTGGTCAGTAACTTTTCCCAGAGGCTAAAGCTCTAAGTGGGTGATTTTGGGGGCCCAATTTACAAGAAAAAAAAGAAGTCATTCAGGAGTGTCCAACAGAAATTAAGATGTTGTTAAGAGATTTGTTAAGATTCAAAGTCTTAAGGTTCTCAATACTATCAGGATTATCTATCATCCTTCTTAATCTCTTTAAAGGAAAATAAATATGGAACAGAGCTTCCAAGACTCATTAAGGCAAACAATTAAAGATCACTGACAGTGATCAAGACTCCTCATCTAGAAATGTAGTGGTAGAAAGAGTTCTGGATTTGAAGTCAGAGGACCTGGTTTCTACTCCTAACTTCTGACATTCATTAGCTGTGTAACCCCAAGTTGCATCATTGTCACTATCTCTATTCCCTTCCCATAGTGCCTCCAAAGAAAAACCCAAAGTGGTGAATGATGATGATGATGATGATGATGATGATAATGATGATGAAGATGGTGAAGATGAAGATGATGAAGATGATGATGATAGAGGGTATTCATATAGTGCTTTAAGGTTTGCTAAGCACTTTGCACATTTGTTTCATTCTATCCTCACAACAACCCTGTGAAGTAAGTGCTATTATTATCCCCATTACACAGATGACGAAATTGAGAGTGAAAGCTGAATTGACTTGCTCAGTGTCATTCAGTTAATAAATGCCTGAAGCAGGATTTGAATTGAGACTTGAATTAAGACTTCCTGACTCTAACACTAGGTCCAGCAAAATAAATTTGTGTTTCATGAGGTTTTTTTCTGAAAATATATATTTCATTCTGCACCCATCAAGAGGTAGAGGGGAAGATTCATAACCAGCTTTCTGGAATCCCGATTAGGATCTTGTTTCCTCATAGTTCTTTGAAGTCCTCCTTGGTGGTTGTATCATTATAGTTCTCAAGTAATTTAAAATTGTTTTTCTTTGCAATATTATAGTGATTTCATACATTGTTTTCCTTGTTCTGCTCACTTTCCTCTGTATCACATCAGTTCAAGTATTTCTAGGCTTCTCTGAAATCTTGCTTTGCATTTTTTCTCTTTTTTTCTTTTTGAGACTGAGTCTTTTTTCTCTTGCCCAGCCTGGAAGTGAAGTGTCTGCTGCCAGGCTTATCTCATTGGTGAGAGGTATAGAAACTTTGACCTTCTTAGTTCCTTATCTGCATCAGTTCTCTCTTCTTAGGCAGCTTGGTCCACCCCTCCCCCACCTAGCCATGGGGGCTTGCTATATTAGTACTGGACTTAATACAGAAACCTCATCTTTGACACTATGACTGTTCAGAACTCCTGGGTTCAAGTAATCCAACAGCCTCAGCCTCTGCAGTGTCAGGGATTTCTGCTGTGTGCCGCCCCACCCGGTGTCCCATAATTTCTTACAGTATAGTATAGTAACATTCCAATATATTTTTATGCCATAATTTATTTATCCATTCTGCAAAGGTTTGTGCTCACTTTGTTTTGAATTCTTTGATAGGATAGAAGTGCTTCTACAAAGAGTTGCACAAATTTATAGCATATGTCTAGTAGTGGCATTTCTGAATGGAGTATACACAGTTCAGTATCTTTTTTTAAAGATACAGTTATAAAATGTTTTCTAGAGTGGATCAATTCAATAGTATATTTTGCCTCCATCCAATAATTGCCAGTTTCTCTTCTTATCATTTTTTTGCCAATAAAGTGGATGGGACTTGGAATCTTACTTAAAATGTCACTTTTTTATTATTAGTGAACTGGAGCATTTTCCATAAGGTTGTTGATAGCTTGTTTTTCCTTTTTTCAGAATTGCTTGTTCATATCTTTTGATCAGTTTATCTAATAGGAAATTACTCCTTTTCTCATATATTTGAATCGCTTCCCTATTTCTTGCATATAAGCCCTTTATTAGAAAAAAATTGCCAAAAACATTTGCCCTATATTTCAAATGCATTGGTCTCCTAATTCTAACTTCATTGAATGTATAATCATAATTTATATAATTAAAATTGTCTCCCGTCAGAATCTCTATTTGTTTTGTCAAGAACCTCTCCTTTATCCATAGTTGTTAAAGGGAAATCCTTCCTCTCCTAATTTGTGTATGGTATGATCTTTTGTCATTGGTTGTGTATCCAACTGGAATTAATTGTTGATATATCCTGTGAGATGTTAGTTGAAAACTAGTTTTTGCAATATTGTTTTCCAGCTTTCCTAACAGTTCTGGTTGAAAAGTGAATCTTTATCCTAGTAGTTGGGGGGGGGGGTGTTGAGCTTATTGAATACTATGGTATCATGTGTAGAGATATGAAAAAAAAGATAGGTTTTCATCTCAAGCTTTCTCATTGCTGCTTCTTATTTGGGGAAGGATAATTTTGTTTTCCTTTCTTCATCCCTTCCTTCTTCCTCCTCTCCCTCCTTCCTTCCTTTTTCCCTTCCTTCTTCCTTCCCTTCTTACCTTCCTTCCTACAGCCCTTCATTCCTCCTCCTTTCCTTCCTCCCCTTCTTCATCCCTTCTTTTCACTTTCTATTTCCTTCCTTTTCTTTCTCTTCCCTTCTCTCCTTCCCTCCATTTTCTCTTCCTTCCTTCCTTCCTTCCTTCCTTCCTTCCTTCCTTCCTTCCTTCCTTCCTTCCTTCCTTCCTTCCTTCCTTTCTCCCTTTCCTTCTTTGGCTTGGAGAGAAACTTAGAGTTAGCATATCCTTCACTCTTTGAAGGCTCAAAGGCTCAGAAACACTTCTGCTTTAAACACTCTAACTTTACTAGGAGTTTCAAAACACTTTGATATAAATGCTTAGATATAAATCAGTGGTTCTCAACCTTCCTAATGCCACGACCCTTTAATGCAGTTCCTCATGTTGGGGTGACCCCACCCATAAAATTATTTTCATTGCTACCTTATAACTGTAATTTTGCTACTGTTATGAATCTATCTGATATGCAGGATGCATTTTCATTGTTACAAACTGAACATAACCCACAGGTTGAGAACCGCTGAATAAACAACCTCTGGAAAAGGTAATTCTTTATTGCTCTTCTTATATTCCTGCAGGTGCTTTCACTGCTATAATTCAATTTCTATGTTTTATTTTTCCCCACTCTGATGAATTTTATCCCTGTTCATCTCCCTCGTGTATTTCTCTCCTCTGTCTGCCTAGAATGTGTACCTTTTACCATGAGAAGATATTTAAGTTAAGTTCCTAATGCTTTGTTGTCAGATTCAGTTGTCAGATTTAGTTAATGCTCATTTGGATGTATAAGAATTTGTACGTTTGTATATCAACTAATAGTTTCCCAATGTAATTAATGCATTTTATTTGATATCATTAATAAATTTATTTTCTTATTCTCAGAGGAAACTATGCGAAAGTATGAACTGCTTGGTATGATCTACCAAGACATGTTATTGCCAAACCTTAAAGATCTAAGTTCATAGCCATTAGGAAATATAAGTCTAACAGAAACTCACGTCCATTAGAGAAGTTTTGCTAATACTATGTCACAGAGCTCTATATAGGCTGGTGTGAAAATCCTTTAACAAGTTAAGAGCTATGCAAACAGGTATTATCTGCCTGGCTTCTCATTTTTAGAAGTTTACTTCTCCTCTTCCCTGACCACAAAAGGAAGAAAAGAGAAGGAAGTGGTCTATTATTTCACAATCTAGGTGAAAAGATTCACTGATGATAGATTAAGGGATATAGAAGAGATATTGCTGTAATTGCCTCAAAGGCACTTTATGAAGAATTTAGATTTCCTTTTCCCTAGTGATAAAAAAAAAGATCATATTTCAGGTCATGTCTCTATATAGTCCTCAGCATGTGTACTCCAATTCTCACTCTTCAGGCTGGGCTGACAGAATCTTTATTTAGAATGGGGAGGTCAGTGGGCTTCATCTGGACCCTCCTATTGAGTGCAGGTATGTTCTATTATTTTTGTTCTTTTAATCTTCTGGCTGAAGGTTGAAAGTTAGAAGAGTTTGCCTGTTGATAAAAAACACACGTAGCTCTTCTCTGGACTGCCTCTAAGAGGCGGATTTAGGGTTAATGTAGATTAAGAACTTCACAACAGTTAGAGCTCTCCAAAAGGGTAATGGGCTGGCTCAGTAGGCAGAGGGAACCCCTTCAATGGAGGTCCTTAAGTAGAGGCAAGATGATCAGTTGTTGGCAGTACTGTAGAGTTGATTTTTGTTCAGGTTTGAGTTGGATTATATGGCCTCAGGTCTCTTTTAGCTCTGAGATTCTGTGCTTCTGTGATCAGTTCCAACAAACAATATGTCTTTTTACATGTAGTACCAAAGATAAATTTGAACATGGTAGGCCATCTATAGAACTCAGAACAAACATTAAATATTTTGTGGGATCTTCATTTACTCTATTTCATGTATGCTCCACAGCAATGTGGTGTCAAACTAAATTAGAAACATTTCCCCACAGGTCACATATTGACTTAGAAAACCTTAAATTAACACAATTTAAGCTGTGTTGAATATGTTATTTATTTTGTTAAGCATTTCTCATTTACATTTTAATCTGGTTTTGTCTGTACCCAAGAGTTTTGCTGGGCCAAACGCCTGTGGGCTGTGAGTTTGATGCCTCTGCTCCATGGGTATTTGGAAAGGGGTGAGACAAGGGTGACAGACCCTGGTTTTCAACCTGATGAAAGACAGAAAACTATATCTCACATGCAACAAACATTTCGTAGCATTGGGCAGGTCAAGGGGTTGTTGGTTGTATCTCCAACAACTTAAGACTTATTTATAATAAGAAACCACATCTTTTTGGAGAGGGGGGGAAGGCAGGGCAATTGGGGTTAAGTGACTTGCCCAAGGTCAAATGGCTGGTAAGTGTCAAGTGTCTGAGGCTGCATTTGAACTCAGGTCCTCCTGACTCCAGGGCCGGTGCTCTGTTCACTGAGCCACCTAGCTGCCCCAAGAAATCACATTTCTAAAACGTTTTAAAACTCATAAAACATTTCCCACTCAGCGGCTTCCTGTGAGGTAGTTAGTGCAAATATTATTGTCATTATTTTGCACATGAAGATATTGAGATTTAAAAAGATTAAATACCCCGGTC
Source organism: Pseudocheirus occidentalis (assembly GCA_028646575.1). Taxonomy (NCBI): domain Eukaryota; kingdom Metazoa; phylum Chordata; class Mammalia; order Diprotodontia; family Pseudocheiridae; genus Pseudocheirus; species Pseudocheirus occidentalis. The sequence goes on along the minus strand of CM053598.1, from coordinate 71,509,078 downwards.
AAGTTCACACAGCTAGTAAAGCTAGGATTTGTACACAGATCCACTGACCCCCAATCCAGAGCCCTTATACTACATACATTGTACTATCTTTCTAGTTTCTGGACAAACTCCAAAGGTCCTGGAATATATGCTGTGCTCATATGGGTGCACAAATCCCTGACAGAATATCCAGAAATCATTTAGACTTACAGTAAGATTCCTGTTCTTAGAGAAAGTTAATATGGGTCTCAAGGTACTCAAAGTGATATTCTCTATGTCCCAGTTGTATCAATAGGAATATTTATCCAAAAGAGAGAGAAAACCAGTGTTCCCAGAAGACAGAGACAGAGAAAGAGGCAGATAGAGACACAGAGAACACAAGAGGGCAGAATCAAGCCAAATCTATCCAAGTCAATAAGTATTCACTGAATCTCTACCATATTAAAAGTGTTAAGTGGGAGATTTCTGAGGCTATTTGCCTTGGTCTCTAATCATTTTGTATTAAATCTATGTATTACTTGAGGATACTATAAGCATTGCTTCTGGTGTCTAGAAATCCCATGTATTTCTATAGACTTTCACTTGAGAACTTTCAACAGTCATCTTATTTGGAGGCAGGGAGGTGGCAGAGTAGATAGAGCACTGGCCTTGGAGTCAGGAAGACCTGAGCTTAAATCCAGCCTCAGACACTGACTAGCTATTTAACCCTGGGCAACTCACTTAACCCTGTTTGTCTCCATTCTTCATCTATTAAAAGAGCTGAATAAGGAAATGGAAAATCACTCGTGTCTTTGCCAAGGAAATTCCAAATGGGGTCATGAAGAGTTGGACATGGGTGAAAAGCCTCAACATCTTTGAGCCTCCCAAGCTGCTGGGTGTGTGTGTGTGTGTGTGTGTGTGTGTGTGTGTGTGTGTGTGGCAGAATAGGCATGATTATTCTTATTGTGTATATAAAAGGGGAATGAGGAGAAGTGACTTACACCACAGGTCTGGCTGTTCAGGTCTGGCTGCTGAACCATACCATGTGAGGATGCTGTCCTCTTTGTTCCAGTCATTCACTAATCCTCTCATTTCCGCCCCTGTCCTTGCCTCAAAGGTCACTAATTCATTCCCAGAAGCCCATCACTAATTAAAACAGTGAAGTCCCAATCAATGCAATCACTGGGTTCTTGAAGTTAGAGATTAAGGGAAATCTGAGAGTATTGCTGGAGGCATAAATACATTTGACATTTCCCTGAATTTGCTATTTGGAACTTTTTTTTTTTTTTGCTCAAAGGATAACCAATATATATTGAGCAAGGGGAGAACTAAACCATGACTTTTCTGTTTACCTTATAGCCACTGGAGTAAAAAGAAAGTTGGCTCCTGAGCCCTAAAACAAAAAACTTAATAGCAATTTCCTCTTGCTTATCATTCAGTTAGTTCAAAGTGCTTTGTATTTTATCACTCAGTGGACTTGCTGTTTTGAAAATGCACGAGATAATATACACAAAAGTAGGTTGCTAAACCTAAGCTATTATTATCTGTATTGGCCCATGACAAGGTAAATCCAGTAAAACAAAAATCAATGCATTGTTAGTAAAAGGCCACAGTGATGTTTCTTTTTTTTTAAGCTTTGAAACTACTTTGTTGAATTTATTCAATTAAATTCCATAAACATTTCTTTATTTTTTACTAAATACATTTATTTTTTATTTTTTAATTTATTGTCTCTTTTAAAAAATTGATTTGCTTATTTACTTTTAGTTTACAAGATTCCACAGTGATATTTCTTAAAGGGGAAATAGCTCAATTTCCATTGTGTCTGCCCAGTTGGAGAAAGGAATATGTTGTACTTATGAAACCGAGTGCTGACAGTTTTTTGGAAAAGTATATTCATGCAACAAAAAATTTTCACACGTTATTTCACTTGGTTCACATAACAGACCTGACCAATTTATATTTTGCTCCTGTTTTTTTCTGCCAAGGTGAATGGTAATGGACTGGAAAGGACAGGACAAAAATGCCTAATACAAAAGGAAGGAGAAAGAAAGAAAGCTGCTCTGGATGGGTTCTAGACAGCAGATGCACTCAACTCTGCTGTGGTTGGACTACAGCAAGAGTAAGGAATTTTGTTCTGGAAGCTACATTTTGAGAAAGGCAATGAACTAGGTGCAGTGGTAGGTACTTGTAATCCCTGCAACAAGGGTGTCTGAGGCCAGCAAATCTCATCAGTATTGGAGGTCTGAACTGTAGCAGGCTAAAGGTGATTAGGTATCTGTATTGGCTGGCATTAATATAGCTACCCACTAGCATCTGGGGACCACAAGGATGCCTAAAGAAGGGCAAACTGTACCGGGTAAGAACAGAGCACATGTGCTGATCAGTAGTGGGATTACTCCACGAATGGTCCCTTCACTTACTACCTAGAAGATAGGAAGAGTTGGTCTAAAAAAAATGTCAGTTACAAACCAGTGATTATCTAGAGGGACCCCAGCACTGTGAGGGACCTCAAGCTCTTTTTATATGAGGATAGTTTAAAAGAAATGAAGAAAAGATTTTTTTTTTTGGAGGGAGGGGACTTGATAGTTGTCTTCAAATGTATAAAGGATATTGCATGGAAGAGGGATTAGATTTCTTCTCCTTGGCCTTAGAAAGCAGAACTCAGAGTAATATGAAGAAATTGCAAAGAAGCTCATTTCACTGCAATAAAAAGAAAAACATCCTGGCTATCCAAAATAGAAATGATCTGCCTCTGGAGGTAGTTGGTTTCCTCAAAACAAAGGTTGGATGACTATTTCTTGAGGACATTGTTGAAGGGGTTGTATAGGATGTGTCTCCAAAACTCTTTCTAACTCTGGATGTCCTGGGGTCTCTGAAATAAATAGGATTGAATAGAAAATGCTGGATCAAATTAATAGTCCCGACAATGCAAAGAATGTGAATTAGGAAAAATGTTGTGGATGATATGATGCTAACCTATTTAAATGATTTTGACCTTTTCCCCTGCAAATGAGAAATAGAAAATAATTTCCTTCAGATGTTGTGCAATTGTAGTTTCAGTCACTTCTGACTCTTTTGACCCCATTTGGGGTTCTCTGGGCAAAGATACTAGAGTGGTTTGCCATTTCCTTCTCCAGCTCATTTTACAGATAAGAAAATTAAGGCAAACAGAATTATATGACTTACATAGAGTCACATGGCTAGTAGGTGTCTGAAGCTGGATTTGACCTCAGGTCTTCCTGACTCTAGGCCCAGTATTCTCTCCACTGGCCACCTTGCTGCCCATTTCCTCCAGCTACTGATCCCTCCTCCCCCCAACTATAAAGGTGTGATTTCTTTCCACATAGATATATAGTCTTGGATTTCTAAACTATATAAATCATAGAATGGTACCTAATTTCCATTTGTTTTCATCAACAGGCACTGTGTGTGCTGTTTCATTAGAGACAACAGAGACTGGTGAGCATCAACTCAGTCCTTTTGAGATCCATGTTTTTATTATATATTTCTTGTTTTCATGCCTTGTGCAAGCCCTGTAATAAGAGAACTGTGCATAGTTGAAATTATCCTTCTTCCCAGATGAAATATTTCTTTCTGGGTTTCTAGGTGGGATGTTCCACATTAGGCAACTATGACCTCTTTTTGCTTTCTGTCTGGTGTCAAATGCTCACATGAATGTAGATATTTACCTTTCTTGGCACCCTGTCAGAGAAACTGGGAATGAATCCTGCCTATTGCATGAAATGGTTTCTTTCTTACCTCATACTGTAGTTTCCTGGGAGATGTCACTCCTTGTCTTAAGTGTGGACCATCCTATGGGACAGCCTTTTAAACTCTGCTGAAAAAGGTGCAAGGTACAATATGGCCTTTCAGCTCTTTGGAAGATGGCCTCTAGCTGTGTCTAAGGGGAAGATCATGTCTCTTAAAGAACTGCCGAGAAATATTTCAGAGAAAAGAGACATTCATAATAACCTCAAAGAATGTGAAAAGGAGACAGAGATGAGAACAAGAAAAAGGTTCAAATTACAACCTGAGGGCTTTGGGTCAGACAAGAAAACCCTAGCTAATAACTATTGACTACTAATATAGGTCAATAAAGGTAATAGAACTTTTTGGGAGGTGAGTGAAAAATAGAGATGGTTATCATTCGCACAGCAGATTAGTTCTCTTGGAGGGGCTAACATTTGCCTTTTATCTTGAAAGAAACACCCATAGCTCAGTCCCGGACAGTTTCTCTGACTGTCCCCAATGCTGGGAAGTCACCTTCCTCATCTCCACCACCAGCCATAAGTCTCTAAGCCTTAAGTCCTAACCAAAATACAAACTTTCCCGGTAAACCTTTTTCAACCCCTCAAATCAAGTCCCTTGCTTAGTAATTTCCTATTTATCCTGCATGTGGGTTGTTTTTCATACGCATTTGTTTGTTGCCTCCCCCCGAAAGTATTTGCTCCCTCAGTGTTTGCCTCCTCATTTGCCTCTTTTGGTATCCCAAACACTTAGCACAGTGTCTACTACATAGTGTTTCAGAAATCATTATCCACTGACTGATTATATTACTTTTGCCAATCTGATGGGTATATGGGAGACCTCAGATGTGTTTTAATTTGAATTTGTATTTATTGGTCATTTGGATCATTCTTTCACATGACTGATACATTCACTTTCTCTGGATATAAACCATTTTTAATCCCTTATTTTGAAAAGACACCTGAATCCCTGAAAGTATCCTGAACAATACAGGGGAATGGAAATTTTTTTTTTTCCAATGTGTAGCATCACAGATGGAAAACCTACCTTTCCATCTCTTTCTAATCTTTTTTTGTTTTGTTTTTAGCATCACCTGACTGTGGTGGTATTCTCACAAAGCCCTCAGGGAAATTCTCCAGCCCCAAGGGGCCAAGCCTCAAAGTGCCTTTCAGATGTATCTGGTCCATCCAAGCAGCAAGCTCTCACAGAGTCTCACTGGCTTTTCCTCAGCTCAAGTAAGTACAAGGGATTTGGATTTCCATAGTCTATTCTGTTTGTGTACTTCCGATGTGTAGACATGCATTACTGTGTCTATTATAAACTATTCTTCATTGACCTTAGTAGTAGAGCCAAATGTCTGCCCCTCCCATAGGCAGGACTAGGAGATATGCCAGGAATTAGTAGTTGTCTGGATGGCATGAATTGAGGGAGCCCCACAGGCCCCCTTGACCTGCTGTGGTGACTGAAATCTCTAATATCTTCCAGCGTACATGCATTTTGATTGAGTTAAGTTAAGGTGTTACACGATTACACGTAGCCTTAAAGCTATAATTTCATCACAACAATCATACCAGGTAGTTTATGAAAGTGTTATTAGCTCCATTTTATAGAAGTAGTAACTGAGGCTCAGAGGTTTTAAGTGACTTACCTTTGGTCATCGTAAGAGTAAGTGACAGTCAGGATTTGAATCAGTCTCCTGACTCCAAACCCAGTTTTCTTTTCATAAGACCATACTGTCCTCACTTGGTTGAGGTAGTGCATGATCAGGAAATGGACTTGTGAGGAAAGAGGAGACAGTGACAGAGTTAATGAGAGGTAGCTGGAGATAATCCAGAGTATAGCAGGATGTTTGGGTTGGTGAAACCAGCATCAAGAGAACACTGATGAGGGAAGGACAAGGTGAAACCAGTGTGTAGTTAACAGCATTGCCCTGTATGTGTGCTAATGCCAAATAAATACGTTTTCTGAAACAGTTTTCCTTTGGCCTCATCTTCCCTTCAAAATAATGTTTATGAGATACTTAGATTTGCAGAGCACCAAACGACTAGTCAGCATTCATCTGAAGCCTGGCATTTGTTATGTCCTCCCTTTATTGTTCTATGGAGGAGATTTTGGCTTGTTACAGAGAAAAACACTTTGTTGTCACAAACAAAGTATGGACTGTTTTGGTAAGAAATAAATTCTGCATTTCTAAGTGTGTTCAGGAAGAGGCCAGACGAATCCTTACGTCAAGAATATGATGAGTTCTTCCTTTAAGCAAGGGATTGGCCTAGATAGCCCAGAAGAGCTCTTCTATCTCTAAGAGTTCATGATTCTAGAGTCTCCGAAGCCTGGAAAGAGGCTCCCAGTACTGTACCTTATTTTGTCCATAAGAAAATGATCATGATAGGAGTCAAGTCATTCAGTCAACAAACATCTATTGTTTTTACTACGTGCCAAATGTGCTAAAAAATCTGGGGATGCATGGAAAGGCAAATGGCAGTCCTTTCTCTCAAAGAGTTCACAGTCTACAAGGAGGAGACACCATATAAAGAACTACGTACAGGCTCAATTGGAGTTAGTCTCAGAGGGAAGGCACTAGAGTTAAGAGGGCTTGGGAAAAGCTTCTGAGAAGGTGGGATTTTTGCTGAGACTTGAAGGAAGCCGAGGTGAGGAGGGAGGCATGAAGACAGCTAGTGAAAATGTTCAGGGCCAGAAAATAGAGTGTCATGTTTGGGGAAAAACAAAGAGTACAATGTCATTGAATCATAGGACATGTGGAAGAGGAGAAGACTGGGAGGGTAGGAAGGGGATAGCAAATGAAGGGCTTTAAAAGGAGAAGACTTGGGACAGCTAGGTGGCACAGTGAATAGAGCACTGGCCCTGGAGTCAGGAGGACCTGAGTTCAAATCCAACCTCAGATACTTAACACACACACAAAAACTAGCTGTGTGACCTTGGGCAAGTCACTTAACCCCAATTACCCAGCATTCCCCCCTCCAAAAAAAGAGACCCAATCATGAATATAAAGGAATGCTTCCCTCTTTCCCTGGTTATCCATTCAAACCTTCAATGGGAAAGCAGTCAATAGAATAACAAGGATCTCTGGACAAGAATGTATACATATTTTTAAAGTTAGATCAGTCCACATGGTAGCCACTGCCTAAGGCTCCTTCTTAGCTATGATGTTTATGTCCCAGAGATAAGTGAGAAGAACATTTCCTCACTAAAATCTTCCCTGGATGCCTTATGGTATGGAAGTCTTTCTCAGAAGGCCAGTCAGTCAAGACTGACTTGATTGCTATGTGTCAGGTATCCTAAGCACCAGGGTTAAGGAAAGAAAAAAATGCATTACCTGTCTTCAAGGAAGGTGGTGGGTGCTCCCTCATTGTAGGCCTTTGAGTTAACGCTGGAAGACTCCTTTTTGGATGTGTCATAGCTGTGATTCTTTTTCTGATACATGTAGGCTAAATTAAATAGTCATTGAGATGTAATAATTAACCAACAAGGAGCCTTTAAGCAACTACTATGTGTCAAGCGCAGTGTTTTCTATCAACTCTGAAATGTGATGTTTTTGTTAAAGCTATTCCAGCCAAACACACACTTTGGCAAATCATATGAAATTGGAAGGGATCAGAGGATAATCTGGTGACATGCTGGGTCTTGGTTGTCCAAGGAGCACCATAGCTAGGTGCAGAGAGGCTCATTGTTGAAAGGCTGGCCATCAGGCCATGACACTCTATCTCCTGGACTAATTTTGCCTAGGCATGGTAACTCCACTAAAGCATATCTGGTACCTCTTTTGCTACTTGTCATCTGAAAAAGTTGTCGGAGATCATGAGAGATTAAAGTAATTTGCTCAGTCACACAACTAGAATGTGTCACAAGCAGGAATTAAGCCCAGGTTTCTTGACTTTAAGGCTGGCTTTCTATCCAGTGCCCCAGCTGTTCAGTGCTTAGTATAGTGCCTGGCACAGAGTAGGCACTCAGTAAATGCTAGCCAACCGACTCCCATGAAAGAGAAGATTAACACAGTACACAGTGAGCACTTCTCACTCATAAAACCAAATCCATTTTTGATGTGGAACTACTTATTAGTACTAAGACCTTTGGTACACAAAGCTTCTTTTCTACATCATTGGTAACTGAGACTTCTGGGGCGGCAGAGGCTACTTCCAAGGGAGAGGTAGTTTCCAAGTTGTGTCTGTGCTGGAGTTGCTTCCTAGGATGACGGAAACAGGATTTGGGGTAGACGTTAGACCTGTAGCTTGGAACATTGCCATTTACAGGTCATTGGGCTCGGGATGATGGGTTAGCCTCTCTTAGAACCTTCTAGTAAATGGGAAAGTGTTTTTTTCAAGGAGAATAACATTAGGCAGATGTATTTTTAACACATTTTAATAACAGTAGACATATGTATTTTTTTTTACCTTCACTCTCAGTTTAAGCTGTTCTACTGACTATGTTGAAGTATTTGATGGGACCCCAACTTCCCGTTCTTTGGGAAAAGTATGCGATGGACTCTATCTCACCTACCAGTCCTCTTCAAACATCATGACTGTTGTGTTCTTCAGTAATTCGAGTCAGTCCTCTACTTGGTTTGATGGCTATTACTATGCTGAGCTGGAAGGTAAGTGTGAGTGAACTTCACATGACTTCTGTCACCTAGGACAACACTACTGCATGAAAAGCACATTCATTTCTGTGTTGAGCAATTCAAAAATACAGATCAACTGATGCATGTCCTGGATTAAGTTGGGAGACTCTTGTAGCCCTCAGCAGGAAAAAAAGGGAAAGGAAGAAGTCTATTTCTGTAGGATGATCAACATTCCAAAGCAAAATGTTTGGCCTAATATTAAGGTATTTTTAAACATCCAGATGTTTGGTATGTTATAGCCTTGTTGGGTGCCTTTTCACCTGGTTTCATACTCAGATGTTTGTATATACTCCTATATATTAAAGGGAAATGCCTAAGCATATAACAAGCCCATTGGAATGTACAAATATTATACAAATATGTATACATAAACACATATACGTACATATATTCATACACATATATCAGATGCGATGGCTAAATTGCTTCTAAACCCCAAATCAGTCTTGTGGGCTGGGAAACATATAATCATTAAATGGACAAATATTTATCAAGTCCCTGTGAATTGCTAAGCACTCTGAGGGATACAGAATTATCCTGATACTGTCAATGAGGAGCTTATGGGGTAGTTGAAGAACTAATATATATATATATATATATATATATATATATATATATATATATATATATATGTAAAGGTGATTAACTATACAATTAAACAATTTGGTGTTGATATGGGGAAAGATTCAGCAACAATCAGAGCTTGAATGAGTTTCCTTGTTTAGCAATGTGAAGGTCCTGGAGTAGAGATTGGGCAGCCAAATGCTGGGCGTGTTATAGAGAGTATTTCTGTTTGAAGTATATATTAGACTACATCAGCTTTAGGTTCCTTAAAATGCTGAGATTCTGAGGATCTGTGACCTTGAAGGATGATGGCCCAAGAATGTCATAAGTCAGCATTGTGTACATATATGCAAGCATGTATGTATACATACATACAGGTCAAGGACACACAATAATTTCTATTCCAAAAGGAAAAGAAAACCATGAGTCAGGGAAGGCTTCACTGAAGAGGTGGCTGTTGTGCTGGCATTTAAAGATTGATAGGCTTTAGACATCCATAGGAGGAGAAGGGAATTTCAGACAAGATGAATAATCAGAGGTGCCAAGTCAGACATTCAACAGGGTATCTGGGAAGTACTGAAAGTAGAAAAATGGATAAGCCTCCTCCCTGGTTCTTTGTCTATATAAGGCAAATAGTATAGGATGGTTAAAAAATGCATGCTGGATCTGGAGTGGGAGGATGGAGACTCAAAGCCCAACTTTATTGTTCTATGACAATCGATGAGTCTCTTAAACCATTTGTTTCAGGGTCACTTCCAGATTTAAATCTCTCATTTTATGTCTCTACTAGCTAGTCCCATAACAGGCGTATCTGATGTTTTAAAATTACTGGTTGACAAGTTGTTGGATCTAAAATCCAACCATAATATGGGGACAATAGCCTGGATGATAAATCGTCTGAAAGAGATCTGGAGGTCTGACCTGTTCTGCCTCTTGTTGTGTGTTCACAGAGTGACAGGATAACCAGGAAATCAAATATTATCACACTGAAAAAAAGGCACTGTGTGCAAGAATAAGGAAATGATGGTTCTCCTGTCCCCTACCCTTCTCAGACCCCATCTGCAGTACTGGGTTTAATTTCATACACCACATTTTAGGAAAGACGTTAATAAACTAAAGAGGAACCAGAGGAGGACAGTCAAGATGGTGAAAGGCTTTGAGGTTATGCCATAGAAAGATTGACAGTTGGAAGAATTGGTAATGTTTAGCCTGGAAAAGTTTCAAAGGAGTCACAATACCTTCAATTTTCAAGTATTTAAATAATTATTACATGGAAGAGGGGTTAGATGATTTTTCTTCTTGGCCCCAGAGGGCAAAATGGAAGCAAAAGATGGAAGTCACAAAGAAGGATATTTAGACTTGATAAAAGCAACAATTTCCTAGTGATTTAAGCAGATCTAAAAATTAAATAGGCCATTTTAAGCAGGTTGGGCCAAATGTTCCTGAGGTCCTTTCCAGATCTGAAAATTCTGTGTAGTTGAATTGATGTCTCATAGAGACATAGCCTTTGTTCTGGGGGCAGAGTAGTTCTTTTTGTGCCAGCAGCCTCTTGGATGATCAGATCTGACTCTTTGTGTGTCTCTGAGAGAGGAGTACAACAGAGAAATAGAAGGCCTTCCCAGGTCAGTCCCCTTCTCCTCATCTCCTCTGCCCTTGCAGAGAACCTGTGGTCCTCACAAATTACCAGATGTCTCACCCGTAACTGGAGGGCTCCATTTAGCCTGAGTGTGTGTGTGTGTGTGTGTATACGTGTGTGTGTGCCCATGCTCACACTCAAGCCAACAATCTATTTATTTATTTATTTATTTTTGCCCTTTTTTTTGGAGGGCACTTGGGGTTAAGTGACTTGCCCAAGGTCACACGGCTAGTTTTTGTGTTAAGTGTCTGAGGCCAGCTTTGAACTCAGGTCCTCCTGACTCCAGGGCCGGTGCTCTATTCACTGCGCCACCTAGCTGCCCCAAGCCAACAATTTATTAAGGACTGTGCATATATGTGACTTCTTGTGCTTTACTGTGAGGGGCACAAAGACATAAGATGATACAGCCTCTGACTTTAGGGGGCTTAAAATCTAGTAATTTTCTTCCATGTTTGAAAAGTTCATTGAACAAATTCCATGTTTATTGTAATTTAGTCAACAGACTCACACAGCCAATCTTAGATGCAGTCAGAGTAGAAATGATTTGAAAAAGTTGCAGTAGTCTCCTCTTACCCAATTTTCCTTAGCATTTGAACCAGAATGTCTGATATCTGTGAATTGAGGAACGGATGGGAGCCTGCTTATACTAAGAATTAGATAAAATTTTATTGACAAATTTGATTGATTGTCTTTATCTCCTTTATAGTTCAGTCTTCTAGGTAGAAATGGCAATTTACCACGTAAATCCTAAAAAGAATGCATTTTTGTTAGTTCAAATTTACTAGTTCATTTCCATTATATGATAAGATTGATATACTACTTGGACAAAAAAATCCTAGATTTACTTTCCCATATGTTTCCTCAGTACTTTACAAGCCTACCCTAAGTGGAATAGACTTCTATTATTCCAGCCTGGGCTGATACAAAATGAGTAAAGTCCCCTGATTTTTGCCTCTGGTTTTCCAGGTGTTTGCCATTTTATACTATAGTCTTGTAAATATCTAGTAAGAAGGTGTCAGTGCAACTAAATTAAGATATAATCCTCTTAGGGATATTAATAGGCCTCTGAAATGATAAAGAGGTCTTTAAGTTTCAAATTAATGAGTTTTTCTAACAAAAGAATTACAGACAATGTAGTTGATACTTGAAGGCAATGGATCTTTACCTTATATAGACCTCCATATCATTCCATTCACCTAGTTTGTATAACCTTTAATTCCAAGGCAGGAGACAGGAGCAAAATCAAAATCTTTGAAAGCAGAGACTTGTATTTATTTTTGCTTGCATGGTGTCTGGCATTTTGGGGGTACCAAATGAAAGTTTTTGGAATTGAACTGTCCCTACAGATTGGGAAAGGAATCTTCCCAGATATTCACTGAGTATCTGGGGTTTAGAAACTGGGAGAATTCAGTCTACAAATGGTGTATGAAGAACTAGAAAGGAGATGACCCTGAGAGAGGAAGACTAACGATTTGAGAAGGATGGAATCAATCATGTCATTCCCCTGGGAAGTAGAATAGAAGAAATGGAAGGACTTCGGAATTAGTGAATACATATAACTGCTTCTGGGCAAGAAGAGCAAAATGAAGAGTAAAAAATATAGCAAAGAAAAAGGAATAGGACACAAGGAGAGATAAAGTATGCCAAGTGGGCATTCTGGAATATAGAAAGTAGAGGCATGGCCTAGATAGAAACTTGGATATGTATGGTATTTGGTTACATGAAGGAAAAGTGATCATTGCCCGTGTAAATCTTTCCTTATGCCAAGGCTACCACAGTCTGAGGCTTCAAAGTCTTGTGTAAAGCTCACTGACATTTTTCATGAATAAGAATGATCTAAATCCTAATATTGACTTTTCCTGTTGTTCTGATCTTCCAGCTCCTACGCTGATCACAGTGCCAACAAGTAAGTAATCCTTCTTTTCTTGAGTCAAAACCACGCCACAATAGGGGAGTTGTTTGTGAATTTCTGGTGATCTTCGTGTATGAAGGAAAGTGGGTTTCAGAAGGATACAATAACAGTGTCAATAATATCAGTTGTTTTGTTTTCTAGTTGCTATATCTTGGGCTCGATTCCTGCCTCCTTCCCACTTTCCCAAGTTTAGAGTTAACACTCAATGCCAGGGTAAGTGGGAGGCAGTGTGGTATCAGTGTTGGGACTCAAAGGACCTTGATTCTAGGAAGGCTTGGCCGTCAGTTACTTGTATGGCCTCATTATTGTTCTTTAGTTATTTTTCATTCATGTCTGACTCTTTGTGATTCCATTTGGGGATTTCTTTGGGGCACAGACATTGGAGTTGTTTGTCATTTCCTTCTTCAGCTGTCTTGAGTAGAACTTTGGTTAGGATTCATTCCCACAAATGACACACTGCACAATTAGAAAGCAATATCTATTTTAATTATATACATAGAATAATATAAGAAGCCCTAGAAAAGTGAAGACAAAGTCCCTATACACACAGAAACAGGAAGAATATAACTATAAGGATAATTATAAGGTAAGCAGAGAAAGGAAAAAGACAACATCACCAATTCGGGGGAGCACCAACTCATTCCTCAGAGTCTGGGAAATCCTGGGGTTCAGCCATCGAGTCCCGATTGGAGTGGGGTGTCCCAGGCAGGATGTCTTCTCTGTGGTTGAGATTCCAAAGCAGGTAAGGGGCCATAGGGGATTTTATACTTTGCTAAACAAGAGTGGCTCTATTTTCCCCTATCAAGGAAGGGCTGTGTAATGCTGAAAGATGATTTATGGCAAGCTTGGGGGAATAGCCAGTCCCCCCCTGCATGCCTTGGCACCTGGAATGGCTAGTTTCTGGGACATGATAAATAGCAGCCAAGTTACACAGAGCATATACTTTATATATATATATATATATATATATATATATAAATAAACTCACTCACTCACTATAGGGGCATGAATTATTCCTTCATCAGCTCATTTTACACATGACCAAACTGAGGGAAATAGGAAGTGATTTGCTCAGCGCCACATGGCTAGTAAATGCCTGAGACCAGAAAATGAATCTTACTCACTCCAGGCCCTGGACTCTTTCCAATGTACAACCTAGTTGTTCCTAGCTACACCTAGCTGTGTAGCCTTAGGCATATCATTAAAAATGACAAATGAAGTGATCAATTTGGAATCAGTAACTCCTAGGTTCAAATCTTGCTTCTGACATATAAAAGTTGCAGCAAATTTACCTTTCTGAGTGACACTTGCTCATTCAGAAAATGGGGATGGTAGGATCTGTAGTACCTCCTTCCAAGGCTTCTGTGGAAATCAAATGAGAAAATGGGTATAAGGTGTTTGGAAAAAATTTTGAAACATTTTATAAATGTTGGTTATTCCTATTAACTTCTCTAGGATTAAGTTTTCTCACCTTTTAAGTGGGAATCATAAAATAAATTTTACAAGTTTATTTCAACAAGATCTGTGATTTTATTTGTTAGGGAGATATCAACACAAAAATTCTTTAACCAATACAGATTGGTGCTATTCTCCAACTAAGAGTCTCAAAGAGTGGTCTCTGAGTATTGAGAGGCTAAGTGACTTACCTAGGGTAACAGCTATCATGCAGGCTATGAATTTAGGTTCTCCAAGGACATTTCTCCAGCCACCATACCATATTGCTTCTCTACTAAACAGATGTGGAAATGCTTTGATAAGTATAAATGATTGGTATCTAATCTACCTATCTATCTATCTATCTATCTGTCTGTCTATATGTCTGTCTGTTTGTCCGTCCATCCATCTGTCTCTCTCTCTATCATCCTTCTATCTACCTATTGATACATACATCTGTGTATATATATGTATGTGTGTATGTATGTATGTATATAGATATATTCACAACGCACATATTGTTCAGTCATTCAGTTGCATCCAACTCTTTGTGATCCCATTAGAGGTTTTCTTGGCAACAATACTCAAGTGGTTTGCCATCTCTTTCTCTAGCTTATTTTTGATAGACAAGGAACTGAGACAACAAGGTTAAGTGACTTGCCTAAGGTCACACAGCTAGTAAATTTCTGAGACCAGATCTGAACTAAGGAAGACAAGTCTCCCTGCCTCCAGGCCTGGCATTCTATCCACTATGCTACCTAAATGCCCCTTCCATATATGTGCATGTGTGTGTGTATAGATAGATAGATAGATAGATAGATAGATAGACAGATGGAAAGACAGATAGATAGATATAGATATAGATACATCCACACACACATACACATATACACATACATATATAATAGGCCCATATGTGTATATACATTTATACATGTATATTTGTACATAATAAGGTAGTATCATTATAAAGTATAGTATAGACAGTATTGTCAAAGAGACTACATAGTGTGATGGAAATTCCTTGGAGGCAAGGCACCTGAATTCACTTCCTTAGCCTTGACACTTACTATGTGACCTTAGACCTTAAACATTTTGCTTCTCACATTCTTTATACATCAAATAAGAGCATTGGACTAGTTGGTACAAGAGGTCCTTTAGATTTAATATTCTATGATTTTGTGATTATTTGGACTAGATAATTCAGATTAACAGGGGTTAAGTCCTGGTTCACCTTTAAATTAGATTCTGTAGATGCTACCCAAGAGGTCAATGGTAGAGGTAAAGTGCCATCTGCAGATGTTAATAAACAATATTCCACCAGTTCATCCAAGCAACAAATTTCAGTCAGTGTTATTCTGGTTAAAATTGTGTAAGAAAGAAGAAAAGAATAAGAGGGTATAGAGAAATTAGGAGTAAAACTCCAAACAAATGCATAGATCAGAGAATTTTACAATTACAAAGGTCCTCTCCAACTCTCATTTTATTTAATTAAAAAACTTTTATTGATAACAGTTCTCGCTTTCTGTATAAGGAAAGCAAGGCCCTAAGAAGTAACTTGTCTAAGGTCTCACAGGTAGTGATGGAGTCAGGACTGAAGCCCAAGTGTCTTGACTCTTTCAACATGATCATGTTACCAATTGATCTTTTTCCCCCCTTTGTAGCTGCTCTACCTTGTGGAAGTCTACTTGTCCAGCCCAAAGGGACATTTTCTAGCCCATCATATATGGAAAACTATCCACAGAGTGTGAAATGTGCCTGGGAGATTGAAGTGCCAAAGACCTACCAGATAAGCCTTACCCTGAAAACATTTGAGTAAGTGCAAAAACAACAATTAAAATATTGAGAAAATCTTGGTCTATCTTTAACCAGGGAGGATCTTAATTGGTTTGTTGGATGTTGATTTGGATCAGATTTGGAAAACTGGGTTTTGAATTTCATTGTCCTACCTATATTATTCATGTGGAAACTTTAATCCCTTCATAATGCTGGTATTGGAAGAATAAGATCAAAACTGGCCAAATGAGAAAGTTGGATTTTAGTTGCTTTCTGCCATATGGAATCATAACCCTTAGCAAAACTGTGAAACTAGCTGAACTGCTCTTGGCACCCTTAAATTCCCTTTATGTACCCTTTCTTGCTTTCACTGTTTAACAATGCCAGAGCAGGAAAGAAACCTTAGAGGTCATCTAGTCCAATTTCATTGGAGGGGCAACATGGGAGAGTGCTGGATTTGGAGTCAGCGCACCTTGTTCAAATTCTGCTTTGTCTGTTACATGTAACCTATGACCTTGAGCAAATAATTTTTCCTCTCTGAGTCTCAGATTCCTCCACTTTTAAATGAAGGAATTGGTTCAAATGACCCCAGAATCCTTTTTAGCTCTAAATCTATGGTCCTATCATTTCTATTCGATAGAAGGTATTTGCCTAAGGTCATGCAATCAGTTAGTGGAGAGCTGGGATTAGAAAGCAGACCTGATGATTCCTAGTCTGGTGTTGTCTTCTATACTAGTCGATTTTTCAGTATGTTGTGATAAAATAATAATAACAACAATCATAATCATAATAATTATACTGCTTGCATTTACAAGTAAGGTTATCAGAAGCTATAGTTGATAACACAGGAAACACAGAGACATTTCACTGTCAGAAGATTTGTTACTTAATAGAAGCTACTCACACTCTTACCCCTACCAAGCTCAAAGAAATCTTTCGAACTCTAAAAAGCAAGATTTTCTATTTATACTGGCCTTATTCACGACCTTATTGTAACAGCAATCAATTTAGCAGATACTTAGCACTTAGTAACTTAGGGCTAAGTATGGAAGGTGTGAGCTCTGTCCCCTGTTGAGAGAGTGTGAACTCCCCTGTTCCTGATGTAGCAGGAAGGGATTGGCTGAGACAGGAGGCCAGTGTGGGTATATGATATTTCTAGAGACAGAGAGACAGAACCGGGAATCTTCCTCCTGGTGGCTCTTGTTGGAGGAAGCAGGATTGTTTCTGCTTCTGGGAGCTGGGCGGCTGGACTGAAGAACAGAGGTGGAGTTTTCTTGAGAGAGAGAAAGAGAGAGAGAGAGAGAGAGAGAGAGAGAGAGAGAGAGAGAGAGAGAGAGAGAGAGAGAGAGAGAGAATTTCTCTCCAAGCATCTGGAAGCTGACTGAGAACTGAGTTGGAGTTTTGCTGAGACCAAAATTTGGTGAAGGCCAAAGTGGCTGTTTCTGCCACCTGGAAGGCCCATGTTTCTGCTGCTGCAAAGAAGGCTGAATTTTCTACTGGGTCCAAGGACCAGCTGATCTGCTGGAGGGCTGAAGAGGCATGACCAGGATCAGACTTTGTTTGTTCCTGGCCTGGATGATCCTTGAGTTCCCAGCAACAGAAGTGGTGAAGAGTCTGAGATGTGCCAGAGACTGCCTTGAGGACTGTACAAGGACCCGGGAGCTGTTTGCCCCTGAATCCAGGTGACTGTTTGGTGGATTCAGGAAGGACCTGGGACCATGGAAGGGGATCCAGGGAATCAGAGAGACCACCAAAGTTGAGATGAAAAAAAAGCCTCCCCTTGGATGAAATTGAGGTTTGCTGGACACCAAGGGGTGGAAGGTTTGTGTAATTTTCTAATGATTGTTTTTAGTGATTAATGATACTTTTTTTAAAATTTAGTTTTTATTTGTTTTCTTGTTTACATTATTAATTTTCATTACATTTTTTGAATTACAAATTTTCTCCCTGTCTTGCCCCTGCCCCAACCCTATAACAGCAATGCCACTGTAAAGCCTCTCCCCTGCTCTGCTCTCTTATTTTCTGGTAGGGCGAGGAGGGTCTCTCTATCCCAGCCCCTGTATATCTTAATTCCTAGTTGTAGGTATTGCAGAACTTTAAATTCTAGATTCTGTCGATTCCTCCCTTGTCATCCACCCCTACTGGAAGGACACTCAGTTCAATACACGTTATGGATGTGTGATTATACAGGACATCTTCATAGTGGACAGATTTCTGTCGCTCCTTCCTATCCCTCCCCACCTTGTTCTGTTCTCTACCCTGTCCCTGTCTGTTTACTGAAGTGTGTGCTTCCAGCATCCCTCTCCCAGACCCTGCCTCCCCTCCATTATCCCCCCTCTCATCCCCATGCCCCCTGTGTGGCATGATGCCCAGTTTAGAGTTTATGCCATTTCTTCCCTAAGCCAAATTCAATGGGAGTAATTGAAAGTCAAATTGTAATAGTTATCCCTTGCCTCTTCTCTATGGGATGATTAATCCCATGTTGTCTCTCCCTGTCTCTTCTCATTCTAGTCCTCTTCCACCCCAGAATTTTGCCTTTTAAAATACCATCCCTTCACATTTAATTCATCCTATACCCTCTGTATACACATATACACATATGTTCAGATATGTATTCATACGCATATATAGACACCTATATGGACCTATGTGTAAGTATACATATATATAAATATATATGTATAAATATATATATACACATTTGTATTCCCTTCACCTATCCTCATGCTAAGAAAAGTTTCATAAGTTACTATTATTGGTTTTCCATATTTGCATGTAAATAATTCAAATTTGACAAGTTCCTTATGATTTCTTTCCCATGATACCCTCTCATGCTTCTTGTGTTTGCTTGTCAAATTTTCTGTTCAGCTCTGTTTTTTTCAGCAAGAATGTTTGAAAGTCCTCCACCTCATTGAATGACCATATTTTCCCCTGGAACAATATGCTCAAT
>CM053598.1:71476297-71489962 GCA_028646575.1 Pseudocheirus occidentalis | reverse complement strand
CAGAGTCCGCTGGCCAGGGACTCTGAAGCAACCTGGTAGGGGCCACCGCTGCTGGTTCCAGCGGTTCCCTTCCCCCACTGCTTCTTTGCCCCAGGGGCAGAATGGTGTTACTGCTTTTCTCCCCCAAATTAAGTTTCAAAATTTCAACTTTCACTAACCGTCACTGACTGAAGCTCCCCTTAGGCAGGTGCTTTAGATTTTCCTTGAAGTAGATTCAATCTGTGGCTTGGGAGGCTCTGCTGCTCCTCATGGCTGCCCTGGGGCCTTCCCTGGCATGGCTGTGGTTTTGGGCTGGCTGGGTATGGTTAGAGCTGCCCCTCTCTGGTCCTGCTCCTCACCCCTTGGCAGATGTGGAGGTGCTGGAAGCTGTAGAACCGCTGCAGGCTGGCTACGGGGCTCGGCTCTGACTCCTACCCACCGTCCCAAGCCTGGCCACGTCTAGGCTTCCGGGTGTTCCAGCCTTCGCTCCGGTGGCCGTGCTGAGCCCCTGCTGCCGAGCTGCCTTCAGCGAGAGATGTGTTCTCTGTATTTTTGTGAGTCTGAGAGTCCTAGGCTTTATCTGGGCTCATATTTTATGGGTGTTTAGGGTGGTGGTGTGGGAGCTGCGGGACCTTGCTTCTTCTATGCTGCCATCTTGGCTCCGCCCCCGATTAATGATACGTAGTAATTGTGAATCTAGATTAGTGACTGATTAAGTTATTGGTTGCCCATGAGTGGAAGATTGATTATTGTATTGCGAATTTATTGAATAAGTATTGATTATTGTATTGTTAGATGATTGAATGATTAAGTAAGGAGGGTTTCCACCCTTAGGGAAACCAGATGATTATTCTTTTGTTCCTTGTTCTAAATATTGTGGCCACTGTAACGAAAACTGTGTGGCTATTCTAATGTTAGCTGTTATGAACACTATATTGTAATTTTCTGTGATAAGATGTAATGTTTTGAATATTATATTGGGATTTGTTTTGAATATTTGCCTTGATTTGTAATGGAATAAATGGGGTGTTCACTATACTGTGCAATCCGAACCTTAAAAGTTGTTCATAGTAGCATTCTTTTGAGAGTCTGCTTGTGCATGGCGTTACTCTTATCTGCATTTCAGCCTTGCTAACAAAACTTTACCATTGTTTAGCCTACAAGACTGTCCATTTATTAGCCTGGTAGCATGGACTGAGATGAACAAGGTTTGAAGAAGCAAGAGCAAGGAAGAGATTGTGACTCATTCCTATGGAAAGACTAGAAGCCAGTTTCTAAGATGGAGGTACTCATGTCAAAAGAGGGAAGATAAGAAAGCCCCAGTGACCTCCTGCAATAGATATAACTGAATCTGTTAAATGAAATGCTAATGTGCTAGTAGCAATGTATATTCTTCTGATGGAGCAATGTTAGTCCCTACGGGAGAGATCTTTAATGGCAGAATTTTAGATACCATTTTGCCTAAGTAGGTCCTTCGTTAATATGCTATCTCTAGGGTGCCCAACCTAATTACTCCAGTTAGTAATAACCTAGCCCCTTGGATTTCACATAGTCCTATGGTTTTCTAACCTTCTAATGTGTATGTTAAGCAAGGATGTATATATTGTAGCTGCCTGTGTTGTTGTAATCCTACTAACAAACTGTGAAGAAATGGATTTATTAAAATATTAGTTTTCCTGAACTTTCTTTGCCATCTCCTTTTTTAAAATTTTATTACAAGTGATGGCTTTCTAAGAAGGGAATAGGAAAAAAGACACAGTGGGAAATGTAAATGAGTAAAAAACCAAAGATATCAATAAAAATTTACTTTGGAAACAAATAATTGGATAACTTCAATATAGAGTATAAGCAAAACAAGGGAGCCCTTGTTTCTCATGGGTTTGGGCCTGGAGAATGAGACCATTATGATTGTATGCTAGAATTAAAACTCTACTACCTTACTCAGACTCTTATTCAGATGCCCTCAAACTCATGCTACTATTTAAACTACAAAACCATCCTGCAGAGCAGAGATAAATGGTGGAATCACCCTTTCCCTGAGCTCAATATTCCAGTGATCAGGATTCTTCTATTCCACCTCCACCAATCCCTCAGAGTTCCTAGGAATCTGAATTCAATGTTAAAAAGCCAAGGCCCTACTCATTTTTTCTAAGGCAAGGGCTAACTTGATAGCTGCTGAACATTTCTGAAGAAAGTTGGCTGGGACTCTCAGGCAGGGTTCCAAACTGTAGCCCTTGCCTTTGTAAGAATTACTATGGCCTTGGTTTTTGAACATTGAGTGAAATTCCTAGGAACTTTGAGGTCCTGGAGGATGTGGAATAGAAGAATATTGGCCACCAGAGTATTGAGCTCAGGGAAAGTGTGACTTCACCATTCATCTCTGATCTGCTGAATGGCTTTGCTATTTAAATGGGTTTGCTATTTAAATGGATTTGAGGAAATCAGAGCCAGTGGTCTTATTCTTTAGGATAAGTCTATGAGAAAAAAGGTCCCATTGCTTTGCCTGTACCCTATTATGAAATTATCTGATTATTTTCATAGTAAATTTTTCTTAATATCTTTTGTTTTCACATCACTTACATTTTCCACTGTATTTCTTTCCCACCCCTTCTGGAAAGCCATCCTTTATAGTACCAAAAAAGGAAGAAAGAAAAAAAGTTTAGCAAAGCTATCAAAAAATCTCATGTTATATTCAGTGACCCATATGCATGGGACCCCACCTCTGTAAAGAATCAGGTGAGATATCTTCTTTTTTGAGGCTAGTCGCTAATCCGTATCAGTCATTTGTGTCAATATGATGTAAAAGAAACTTACTGGGTTATTACATTTTCAATAAGTCGTTTTGTTGACATCTTGTTACAACCCCAAATCACCCTTTTTAGGTCTTTAAAGAGTATGGGCATCCCTGAAGCATAGTAGAAAGTTAATTGAATTTGGCATTTCAATTCAAGTCTTCAGTCTGAATCCTGGTTTTATCACTAACTAGCTATGTGACCTTGGAAAAGTCACTTGACTTCTCTGAAACTTAGGTTGTTCATCTATAAAATGGGGATGAGAATACCTGTCTCTTACTGCCTTGAAGAGTTGCTATTAAGGACCATATGACAAATTACATGAAGGACTTTTTAAAAATGAGAATTATATTTATAAATATCAGACATCATTATGCAAAAAACCCAAAGACAAATCCAAAAGTTTTTAGCACCTATGATATACCAGGCATTTTACCATCACCACCACCCTACTCTCAGTTTGACACATGATAAGCTTCAGCCTTATTGAAACTCAGAACTCCTAAAATCAAGCAACCCACCAACCTTGGTTTCCCCCAGTAGCAGGACTTATAGCATGCACCACCATGTTCCATATCATTTCTCTTTGAAAAAGTTGACCATTAATGTATGAATGTCCCAAATTCCTGAGTGATGATATAACCCCTATTTTAATTTCAACTTCACAGGAATGAACACTCCCTTAGCTGTTCTTCCAGCCACGTTGACATCTTTGATGGATCCCAGAACTCATCTGATCTGTTAGGGCGTTTCTGTGATGCTTCCAATGAGACATTTTTGTCTCCTTCCAACAAGATGAAAGTACAATTTTCTAGTGACTCATTTGTCACCAAATCTGGATTCCAGGCTTCTTATTTTGCTCTTCCACAGGATAATAATGATACAGGCAAGTGATAAAAAGAGATGTTTATATCTCCCCACTCCTACTCTTTCCCTAACTCACTAATCTCAGGTTGCATAAGTTCTGGGGGGGGGGAAACTACCTCATGTATAATTCATGCTCATATATAGCCTTATCTAGCCTTTGTTTAGAGGAATGTTCACTGATCTGAGGCTCAGTCCAAATTCTGGATGTTGCATGTCTTTCCTTTTTCTTGGCTTAGGAGATTTGGGTGGTAGATGAAAAAGAAAACAGAAGAGAGAGAGAAAGAATTAAGCAGCCAACTTCAGCAAAGCAATACTCAGTTGAAATAACAGCAAAAGCAGATCATTTTTGTACAATGCTTTTTAAAGTTCTTTATATATATATATATATACACAATCTAATTTGGTCCTTATAATAATCCCACAAGATGGGTAGCATAAATGTTATTATCCTCTTTTTTGTATATGATTTAGTTTAGGTTGAAGAGGCCAAGTGATTTGCCCAGGATTACAGAGTCATCAAATAGTAGGGACACCATTGAAACTCAGGCCTTTGGACACAACATTCAGAGTTCTTTCCATAATGCCACACTTCCTCAGAATAAACACTGTAGTTTAAGTAACCATATTCATGTTATGTAGCTAGCCTGACTCAGCAGAGTCAGAAAGACTTAGGCTCAAACCCTGATTCTGATAGTTATTAGCTATTCTGCTCTAAGTAAGCTTCTAATCTTTGTGTGCTTTATAGATAATAGTAGTCCTTGGAATTTGTTTATTGAAGTATATATATGGATTTAGATCTTAAGCAGAGAAAAGAGCTTCTACATCTGGAATTATGCATATAATTGAAACCCCAGATGCTTCATGCATTCATGTAATAAATTAATTTATGGCCATTGTAAATTATTTTGTAAATCTGAATGAGGACCTCAGGAAAATCCCAATAGAGGTTGACTGACTAGGAGAAAGTGGCCAGACTGAGCAGGGGACTAGCACTTTACAGCTGATAAGTCCTACTGTTTCCTCAACAAAATACCAGTAAAGTCATTGCAATCATCTGTTTCTGATTCCTCCTCACAATGGATCTCTGAGCTAAGTGATAATTGCTGGCTTTACAGACAAGATCCAGATTTATAAAGTATTTGGTGTGATTAAGCACTTCATTCAGGACTATAAGACTGCAACCCGAATTTCTGTTCTATTGCTCAATCCAAAGGAATCATTCCTTGCCTCTGTCGAAATTTCCTTTTATAACTTAGCACCAATGACAGATCTGGAAGTAAAGTTTGTATGTCTCACTGGGGACACAGTTTTCAGCCTTGCCTGAATAAAAACATTTGCAATCACTGACATTCAGTGTTCTTGATTTTAAGCAAAATGAGAAAATTAAGCCACCTTTAACTCATTAAAAGCTGGCCCCCATACCACCTTTCCAAGCAGGTATCAGGCAATGTCTGTATTTTATGTGATGACACCTTATCGTGGATTTGTTTTTTTTTTATATTTCCATAATGATGTATATTTTTCAAACATTGTTCAAACACATAGAAGCATAGATTTAAGAGCTATAAAGGATCTTCAGGCCAATGAACCTAACTTCCTCACTTCCCAAATGAGGAAACTGAGTCAAAGAGGGGTTAACTGATTTGTTCAGGGTCACACAGTTGAGTATCTGAATCAGGATATGAATTCAGACTTTCTATGACTCCAAGTCCAGTGCTCTAGTCACTACTCCATACCTCCTCCTCTAAGGTCATCTATTTCAACCCCCTCATTTGACAGATGGAGAAATGGAGACCCAGAGAGGCCACATAGCTTGTTTAATGTCACACAAGTAGTAATTAGAAGAGTCAGGGTTCAAATTTTTTTCTTTTGACTCCAAATCCAGATATCTATCCACTGTGCTATATTTCCTCTTATAATAACCTCACATGGCCTCAACTAATGCTCACAAAAATCCTATAAGTCAATTTCATGTTTTTGTCCCCATTTAGCAAATGCAATCATTGGAGCTCAGAGACGTTAAATGATTTGACAATGACCACATGGGAAAGCAAGCAGCAGAGCTTAAACTAGCACTCAGGCCTCTTGTGTAATAATATGATTCCCCTCCCCCCTTCTCCACCAGCACTGTCATGCACAGATGATCAGATGTATGCTGCAGTCAGCAAGCAATATCTGCAGTCACTAGGTTACAGTGCTCAGAACCTATCTTTGTACAACTCATCCTGTGAGCCTGAAGTCATCACCAACTACATCATATTCAGCATCCCATTTAATGGTTGTGGAACTGTCATACAGGTGAGAAATCATGAAGCTCAAGTATAATAAAGCCACAGAACTCTAGAATGGGACACCATCAAGGGTCACTGGGACACTTGAGAATGTTGGGTCCTACTTCATCACATGAGACTGAGGGAAGTGAATAATAACTAATAGCTCACATTTATGAAGTATTAGAAGGTTTACAAAGCATTTTTCACAAAACACTCCTGTAACGTAAATAAGACAGGTATTATCCATTTAACAGATGTGAGCTCTAAGTCTTGGAACAACTTGCCTAATGTCATACAGTTGATATGCATCTCAACTAAGATGCAATCTTAGGTCTTCTAACTCTAATTCCAATGTTCTTTCCATTACATCCCATCTTGCCAAAAGTCACAGGGAGAGTAAATGATGGAACTGGGTCAACAACCTAGCTTTCCCCATTCTATAATCATTGTTGTTTCCAATATACCCTTCTCAGTCCCTGTATGCTCTTACCACTGCTATGCCCCCCTCCCCATTCACGAATATTTCTCCACAAAATGTAAAAATACAAACTAATTTGAACATTAGCCTCCGGAAAATATAATTAGGAAGTGAAATTCAGTTGATATATATATATATATACATATATATATATGCATATATATATAAACATATATGATATATGTATCTGTCTATATATTTTCAAAGTATTCTGAAAAGTCTTGCATAATGATTAAACTGTGAGTGAAAGCAGCATATAAAAATGTAAATTACACTTAAAAGCACAAATTGAATATTTCCTCTTCTATTTTAACTACAGTCCTACTCGTCATAAAATACAAGTGGCACTGGCTAGTACTATCCAACCTTAGCTATTTTCTCTATAGACAAAGGCAGAACCTTAAAATGTATTATTTCAGACAGGCATAGAGAGTGACTTTCATGTAAGCCATCCCAGACTACCAATTTTCCATCAGTTTGACAAAGAACACTACTGGGGCCTTCAGCTCCTAACAGTATACACATAATCACCAACCCCTAGGTAAGAACTCAGTTCTCCCAGGTACAGAGAAGATATAACATCCAATTCTGGTTCAGTAACAGCTTCCTCAAACACAGGATTATGACACTGAGGATGAAGTACCAGATCACTGGACTTGGTCAGGGTACATTTCCTTAGGGCATTAAAACAACAGATTCTTCTACAAAATGATCTAGATGTGTAAGTTTAGAGAACAACCTTTAAAGTACTGAGGATGGGCCCAGTAAAATAATCAGCAAAGAGTGGGGACTTAAAGTCTGGGCCTACCTTTGCTATATCTCTTCCAAAAAGGTAAGACTGCTTTTTCACCTTTGCATTTTAAGTATGCTTGCCATATAAGTTTTGCTTAACTGTGTGGGTTTTAACTATGGTGAACTTGCATCTTTCGATGTGAAACATAGCAGTGTCTTGCACATAGTAGGTACTTTATAAATGTTTGATTGATCAATACCGATTGACATCATAATGGTCAGCACCTTGGACAGCAGTCAGTTCTTCAACTGCTGAGGAAGATTATCTTTCTATTCTGGCTGTCATTTATTATTTGTCACAGGATCTAAAAGAAGACTACATTTTGTAAAATTGTGTAATGCTATTGCTCTAAAGATTAATTATCTTGCCTACAACAAAAATGACTAAAGCTTAAAAGTGTACAAGGATTACTGGAAAAAGGGGTCTCTATGAACTGTGATTATATAGCAATGAGGGTGATTTTTACGAGTGGGTCAGGGAAATACTCTCTCATGATATATTTTTACTTTGTGCATTCCTAACCATATACAAGTAATGTTTTGGATAGTTCTGTTCTCTTCCTTAACATGAAAAATGGAAAGCAAACCATATATTGCCCCTCAACCTAGATGTTTTCCTTTCTGAACATTTTTCTTAAAAATCACTATATCTAAATTAAAATATGCACCAGAAAACTGCTGAAGAAAAACAATCTTTTCTTGCTTAGTTAGCTCTTCGAGGCAACTTGCAGCAAAGCCCAGACTTTGAAGAGTCAGACGTTGATCCATATGAGTCAGGGAGACAACTCCCAGATGTAAAGGGTAAAAGTAGTAGGAAAGAAGAGGAGCTAGGAAGGGAAAGAGACAAAAGAACATCAAGGAAAAGTTCTCTTTGTCACAGATAATCCAGTTCAAGGCAACAGTGAGCCACTGGGGTGGCTAGTTAGTGCAGTTAATAGAGCACCAGTCCTGGAATCAGGAGGACTTGAGTTCAAATCCAGTCTCAGACACTTAGCACTTACTATCTGCGTGACCTTGGGCAAGTCACTTAACTCCAATTGCCTTGCCCTACCCCCTCCAAAAAAATAAAAAAAAATACCACCAAAAAAACCAGTGAGCCATCACTGCTGTGATAGTCATCAGAGAGGCTACAGTGGACTGAAAGAGTTTAAAGTTCAAAGTTAGAATTTTGAATTTGCCAGGGTGAGTAATTACAGATTTTCAGGAGGGTCTGTTATAACTTCATGTTTTTTAGTTATTTTGATAGAATATAGTTCCTAAAACATTGCTTTATTTTTGTCTTTGATTTGGTAAGGAAAAAAATGACACCATCATCTACTCCAATGTGATTTCCACTGAGCAATCCAGCAAAGTCATTTCCAGGCTAAAGGACTTCCACTTACATCTCTCCTGCAGAATGAATAAGAATATCATGGTAGAAGTCAAATACTTGGCAGATGACTCCATTGATATTGCCAGACATCAATATGGCCATTATGGCCTGAAGGTCTCATTTTATGAATCTCCATTGTTTGAACATCCAGTGATTGAATCCCCATACTATGTACAACTCAACCAGGATGTTTTCTTTCAACTCATGCTGAGGCAGTTTGACCCAAATCTGGTGCTTTCTATAGATACTTGTGTGGCCTCTCCTTATGCTGATGATTTTAAAACTGTGACTTATGACCTAATTCGACATAGGTAAGAACTCTGTATAGCAGTTAATGTTTTTAATGTCAATTTCCTTTGGTTTATGATAAACAGAAGTGGAGGATTAATTCAAGGGGATTCTATTTATCTACTGCTTTCATACACTAAAACCAATTTGAAAAAGGAAAAAAGTCAACTTGATGCTTATAGAAATTTTCTAATTAGTAATAGCAGCAATGGCAGCAGCTCACATTTAGATGCTATGCCCCATTTTACTAAGTATTTTCCTCAAGCAAAACCATGAGATAGGTAGTGAAAATATTTTCCCCATTTTATAGATAAGGAAACTGAGACTTTGAGACCCAAAGTAATGTGCCTAAGGTCATATGGGTAGCAAGTGAAGAGTAGGATACAAGATTTCTTACTTTGTCAGGGCTCAATCCATTATTCACACCGCCTTTCATGAGTACTAAATAAATCTAGTTCAATTGAAATAAAAAAAGTTATCTGAATTCAATCTTTATTAGCAAAAAGAAAGGAAAGTGAGTGGCAATATAACTATTTGATACACATATAAACATTTTAAAATAAAGTTTACTATAACTAACTTTCACCAGAATTAATATTTCTCTAATAGCAATGGGAAACATTAAAAGGGTGTTGAATAAAGTAGTGACCCAATGAAAGAAACACAAATCTAGTAGTAACGTGCTATGTAAATTTGAAGAAAAATATTGGAGTCAGGATGATCAGCTAGAAAACTGGTAGTAGACTACATTCAGGCATAAAGTGATGAGGATTTAGAGCAAGAAAATGGTGACTGAAAATTAAGAGAAATAATAAGTGGGAAAGACATTTTAAAAGAATTTCTAGGTCATGAAGATTGATTGGATCCAGGGAAATTGAAGGAAAATACATCATCTTCATATTCACTGATACTTTTTTTGGTACCTACAGATGTCCTTGTACACATTTATATCCTATAAAGGATACAGACAAGTATAAGACTTAATCTCTGACCCTTAAGGAAGTATGATCTTCATGTAAAATAGATTAAGTGAATAAAATTTAAAAAAATAATTCAGAGAACTATATACTAACTGATGTACCCAGTAAGTTCTTAATGCATATCATAGGAGTTCATATTAAGGATAGATCACGATAGCTTTAAATTAAAGTATGAGTAGGGATTCAATAAGTGGGAGATAAATGATATTTCAGGGAGTAGGAAAAGAATGAGAGAAGGAGGCAATGTATGTGACCTTTCCAGGTAAAGTGAGCAGTTCACTTTGGATGGAGTAGAGATTAATGAAATATAGAGATAAGAGAATCTATTGTAGCCAGATTGTGGAAGACATTGAATATGAGGCTTAAAAGATTTCAACTTTATTCAATTGCAATGGGGAGCCATTGAAAGCTGTGGTTTTTTTTGGGGGGGGGGTGAGACATGAATAAAGGTAGGTTTCAGGAAGATCAGAGCAGTGGTGCCCTAGAACAAATTAGAAGAGGCAGGGTTCAGTTAGGAAGTAGTTGTAATAGTCCATGAGTAAAATGGTGAAAGCTAAATGAATCGGGATGCTGGTAATGGTAATGGAATGGAAGGGACAAAGGACTAACCTAACTTGGTGACAAATTGGATTTGAGTCACACAGGGGAGGGCAGCAGATGATGCCAAGGTTTTAAGCTTGAATAATTGGAAGACTGGTGGCATCATGAACCATAATAAAATTCTCATGAAGGAGCTGAATTTTGGTGAAAGATGAGTTGAGCTTCATACATGTTGAGTCTGAGGTTACGGTGCAGTTTCCAAGTTGAAATATTCCAGGAGACAAATAGAAATGTGAGATGGTAACTCAGAAATAAGGTCAGTAGAGATAGTAATGGGAGTTATCCACAGAGCTATAATGCTTGAAAGCATGAAAATAGTCAATCTATCAGAGGGAGAGGCAAAAAATAACTGCAAGGTATCAAATATGGATAACTAGTAATTTGGTGGCCCCATTTACGGGTTTGGATGGGGAGCTGAAGTGGAATATTTACCAACAACTATTTGCATTCATCTTTCTTCATGTTCTCTTTAGCTAAGATTTATGCCTCTTAGAAACAGATTCCCTCCTACTAAATGTCAAATTATACTGTGTTCTAGCCAGTTTCAACTTAGATTTCCCCTTATTTCAAACCAGCAGAAGAGATGTCTTGTCTCACTTTAATTTTATTTTCCAGATGTGTGAGTGACCCCACCTATACTGCTTACTCTTCTTCGAATCCAAATGTTGTCAAGTTTAAGTTTAATGCCTTCAAGTTTCTTAAACAACATGATGCCGTTTATCTAAAGTGTCAAATGGTCATATGCAGAGCAGATGATGCGTCCTCTAAATGTCTACAAGGGTGCATCCTCAGATCAAAGCGAGAAATACACCCTGAGTGGGACAACTTGGATGTTGTGGTGGGACCAGTTCGTCTACGGAGGGAAACATCTCTGGAAGAAAAGACTGGTAATTTGAACTCATCTGTCACTGTGTAAACTCTTCATAACCCAGATGCTGTCTACCATTCTAGTCTTCTTGCACATTCATCCCCCCCACACACTCTATGATCCAGAGACACTGGCTTCCTTGCTGTCCCACCCACCTGAACCTCCATCTTCTGAATCCCTGACCTTTCATTGACTGCCCCCATGATTGTAGTGCTCTACCCCTCACATTCACTTCTTGACTTCTTGACTTCTTGGGCTTCCAACAAGCTTCAGCTCAAGCCTTATTTTCTACAAGAAGCTTTTCCTGGTCCCCTCGACTGCTAGTACCTTCTCTTCTCATATCTATCTACCTATCTACCTATCTATCTATCTATCTATCTATCTGTCTGTCTGTCTGTCTGTCTGTCTGTCTGTCTATCTATCTGTCTATCTGTCTGTCTTTTATCTATGTCTATCTTTTTATTATCTCTCTATCATCTATCATCTATTTATTTATCTTTCTATCTCTCAGCTATCCTTCCATCTATCATCTCTCTCCATATAAATGTATGTATATATGTGTGTGTATGTGTATATATATATATATATATGTATGTAGTATATGTCTAGTTATTTACATGTTGTTTCTCCCATTAGAATGCATTATGCTTGAGGACAAGGATGGGTTTTGCCTTTCTTTGTCAGGACTTTAGCACAATGTGCTGGCATGATGCCTGGCATAGTATAAGTTCTTAGTAAATGCCTGTTGACTAACAGCATGTAAGTAATCCACTTCTTTTTTCAATCATGAACCTTCAAAGGTAGTTGCAAACTATTTAAGTAGATATTTGTTACTTACATGAAATATTTATCTAATCTTTAGGTATTTTCTACAACCCATAAAACCCCTAGGCAAAAAATGCAAGAGGTTTTGCCTATGTAATATCAAACATTTGTACACTTGGAGACAACTAGATACTTGGCTTGTATCACATAGACATGAAATTCCACATAGGGTTATCTTTGTCTTTATTTTTAGATTCCATTTTTATGTATATCTAAACTTACCTGAATTAGCAAGAATGTAGTGTGATATAGTGGATAGAGTTTTGGACCGGGGAGGGGGGGAGGGTTAAATTTTGCCTTTGATACTTATTGGCTGTGACCTTGGGCAAGTCATTTAACTCTTCTGAGCTTTGGTTTCATCATCTATAAAATGGAAATGATAATGCCACTCTCTACCCTACCCCACCCCACCCCAGGGTGATGTAATGATCATATGAGATAAGGTATGTAAAGTGCTTTTTAAATCTCAAAGATCTGTATAAATGTGAACTATTACTATTTGTAGGGCAGCAAGGCAGTGCAGTGGATAGAGTGGTAAACCTAGAGTCAGGAAGATTCATCTTCCTGAGTTCAAGTCTGGTCTCAGACACTTACTAGCTATGTGACCCTGGGCAAGTCACTTAACCCTGTTTGCCTCAGTTTGTTTATGTGTAAAATGAACTGGAGAAGGAAATGACAATTTATTCCAGTATCTTTGGCAAGAAAACCCCAAATAGTGATGAAGAGCTAGAAACAATTTCAAAAATTATTACTTGTACAAAGTCTGGAAAACTGTACTTTAATGCCATGCACCAGCAGATTCCCAAAAGAATGCTACTGTGAACAGCTTTCAAGGTTTGGATTACACAGTAATAGTGAATGCTCTGTTTATTCCATTACAAATCAAGACAACCATTCAATCAATTCACAATACAATAATCAACCTTTCACTCATGGAGCAACTCAATCAATCACTAAACACAATCATTAGAAAACCACACAAATCCTCCACCCCTTGGTGTCCAGAAATCCTCAGTTTCATCCAAGGGGAGGCCTTTTCTTCATCTTGACTCTGAGAGGTCTCTCTGATTCCTTGGATCCCCTTCCATGATTCCAGCTCCCTCCTGAATCTGCCAAACAGTCACCTGGATTCAGAAGCAGACAGCTGCCAAGTTCTTGTCCAGTCCTCAGAGATAGACAGCTCCCAGGTCCTTGTCCAGTCCTAAGGGCAATCACTGGCACACACTGAAATTCACAGAGTCCAGCACATCTCAAACCCTTCACTACTTCTCTTGCCTGGAACTCAAGGATCAGCCAGGGCATGAATAAACAAAGTCATATCCTGGTCATGCTTCTTCAGTCTTCCAGCAGTTCATCTGGCCCTAGGACCCAGAAGGAATATTGGTCTTCTGGATGGCCTTCACCAGATTCTGGTCTCAGGAAAACTCCATCTCTTTTCCCAATCAGCTTCCATATGCTGGGAAAGAATCTCTCTCTCTCTCTGTCTCTCTCTCTCTGTCTCTCTCTGTCTCTCTCTGTCTCTCTCTCTCTCTCTCTCTCTCTCTCTCTCTC
>CM053598.1:71446889-71476197 GCA_028646575.1 Pseudocheirus occidentalis | reverse complement strand
TCTCAACAGTGGACAGGGCTCACATCTTCCATACAGAATTCACACCTTCCATACTTAGCCCTAAGTTCCTAAATGCTAAGTATCTTCTAAACTGATTGCTCTTACATGTACTCATCCTTGTTATATTTTGTAGAACTGCATAATTATTATAACAAATGTTTATAATTGGAAGAAAACAAATTCAATTTATTGTGATTCAAAAAATTAGTCCCAAATACTAGCTCTACATTCCATTGAAAGTCTCGATAAATTATTATCTACAACTCAGATACATTAAGCATTATCATTCCAGATATTCCATGGGTCTAATTGAGATACCACATATATTAGAGATGGAAAAGGAATTTATGACCTTCCCAATATTGATTTAATGTCATTTTTCTACCAATAATGATAATTCACATATCTAAAATGAATTATTTCATCTCCAAATCGTTGACAATCTCTAGCTATCACTTTTCTCATTGGTGAAATTGGAATAATATTTATCACACCTATCTCCACCATCTCAGAAAATACCAGCTTCCTTTTACTTCCTACTGACAGCCTTGCCAACCAATTTACCACATTCCCTGTGCCAAACCTTTTTGTTTGGTACCATGATCAAATAAACTCTGCCACTTTTCCTGGGTTAGGTATTTAAACCTACCCCTCTATGGACTCTCCAACCATTCCTATAACATTTCTTACCAAAGTGTCCATCTTTGGCCATTACTCCCTTATTTATGTTATCTTGCTCTATTAGAATGTAAGTTCCATTAGGGTGGGGACTATTTTTCCTATTATATTTGTATCTCCAGAGCTTAGCATAAGTTTTTTAATTTATTCATTCTTTCTTATGATATTTTAAATTGTTTCTTCACAAGCACTTTGATAGGCATGATAAACATTTTTCTAATTCCACCAATGAGAAAAGTAATAACTAGAGATCTTCAATAAATTGTCTTTAAACAGGCAAGTCACTAATACTAATTCTAAACCTAGAGCTCAAAGTGTTTGAGTTTGTAACTTAAACTCAGATCTTCCAACTCCAAATCCAGTGTTATTTCCAAATCCAAAATCAGAAGATCTGGTTTCAAATTCCAGCTCTCCTACTTATTGCCCTGAGTATGAATCTTAGGTACACAATGTGGGTGATACCAACCCCCTGGTAGGTGCTGGAATGATCTGGGGGTGGGGGGGTTGTAGCCTCCAGTGTAACTGGGGGACATTGAATGAAAATAAGGGGGTGTGGAAACATAAGGAAAAAAGAGAAGAGAATTAAAAAAAATATTCATACATGTTTAATTTGTTGTGTAACACAGTTGAAGTCATATTCATTACATTACTTTCCAAATAAACACACAAATTGCAAGTTATAATTGATCAGTGGTCAAATCTGCCTACAAGTCTTAACAAGCAAGTGTTGGCAGGTGAGCATATCTTGGATTGTCAGGAAGTCCAGCATACATTGGCAGGAATATGTGATTGTATTGACTGTTTTACAGTCTGATATTTGGATCCAATTACCTGACGCAATATTGCATCATCAAAATTTCAATGCAGGAAGGAACCCCACAAATTTACAAGAAATTATTCAATTTAAGATGAGTCATTTAAAATATATTTTTTGATATGACACAAATTTAAAAAAATTAAAGGGTTAAAGAAAGTAGATTTCCAGGGGGGTGCTGAGTAATTTTTTAAAGGGGGACAGTAGGATAAATAAGTTTTGGAACCTCTGATCTATTCCTTGATTAGAAAAAAGTCTAGTAGGCAGAAAAATTAATGCCACTTAATTTTCTGGCTCCCTAACATGAATGGCATTTCTCTCTTTGTTTGCAGCCATGATCAGTGGATCCCCTCATGAAAATGGAAGAAGATACAGTTTCCTTCTTGGGACTACAGTGCTGCTGGCAATTCAAATGTGTTGTTTCTGAAAAAATTCATTAAAAAGGAGCTGAGGTTATACATTAAGTGGAGCTGAAAGCAAAAATGTCCCTCATGAAGTTGTAATTTGTTTCTGAACAAAGCTAGTTTAAAGTAGTTTCCAGAATTTGCAGTGTCATGTAGAAGAGAGAATAATTAGTCTGAAATAGGTAAAGATATCCTTACAGAGTGGTGTTTGTGTGCATATGTGTACCTTAAATGCTGACAATAAATTAGCATATCCCACATAACTGTTGAGTGTTCTGGTATTGATATTGGGTTGGATTTTTTACTTTTGGAAAATTTGTTATCTGTAGGCCTTTTGCTCCCAGGATATTCCCTTTCACTAACTGTCTTACCTTTCTTGCCTGCTCTTCTGGCCGCTGCATCCTGCACTAGCTTTCCTGAGGGAACTCCAGTGCCTTGTTGGGTGCATCTAATGCTGATCTCTTATTGGCTTCTCCAGCCAGGATTTGGTACAATGGAAAGAATGATACACCTGGACCTGAGTTTGAATCCTGCTCTGTTCTTCATTATTTGTATGGTATTAGACAAATCATTTAACCTCCTTCCATATTACTTTGCCATCTGAAATGAAATGCTTGGACTAGATAATGCCTAAAGGCCCTTCCAAGTCTAGAGCAATGATCCTATGATCCCATGAACTGCAAGCCCAGAAGAAATGATCACCTTCTGAAAGGGTTAAATCTCAGTAATGATCAATGACACAAATAGGTGGATGACCAATTTGCCTCAATGGATGGGTGCTTAATATGCTTCTGTAACCTTAGAATATTCTGCTAGAAGAGAGCTTAGAAATGATTTATTCTGACACTTTTTTTTACAAATGATAAATCTGAAGGTCAAGAATGCATTGACCCAAAGTCAGACTTTTATTTTGGCTTTTTGCTTTCATTGTCTTTAGCTTATAAATTAATGCCTCATGATGGCTTGTTAATTCAAGCAAAACAATGGTAGTTTGGGAAATTCCCATGCATTTTTGGATGGATAAAGTGAATTGTGCTAATACCCCCTTTATCAATTAATGACAAAATAATAGGAAAGGGCACAAGCCATTGTTAAGGCTTAGATGTGCATGACACCATGGAAAGAAGGCTAGATTAGGAGTCAAAAGCATGGAATAAAATTCTGGTTCTGACTCACACTGATTTATGTGGTCTTGGGCAAATTACTTTACTCCCATGGGTCTCAATTTCCTCATCTACAAAATGTGAAAGATGGGACTAACTGATCCTGAAGGTTCTTCTATACTTCCTAACTTGCTTAATAATTACCAGGGAAGCTAGGTTTTTGGTTACCAAAAAGTAGGACAAAAATTAATATATGAAAACACAGAGGGCTAGAAGCTCTTGGAGTAGAAATTCCCTCTGTAAATACAGATCACAACCTGTCTATGGTTTATTACACTGACTATTGTAAGTAGCTTGAAGTACAGACAGTTCTTTAGGGCTCTTGTCAGAAGCAGATGTGAATCCATGTCTTCATAAGCATAGGGAGGAGTGGGCTAGAGTTTGGATTGCACCACATAATAGTTTTGTCATCTTGGGCAACTTATTTCAATGATCTGCACCTCAGTTTATACATATGTAAAATGAAAGGTTTGGATTAGATTGTTTTAGTCCTCTCATGTCAGGAATCACATTATCTTAAATGCAACAGCTGTGTAGGAGGCTGGTGTCAGTAGGTGAGAGGGAGCCAAAGCAATCAGAGTTCTGGTACCCTATATATTATCCAAACTCTCATTAATGTTCTGCTGTTCTATTCAAGTTATTCTAGATCTTAACACCCTAACTATAGAATGTGAGAACTGAAAGGCAGAGATCATTCAGTCTAATTCCCCAGCTTTGTAGGGGAGGACACTAATCCCTCCTCTCTCCCCTAGAGTAGGTAAGTAGCTTGCTTAAAACTACACAGCTTATCAGTGGCAGCAAGAGGAGTAGAAGTTGAATCTTTTGACTTTTAGGTCAGTATGTTTTCTATTACGTCATTTGAAAGTGCAATATAGAGTGGGAGAGGGCATGCTGAATTTGGAGTCAGAAAGCTTTGGTTCAAATCTCAGTATTGCCTCCTACTAGCTACATGGCCTTGAATGAGTCACCGTCATTTTTTTTCATTTTAAAAGGAGGGGTTTGGACCAGTTATCTCCACTGACCCTCCTCATTCTATTTTCTACTACTTTTAAGTAAAGCATTTTTACTAAAGTGGCTTTAGCCACTTGGGGAAGTAGCATACTGAATGCCTGGTGCCTTGGTGAAGGGAAGGGCTGCACTGACTGTTAAAG
The DNA here is from genome assembly GCA_028646575.1 of Pseudocheirus occidentalis. Classification (NCBI taxonomy): domain Eukaryota; kingdom Metazoa; phylum Chordata; class Mammalia; order Diprotodontia; family Pseudocheiridae; genus Pseudocheirus; species Pseudocheirus occidentalis. The sequence goes on along the minus strand of CM053598.1, from coordinate 71,471,987 downwards.
TGGGATTTCTCATCTCAAATGGAACTGTGAACCGAAAGCTGTTGTTAAAACAAGAGCTTTGGATTAAAACTCCTGGTGAATGTGTTATGACAATTCTGAAGTCCCAAGTAGAGAAGCCAGGATTCTCTCCAAAAGTGTGTAGAAGTAAGGAAAGAAACCAGAGACCAGCAGAAATAACAAACAGTGTCAGCACAATGTTAAGCTGGGAAATAAAGAGAGCTTTAAGAATGAGGAGAATCTTCAAAAGGATATTGAAGACAATTTTTCCAATAACCCTCTTTGTTCAAGAGAAATAACTTCATTTTGTTCGTGAGATGAATTCTTGTGGACTTATAATTTTGATTTAAGAAAAGCAGATCACCAGGGAAATCCATAGGCAAGAAACGTGTACGATTTGTGTGTCCCGCTATATTGCGTTCTAGTTTTGTCCTTATGTCAAATGTTTGTCTGTCATTTGGATTGCTTATGATGGTCTTTTTGGGTTCATCTGCCTTGAAAATTACTTCCATTTTTATTTCTGTCTTATGTGCTTTTGAGGTTTCCTCCTCAACTCTTTCTTGACTCGCTGGTTTGGAATTTGGAGTTACAGCTGGTAGAAATGAAGTGCTTTGGGATTGTTTGGAACGTGCACAGTCTTGCAATCCTCGGCCCAATTTCATCCTTTCTATGTGCTTATTGATAGTTTTCTCTTCTCTAGCTGGAACTTTAAGTTCTTCTCGTGGAATAATTATCCTAGCAGTCCATATTTTTTCCATATTTTTCTTCCCTGTATTTAGAAGGAGGTGTTCCTTTTTATATTCCATTGCTTTTTGGTAATCTGGTGATCTCTGCCTGAGTTCCTTCAGCATCTTCTCTTCCTCTCTCTGTTTCTGAGCCAAAAGCCTTCTTGTGGCTATTGTATGCACACCACCTAAACGCTGTTAAAGTGAAGTATATTACTTAAAATCACCCTTTCTTTTCACACAGAAAAACCACAGAAAGAGTGGGCAAGGAGTTACATGCTTATAACAAGGAAAAGACAACAGACAATAATGAGATAGTTTAGTTCTCTCTCCTAATTTCACCATGAAATATGTCCTGTATTCCTTACTAGACCACAGACCTATGGTACTGCACTCCAAGAATGTGGAAGTCGATTGGATTCAGAGGTTTAAAAAATAACATTTTGGACCACAAAAAAGCAGTTGGCAAATTTTGCCAGTGTAGAAGCATATTGAAACCTTGGCTCTGCATTCTGCTTCCTACGTGGACTTTGGTCTCATTTTGGCCTTGGTTTTCTGGCCTACAAATTAAAGGGGTAGAAGTAAATTATTAGCAAAGATCCCTTTCGTTCACAGATACTATGATCCTATTTGGGCATAATTATACTAGCTGTTGAATTCTTCAGTATTGTTTCCTCTACTGTAGATTACACTAGACTGGAGTGGGCCTCCCCTTGGAGGGAATCCTACTGGACTTACCATGATTTCTTTTTCCAAAGGAGAATACCTTCCAAGAGCAATGCGTGGGTCACTTCCATAGTATTTGATCCATATACTGGAAGAACAAAAAGACAAGGCATATTAGAACTAAGAAAATGTTTTCAAAAGTTTTCACTCAGAGAATTTTTTCCAAGTTCTGTCAAAGAAGACTCCTTGGACATTAGTTAGACAATGGGGAAATGAACATATCTGACTGACAGGACGTTATCCAGGGAAATCTAATAAGCTCTTTACTTAATGACTTTGTGATGTGAAAGAGACAAAGCACCCAAATCTTCATAGTTTTTCTCCGGAATGAACGGAACAAAGGTGCTCCTTGTAGTTACCTTAATAATGAGTCATGATTCAGATCATCTAAGCTTAATACTGGGTCTTTCTCTTGAAGGCAATTGTTTGAATTATATAATACTGCCTTTTGACACTTCTTCATGCTATTCTTCCCCTCGGCAATCTGTCCTTCTCAAACTCTCTGTTCTACAATCCTCTGCTCTCCAAGTTTCCATTCTCCAATTATCTGGTGTCCATTCTCCAGGATGGAAAGATAGTTTCTTAAAGTTGTGACTTTGGGTTTATTTGTTAGGTAGGTTAATGGGAGCTTGGATGAAGGTCACAAAGGGAAAGGCACACTCCTTGCATCATCAATGGCCTAGATTGAGGCTATTGTGAGGTCCAATGCCAGGACAATACATGATCTTCTGGGGGTGAAATTAGTACCACCAGCATCTCTCCCTCCTTCCTTCCTTTCTTCCTTCTCCATACCTACCATTCTCTGTGAGACACTTTTTGAGCTAAATTGCAAGATTTCATCACAGATTATAGATTAAAGGGTTAGTTTCTCCTAGAGATGAACAACTGATTGAGAGGCAACAAGATATAAAAGAGAGAATGCTATACTTGGAGTCAGGAGACTAGTGTATGATCCCTGACTGATATTCCCTAGTTGTGTGGCCCCAGGAAAATGGATAAAACATTATGCACCTCAGTTTTATGATCTATAAATTAGGGACAATGATATTTCACTATCTTCTTCACAAGGAAAGAGCCTAATAAACCTGAAATATGCTATTAATTGATTCTAGTAACCATAAACAACTGCAGGATTCATAGGAATGTTTTACCCAGAGAAGTTACCTTGCATCCCCCAGAATATAATGGTTGTGGTAAGTCTAAGAGTTCTGATACTCAAAAACCTTGCCATCTCACAGATGGGCAGAAACCAATCAAAGCTTCCCTTTACTCCGCTGGTATTGCAAATATTAGCACCTCAGTTTCTGATGAGATTAAGACTTGGAGTATCTAAATGAATTGTTTTTGGTCTTATAGCCAGTAAATATACTGGAGCAGGGACAGGAACCCAAGTTTCCAGACTCACATTTAAGACTCTTTCCACTGTCTTTCATGGGCTTTAAAAGAGACACAGACTATAGTAGAATGGGGTCGTAGAATTAAAGCTGGAAAGGGGGTGTTAGTGATTTTCAGATCCAACCTCTTAATTTTCGAGATAATTAACTCAGGTTTGAAGAGTCATATTAACAGTAAATGCCCCAGGCAGGATAGACACCAAGGTCCATTTACTTGCAATGATGCTAAATCTATCATTATTTCCATTGTACTTACATTGCCTCCTAAATAGAATCTAACGATAGCCTCTGAGATTGCTGGGGGCCAGAAAGAAACCTTAGAAATTATCTAGTCAAATCACCTCACATTGTGACAATCCTCTAGCAGTTTCTTGAAGAGCAATTCAATCTTCTTATTTTCATTTTCCATGAAGAACAGCCTGTAAGTGGCAAAAATAAAAATAAACAACCAAATAGTCATTGGCAGTTGAAAATAATCATTTTTCTGGTTCCTGTTTTTTTCTCTTCAGGGTATGTGTAGAAACTTTGTATTTGAACTAGTTACTTACATGATTCGTAGACAACAAAGGGATACAAAATATGAATTTAGTTTGTCTGATTCTAAGGAAATACTAGAATATATTTTGTTTCAGCCAAGGATAGGAATACTATGTGACATCATTATATAAGAGACATTGAGACAAACACAGCTGAACTGGAGGAAATTAGAGAGAAAAGAAGATTACAGTTTGATAGAAGGGAAACCTCTAATAATTAGAGCTGTCCAAAAAATAGAATTAGTTGCCTGAAAAGGTAGCGAGATCTTCAAGTAGAAGGGAATGTTGTTGCAGGAATTCATCCTTAGGTATTGGTGGGATTAGATGGCCTGTGAGGTCTTTCCAAATTCTGAGATTCTTTGATTTTATAAATTGCAGGGTGGAAATGCATGTACCATGAAGGCCCAGTTTTGTAGTTAGTCTATTTTTAAGGTGTTATTTTCTTCAGTATTTTTTGGGTCTCCTTTAGTGGGCTGTTGACTCACTTTTCATGATTTTCTTGCATCATCCTCATTTCTCTTCCCAATTTTTCCCCCACTTCTCTTGATGTTCAAAATCCTTCTTGAGCTCCTCCATGGTATGTAATCAATTCATATTTTTTCTTGGAACCTTTTGATGCAGGAGTTTTGACTTTGTTCTCTTCTTCTGGTTCCATGTTTTGATCCTTTTTGACCCCAAAAAGGATTCTATAGCACAATTGCGCTTCCTCTGTTTGCTCATCTTGCCAGCCACTTCCTTGTCTTTTGAGCTCTTTGCCACAGTAGAACTCTGCTTCCAGAGTGGAGAGAATTTTGTCCCAAATTGCTGGGGTTTTCACAATTTTCAGAGCAATGAGAAGGGTGCCCTGTCTACAGCCACCACAAGCTCTAGAACACTAGAATTCCTAACCCAGGACCACTACCCACGACTGCAATACAGATCCAATCAGGTCAAAGCAAGAGAGATTACCCTCTGAATGGTTGCTTGGTCCGCCTAAGATCTGCAGGCCAAGAGCTCCGAAGGCAGCTATGAGGCAGCAGCCACATGGCAGCAGCTGCAGGCATTGGGCCTCCACCACCTCTAACCCTGGGGACACAGGCTGGACTGCTCTCTTCCATCACCCAGTTCCATCAGAGTTCCCTACTGACCTTTTACTTTCTCTTTGGTGTTTATGGGTTGAGAAGTCTGGAAATCACCACAGTCGCCCGTGATTCACTCTCCTGAAGTCTGCTCTGGCTGTTTGGGGCCACCCTGGGTGTGGGCCCTCATGGCTTATGAGAGACTGTGCTCCACTCATGGTGAGATAGACCCTTCCTGTTGGCCTGCCAGGCTACCTTCAGTGGGAAATTTATTTTTCTCTGTTCCTTTGTGGGCTCTGTAGCTCTAAAATTTGTTTAGAGCTATATGTTACAGGTATTGCAGGTGGTTGGTGCAGGAGCTCACATGAGTTCCTGCTTCTACTCTCATATCTTGGCTCCACCCCTTCCACGAAGGTCCAGTTTTCTAGCAAATTATTAGCAACAGCATCTTAAACACAGCTGCAAAACCAGAAAGAAGCGGGAAAAGCTGCTGATTTGTGGGGGGGAAATAACTATGACAAAGCTCATGCCTTTTCCCATCTAATCCATGAGCTTGCTCCTTCTATCATCCATTTTTTTTCCCAATCTTCACTTTTTAAAAATTTACCAGTTACTTCTTTGGTGCCTACAAACACCCCAAGATCTACCCCTATCCTTAAAGCATTCATTGCACCCTACCATCTCTCACTTTAGTCATGTTGTAAATAAAAATGAGAAGAAATGGGAGAAACCATGAGAAAAAAAAACAAAAAACCAACAAGAAGAAAGAGAGAGCAAAAAGTGTGCTTCACTCTGCATTCAGACTCCATAGTTCTTTCTCTGGATGTGGATGGCATTTACAATCATGAGCCTTTTGGAGTTGTCTTAGATCCTTGCATTGCTGAGAAGAACAAAGTCTATCAAAGTTAGTCATTGCAATGTGGCTGTTACTGCATCACGCTGTTTTTGAAGAGGACCAGTGACATCATGAAGTGATGTCTCGACTTGTGAGGTGAGTGAATTGGATTTAAGCGAGGCAGAGTTTTACAAAGTCATTAGCCTTGATTTTTCTTCTAAGTCATCAAATTCCAGTGGTAAGAAAAGAGTCATGACAACTACTGATGACCTGGGATGCAGTGTATAACCTTGATGTCTTTAATGTCTGACTTAGAACTTCAGCACTTCATCTTCATTGGGACAAATTGTTCTCATCTTCCCCCTCACATAATGTAATGGTAATAAACAGAAGGTGTGAACTCTGTCGCCTGTTGCTGACATAACAGGAAGGGGTTGGCTGAGACAGGAAACCAATCTGTGAGAGTATGCATTTAAGAAGAGCCCAGAGAAGAGACAGTCAGAATCAAGAATTTTTACTCCTGGTGGAAGAAGCTATTCTGCTGAGAGATCTGGTGAAGGCTTGAGTTGCTGGAAGTCTGAAATGGCTGCTGCCTCCTGGAAGGCCAGAATGGCTGATGCTTCCTGGAAGGCTGAGATTTCTTCTGGGTGCTGGGGCCAGCTGAACTGCTGGAGGACTGAAGAAGCATGACCAGGATAAGGCTTTGTTTGTTTGTGGCTTGGTTGATCCTTGAGCTCATAGATACAGAAGTTGTGAAGGTTTTGAGACATGCTGGACCCTGTGAACTTCAGTGTGTAACAAGAGCAGTCTGGAGGACTAGACAAGAACCTGGGAGCTGTCTGCCTCTGAATCCAGGTAACTGTTTGGTGGATTCAAGTAGGAGCTGGGACCATGGAAAGGGATGCAGGGAATCTGAGAGACTACCCTGAGTCAAGATGAAGAAAAAGTCTCTCCTTGGATGCTGAAGGCGTGATGAAATTGAAGTTTACTAGACACCAAGGAATGGAGGGTTTTTGCAATTGTCTAATAGTTATATTTAGTGATTAATGATACTTAGTGATTGATTGCTAGATAAGTGACTGATTAAGTTAATCTATAATTGCCCCATGAGTGGAAGATTGATTGTTATTTTGTGAGATGACTGAATTACTGAGTGAGGAAGGAAACCTCCTTTGGGATATCAGATGATTATTCTTTTGATCTTTGTTCTTAATACTGCGACCACTTTGGTGAAAACTATGTGGCCATTCTAATGTTAATCTGCTGTGAACGCTATATTGTGATTTTCTGTGATAAGATTTCTGTGATGTAATGTTGTGAATATTATTGTGATTTGTTGTGAATGTTTGCCTTGATTTGTAATAGAATAAATGGAATGTTCACTATACCATGTAATCAGAACCTTAAAAACTGTAGCAGTCTTTTGGGAAGCTGCTTGTGCATGGCATTACATATACTTGGGGTAGACACCCCCCAATTCACCACAGTTTTGGTGCCTGTCAGTTACCCTCAACCTGGGCTAATCTGTGTGTGACCATTGCACATGTTACTACTTCTTGGAAGCACAGGTGACAGGTGGACATCAAAGGTGGATAAGCAGCCCTGAAAAGGGCTTATCAAGCCCTTACCCCAGAGGTGCTAGTCCTCCTTGAACTAGATAAGCGCCCATGAACTAAAATGCTTGAAGGGAATTCAGACCAGGAGGAATAGGAGTTGCTCAAGAATTAAATTCTGAAGACACAAAAAGGAGGGGGAAAACAATGTCAATGAGAAGGGAAAATGGAATCTGTCTGGAGAAACCAAGATGAATTCACAGAGAGTGCATAAATTTTTAGCACAAGATTGCTGGGAAAGGGTCTGACATAATTTAACTGGATATTGAAATTGAAAAGGATCTTAGAGATTATGTTGGCCAACTCCTGGATTTCAAGGAATGGGATACACACACACACACACACATGTGTGTGTGTGTATATATATATATATATATATGTATAATACATAACACATTTAATAATATACCACATTATATATAATACATAATATAATACACAGTGTACATTATATATATAATATGCAATATTAGTATACTATATAATTATGTTAATAAAATTTATGTATTATATAATACATTATGTATAATATAATTAATGTAATGCAATATGATATTCTATATATAATAACATAAAATGACATAATATGCAATATAATCTATAATAAAGGATACTGATACTCAGCTATTCTAACAGGGTTTATTTATAACATATAAATCACTTGTGGGATACTTGTTTATGCAAGAAAGATAGACGTCCCTGCCTCACAAATGCCATTCCAGGTCCCTGCTTTAGCCTGGTAATTTAATAAAGTGACATAAGCAATTGTGTGCTGATAAATTTTAACTATTGACCCTCTGAAAACATCGAGCAGTTTTATTTGCATTAATTTTCATTTGTTTTATCAACATTTCTCCATCACTTTCTTGTCTAGAGAACTTTGTTGTCTTGTCAACAAAACAACAAATCAAGCCCCAATTTGTAGCATTTGCTGATTTCCAAAGTGGTTTAGTTCATGAAGTGCTGGACCTGGACTTGGGAAGACCTGACTTCAAATCCAGCCTCAAATACTTAGTATCTGGGGAGACTCTGGGTATGATACTTCACCTCTCTCTCTGGCTGAGTTTCCTTATATGTAAAATACCCATAAAAATAGTGTCTATCTTTCAGGGTAGTTGTGAAAAATAAGTGAGATAGTATTTTTAAAGTGGTCTTTGACCCTTAAAGAGCTTCTCATTCCTAATCTCCAATGGAATGATAATGCTGAACCACTCACATAACTAAGGCCCACAGTGGTAATGAAAAAAGGAAGCAAAGAACATGAAAACTCCCTGAGTACCAAGAGATGCAGGATATTACTGTTGGACTCAGTTTCAAAAAACTGTTCTAAGATTCATCACAATGGGATAAGGTAGGACACAAGGGAGAAAGAATAAACTATCCAAACAAAAAATTGTAAAAATCTCCAAACATAATTTGTGATCTTCAAATATGTGAATACATTCCAATACCTGAACAGAATTCATTGACATAACTTTATGACACAGGGATGGCGTCACAGTTCCTTGCTGATTTAACATACTCCATCTCATTCTTAAAGAATTCTGATTGAAAGATACAAGAGTAGCACTAAATTGTCTCATTCTGGTCTCTTCCTTCCCTCTCTCTTATGCTGTTACTAGGGGTCTGCAATTATTTTAAGGACAAAATATTTTCCTTTTCTGATTTTCTTCTCCTTTTGTTCTTTTGTCTAAAAGATTTCTCTCCATTTTTTTTCTCCAAGAAAGAAATCAGTAGCAAACTGCTTAATTTGGGGCTTAGGGACTGTTTTCTTATTTTCTTCATAATTTCCAAGTGATTGGATGGATTCTGAAGCCATATTACCAGTTGAGTTGAACAGAATGACTTGGTTCTGAGAAACTTAATCAGAGGAAGAATGGGGATTAAGTTTGGCTGAATTATGGGAAGGGGAATTTAATAAAAGAAAGATTTTTCCCTTACAAAATTGGCATTCTCTTATTATAACCTTAAAATATTTTTCAAAAAAAGCTCCACTTTTGTTTATATTCTCAGCTACTAAGTAGCTATCATCAAGTATGCAAAGCTTTAGAAATCGTCTGATTCTGTCAATGCATGTAAAAGTAAAAAATTTTCCCCAGTGCATTCATAATTAGAATACTTCTACTTGTTATTTTGGTCATCTACTCTCTATTCTCGTTTTTATTCCTAGAGGTGATCAAAAAAGACAAAATGTACAACTGTGATTAAATAAAATTAAAAATCTTTTGGACAAACAAAATCAATACAGCCAGAATAAGAATAGAAAATACTGATTGGAGAAATGTTTATATCAAATATTAATTATAAAAGTTTGATATCCCAAATATATAAGGAATAGAAACAAGTAGGAAAGACGAAGAGTCAGCCATTCCCTAGTAGAATAGAACATATTCTTTTCTCTCTCTCTTTTTTTTTTAACAAATTGTTTTCAAAAGACAAATTGTAAACTATCGATGACCATATGAAAGCATGCTCCAAATTACTAATGGACCTGAGAAATTAATAATAACAATAATAATTAGTGATAAAAGCTAACATTTATATTTCACTTACTATGTGCAGTACTGAGCTAAACACTTTACAATTATTATCTCATATGAACTTCACGACAACTCTGGTGATAGGGGCTACTATATGCTGAGAAAACTGAAGCAAATGAAGGTTATGTGGCTTATTCAGAGTTACACAGTAAATAGCTGATGCCAGATTTGAACTAAAATCTTCCTTACTCCAGGCCCAGAACTGACAACTCTGATGTTATATCTTAAACATATTACAGTCATAAATGATAGGATTTTAATAGACAATGTTGGAAAGGATGACAGAAGACAATAAATGAATACATATTTATTAAATATCTACTACTGGCTAAGCACTGTGCTAAGTGCTAGGGATGCAAAAAGAAGCAAAAGGTAGTTCCTGCCATCAAGGAACCCCTAATCTAGTGGAGGAATTAATAAACAAATATAGACAACCAAGCTACATATAATATAAGTAGGAGAAATTGAAAGAGGGGAAGGCTCTAGAATTAAGTCATTGGGAAAGACTGTGTAGAAGTTGGGATTTTACCTTTTTTTTTTCCAGAGGGCAGTTGGGGTTAAGTGACTTGCCCAAGGTCACACGGCTAGTTTTTGTGTTAAGTGTCTGAGGTCAGATTTGAACTCAGGTCCTCCTGACTCCAGGGCTGGTGCTCTATTCACTGTGCCACCTAAGCACCCCCAAAGTTGGGATTTTAGTCGGCACTTAAAGAAAGCCAGGGAGATGAGTACTAGGGGCAGAGGAAGGAGAACTTTCCAGGCATGAGAGACAGACAGAAAAAATGTCCAGAGACAAGGGATGAAACATTCTCTGTGTGGCACAGTCAGGAGGCCAGTGTGATTTAATAGATGAGTACATGGTGAGCAGTAAGGTATAAGAAGACTGGAAAGTGGGAAAAGTCTAAGTTATGAAGGATTTTGAACATCAAACAGAATTCTGCATCTGCTCTTGGAAGCATTAGAGTTTATAAACTGGAGTTTATTGAGTAGGGGGTGGCATGGTCATATCTACACTTTAAGAAAATGATGTTAGTGACTGAATGGAAGACCGATTAAGTGGGGAGAAACTTGAGGCAGACAGACCCACCAGCAGCTTATTGCAATAGCTCAGGTGTGAGATGATGAGGGCCTGCAGAACAATGGTGGCAGTATCAGGGAAAAGAAGAGGGTGCACCTGAGAGATGTTGCAAAGGGGAAATTGACAGGCCTTGGCAAAAGCTTGGATATGGGAATGAGAGAAAATGAGGAATCCAGGATGAGTTTAGATAAACAGAAACACAAAAGGTCAAAGAGGAACCTAACCCTCCCACATACACCCTAGCAAAGATTTTTTAAAAAGGGGAAAACAGTGATTAAGAACATCAAAGAAAACCAAGAGGAATATTCTTTACCCAACCCTATGCCCAGAATAATAAGGTGGTCAGAAGCCTGGGGCCACAAGGACAAAGGAGTTAGCCTGAACCTTCAACAGTTGAATTTTTTGGAAGTTCTCAGTGAGGAATATTCAGGGAGATTAGAAGCAGTGCAAGCACCAATAATTGGGATCAGAAGCCAGTGGGATCTTAGTCCTGTTCTGATAGAATAGAAAAGAAAGACCTAGCCAGTACCTATAGGTCATCCCACAAGGAGACAGGGCCCAGCTGTTTAACATGTCTACTGTACCATCCAATTCAAGATGTCTGAGAGGTGATTAGAGATGCAAGGTTGGAGGCCAACAGAATTCTCTTTCTGACCTCTTTTGTTGATCCTATCTCCACCTTACTCAGATATCCTCCCTTCTCTTCTCTCATATGACCATCATTCTAATTGCCACCTCTAGCTCGGTCAATTTCAATAGTTTCCCAATTCTCTCCCTATTTCAAATTTCTTCCTCAGAACATTCCTCCTCTACACATCTGCCAAAATGATAGACCTAAAGCACCAGTCTCAACACATCATGTGCCCTGCTCAAGAAGCCCTACAGACTCTTCATCACCCCTCAGATCAAATGTTTTTCTGTTTAATATTTAAGGACATAGTAAACTTTGTGCAACCAAAATTTTCAGAATTATTATATATTGCTTCATTTTACACATTCTGGCTCACCTAAAGTGAACTTCTCATCATACACATTGTGTCTCCTGTCTTTGTCTTTGCATAGGCAATGCACATACGGGTCTAATATGTAGTCAGCTTTCCATGATACTTCTTTGTGTACTTAATGTTTTCCCTGACTGCTCCTTTTTGTCTTTGCATCTTCATTGCCTAGGAGATGCTTAATAAATGCTTACTGATTATTTATTACATGATTGTCCTGTATTCAAAGATAGTGATTAGGTCTTAAATGGCCTTTTGAGGAAATCTGTTTGGAGGTTCCAGGGCATAAGTGGTATAGGACTGACCCAACAATGAATAATGAAAAAAACCAAAAACTTTTGAATCTTTTTGGCATGGGAGTAATGAATAGTTTATAGGATAAATGGTGAATCTATTGCCACTCTCCTTGTTGAGAACAGTTTTCAAATATTATGGGAAAATCATCCCAACAAAGATATTAATGTTCATGTACTATCAAAATTCAGTTTGTTTGAAAGCAATTGTTACCACTTTACTCAGCAAGGGTTGTCATCTCAGAATGAACAAGAGAAAAAGAAGAGAAATGCTCAAGCTTCTTACAAACTCTTAGGCTACAAACTCCATTTTGATGATTATCCTTTAATTATAAGAGGATTAGACTCTAGATTTGCACCCAATTGCTTTTTAGTCTTCACATTTCTACTCTCTGGAAGATTTATCGACCAATATTTATCGACCAATATCGATTTATTGACCAATAGACCATGAAATAAATGCACAACGCATTTATGTATCACGTAAAACTATCAATGCAGGTGAAAACTCTACCTGTCCTTTCAACCAAGATAACAACCATTTATATAAGAGGCTACGATTTTCTAGGTGAGAGAAACACTCTTAACATGGAAAAGAGCTCCTTAAAAACACCTATGAAGCCTGTGACTTCTTTGCTTTTTGTATGTTCATTCATAATGATATGTTCTAGTAGATTCTTTTTGTTACTTTTGTTAGCTTTTACTTAACCGTGATTTTTTTAGCATGTATATTGCAGCCCTTTTAAAATTCATCGAAATTTTAAATACAAGATAATAAAAGTTATTTTCATTAATGGTCAATCTTCTCTTTCTTACTCCTTGTGATTATATTTTAAAAATATTTCTCAAATATTTTAAGATTAAAAGCACATATGACCAATATTTCTTTCCTTTATGATAGCTATACTTTGTCACTGATGTTTGAGAATAGGGATGAGTTTCTCTACCAAGTATCACTGGACTAAGCTATTTGGAAGCAGATGCCTGACATCAAGGTGAAGGGACCTGTTCAGTAAAAATCTCAGTGGAGTAAGTAGTGGGCTAATGAATAGGTTTGTACATAACTATAAGACAATAGTATATTTGCATACACACATATATATTAGCCAAAGGAACAATGGACAAAGGACATAGAGGAAATATAAGCTGTTAATAACCACGTAAAGAGGTGCTCTATTTTCCTAATCAGCACAATGTAAAGCAAAACAAAATTAAGATGTCAACTAATAACCAACAAGAATGTTGAAAACAGCCAAACAGTATTAAATTCCTGTTGATCAGGCTGTAAGAAAATAGATTAAAAGGAAATTGTAATATATGAACTCATCTATTCTCACACATAATGTTTGTGACATTCCTTAAGCTATGAGTTCAGAAGTAGGCTATGGAAATGCATTTTGCTGCTGCTGTTTTTTAGATTCCAGGATCAATGTCTGGATTTACTTTTAACCATTTTACCGTCTTGGTACTGGACCCGAGAAAGGAAGATTTGAGTTCAAATCTTTTCTCAGACACAAATTCTGTGACCCTAAGCAAGTCACTCAACCTTTACTTACCTTTGTTCCTCAACTGTAAAATGAAGATGCACTGTCAAAGAAAATGGTAAATCACTCCAGTATCATTTTTTAAAACAAATCCCAGGCATGAGTCCATGGGGTCATGAAGAGTCAGACATGACTGAACAATGCAATGACAATAAGAATATTGAAGGATTTGATGACACTTACATAATGAGGATTTTCAATGGTTGAAATTCCCTAAATGTAAACCTTAAGAATAACTATTATTTAACTTGCTGCCAAACAGCTCTTCTCAAAACAGAACAAAACATGATGATGGTGTAAATGGTGCTTGGCTTGGGACTCCTATAAACTCCCTGTTACATACAACCGGTTATGGAGCTAGTCTGGTATCCTACTGTCATCCAGTGTTCTGAGGAGTGAACAGCTGGGCCCTGTCTCCTTGTGTGATGACCTATGGGGACTGGCTAGGTCTCTCTTTCCTATTCTATCTGAACAGAACTAAGATCCCACTGGCTTCAGATCCCGATTATTGGTGCATGCACTGCTTCTAATCTCCCTGAACATTCCTCACTGAGAACTTCCGAAGAATTCAGCTGCTGAAGGTTCAGGCTAACTCCTTTGTCCTTGTGGCCCCAGGCTTCTGACCACTTTGTTATTCTGGGCATAGGGTTGGGTAAAGAAGATTCCTCTTGTTTCTCTTAGTCACTATTTTCTCCTTTTAAAAAATCTTTCCTGGGGTGTATGTGGGAGGGTTAGGTTCCTCTGTGACCTTTTGTGTTTTCATCTTAATTATAAGGCTCCAAACTTTTGTTTTTGCTATTTTTATTCATTTTTATTTTGCATTTTATGTTTGAACCTGTGATTCACATAGGAAACTCCTGATTAGGAAGCTACCTCTACCAAGGCAGATGGGTATCTGCTCTGCAACTTGGTCTTAGAAAATTTTCTAGGAACACTGAGAGGTTAAGTGACTTGTCCAAGGTCATATAGCCAATGTGTATCAGCAGCAAGGACTTCTGACTTCTAGGCTAATCCTTGATATTTTACAGGGGTGGGGAACCTGTGGCCTTGAGGCCAACTTGGGTTCAATCAAAGGGCTTGCACTTGAGGATCTAGAGGACCACATGTGGCCTCAAGGGCCTAGGTTACCCACCCCTGCTTCTACTCCATGCTTCCTCTCAAGCCTATAACATTAAGTATTCTCAGGTGATCTCCCATCCAAGTACAACCTAGGCTCAATCTTGCTCAATATTAAATGTGATCAAGTACTTTCAGAGAATTTATGACCGTAGATATAGGTCATCACTAACATTAAACTTAAAACTTCTCTATTAAAATTCCATTCTGCTTTCTTCTCATGAAGGTAATCTTGGGTTCTTGAAGGTCATATGAGTAGACCTCAGGCTCTAGTGGGAAGATTGAAACTGGAAAGATTCAAACATGAACCCAGTGATGTGATATGTCCATTACCTGAAGACTAGCCTAGTTAAATCTGAAGGCTCATCACTAGCCTAGATGCAGGATGACTTCTGTATTTTGTTGAGAATAGTTGTTCTTTATTAACTGTGGATAAACTGTAATCTATTAGTGGACAAAACTTCCAGGAACCCTGGAGATCTTGCAAGCCACTCCCTTCATTTTTACTAATGATGAAGCAAATAGAGAGGACATACAATTTGCTCAAGATTATACAACATTTTTGTGGCAGAAAGACAAGAGGAAGGACAATTTTCTTCTGGTCTAATGCCATTTCAACTATGCCATGTCTACAGGACATGTATTTGCAGAAATTCTAAATTTTTGCCATTTGACTTCATTATGCTAGAAGAGTTGTTGATGAATGAAATGAAACAATTTTAAAAGAAGGCAGATAACCCAGGTACTACATTTTTGATCATTTGGTTTCTTTTCATTGGTCTCAAATAAAAAGTAACAATTATTCTCATAAGGATTCAAATGCTTTATAACTAAAGTCCATCTTATGTCCACATACAAAGAAAATCACAAATATAAGACTATCAATTTTTTATATGTTCCTTTTTTCAACTAGAAATGTGTCCCCAAACTAAACTCTAAAACAAATATGCATTTTAACATAGTCTGAACTTTTCTGACAGGGTCAAGGAGTATGTTTAGTGATTTTGGAGGCATAATTATCTATCAGGATGACCACATACCATTTTGAAAAACAAACAAAAAAACCTTTCCTACTGTTATACAAAGGAATCATTTAGCTACCACAGAATGACTATATATTGGTAGATGAACAGCTAAGCAATGTCTTTAAAAGTTATCTAATTCAGCTCCTCTCATTTTACAGTCAAGGAAACCAAGGCCCAGAGAGTCTGTGGTATATCCAAACTCCCACAAGTGATTTTATGGCTAACTCAGAGACACAGGGTGGTACAGCAGAAAGAGGGGGAGTCTTGGAATTGGAAAGTCTCAGCTCAGATCTTAGGTCTGTCTTTTACAAACTACCTAACTATGGGCAGGTCACTGAACCCCCTAGTTCCTCTGTTCTTCACTTCTGAAATGAAGTAATTGAACTACCTGACAAAGTATCTTCTAGCTTTAGGTCTACATTCCTATGAATCTAGATCCTCTACCTCCAAGGCTGGTGCTCTTGACACAAAACTATTGAATTTCAAGATAGATACAATTGCTCTGGTCCAGAATGGCAATTTTACTAACTAAATAGGTGGACTTATTTATTTATACTTTTTTCTTCCTCATTAGAATGTAAGCTTCTTGGAAGGCAGGAGTGATTTTTTTTTGTTTCCATGGCACTTAGCAAAGTGTCTAGCATATAGTAAGTACTTAATAAACACTCGTTGACTGACTGATTGGTGGGTTGAAAGGTCATAGTTACCAGAATAAGACTTTGAATTTCTATGACTTGTTCCTTTGAAAATGTTCAGGATGCTATCCAATGTTATATCTCCAGTCCTTACACTATCCTGTTGATCTAAGTATGTTTAAAGATTTCATGTGATGATATACCTTTTTATTTTTATCACCTTGAATTATTATAATCGGAAAGCTATTGTAATGGAAAGAAAGATAAGAAAAAATCAGGGGCAAACTACAGAGGTAAGTAAATGTTAATTGTTTGGTTTTGGGCCCCAAATTGACAGAGCAATCCATTTCAAATCTCTCTTCTGGAATGGAATAAAAATACTCAATTATACGTCCAACTCAGTGGGCTGATGAAGTCAAGTCCTGAAATAACATGCTTAATATTTCCTCCTCTTAACATCCCCTTTCTTACTCTTGTGTCACCAATTGGACCTCAGCCACTGAATTGCTTTAGTATAAATGCTTATTTATATAAGCATACATTCTCTAGTGAGCACATTTAGTATAAATGGTTTATTTATATAAACATTAATTCTCTAGTGAGCTCAAGTATTGCCAGTACCCAGAAAGCTATTATGTTTATGGAGAAAGCCTTGCCCCAATGGGTTTGTGCTTGTATGAAAGAAAGATGGGGAAAAATTTAATAAGTGCTTGCAACCTATCAGACACTGCTACTGCTGTCAATCACTTTCAGCTACTAGATGCAGTAATCTAACTGAAGGATTGGGTTTATACTCATATATTTGTGAGGTGGAAAAATTAATTGAACCAGTGAATTCAACTGAGGTTAAAAGTGAACCTTTGGGGTGTTTTAGGCACAACCAAATGACTGTCTGGACTAGATTTTTTTCCATTTTTTCAACTATTTGGGGCCCATCCTGCAGGTATAGTCACAGCACTGAGACAACTGAGGCAAGAAGCAGATAACATTTAAGAATTCATCATAATACTCCTGGAAAGAGTAGATGAAATGGCTGTTAGAGCCAGAAGAGGCATTGGAAATGATCGAGTTGAACTCCAATCTACCATTTTATAGATGACGAAATTGCGACCCCGACAAATGAAGTAGTCTCCTTAGTCACATAGTCAGTGAGTAGCAAAACTGGTCCAAGTCTCCTGACTACCAGTCTGGTGATTTTTTCTACTTCCTTTTGTTCTCACAATAGCCTCGTGAGCCTCAAAGGTAGCAGATACAGATATAGCATCAGCCCTGGTTGTCTTATCCTGTTACTCAGAGCACCTAAAGAACTTAGGAAAAGGGCCAAGGGCATACTCAGAGAATGAATTGCAAAGATACCTTTCTGACACAAATCATTTCTAGGCTATAGGACTTTACAACATCTAAAAAAGTAAAAATGTCAACAATCAATCAGGAGAGTCTTTGCCTATGTGGTCTTAAACATCTGGGTATGAATCTACACAAGAGTCTAGCGCTTTGTGTCCAATCAGTCTTTCCTCCCTCACCCCATCCGTGACTGCTCAAGATTTTGCTGTCAAGAGTCAAATGTCTGGACTTGGCTCATTTCCCTGAACATGTATGTTTCAAGAATTATTGATCCAGAGGTATAAACTTGCTTGTCACTAAAAAGTAAAAAGTAAACAAATGAGGATAGTAACCAACTATTTTTCATCTACTTAAGTTCAACCATGAGCAAACTGGCTTTAAGCAAATTGGATATATTATATGATAATAATAACTTTCATCTGTGAGGGGGCCTTACTGCTTATAAAGCTCTTTCAATTATAAGATCTTATTTGATTTCCCAAGACATCTGTGAGGAGGAGGGAATATGGCATCCTGTATAGCATCCTAGATTTGGCATCTGGGGGACCCTCATTCAAATCTGCCTCAGACTCATGCTAGTTTTATGGCCCTGGGAAAAGTTCTCTTAATTTCTGTTTTTTTTCATGAGCAGAATAAGATTAATGATAGCACTTGCCTTAGTGGTAGAGTAAGGATCAAATAAGATCATGCATGTAAGTTCTTTGTTAAGCCCTAAGGGGTTAGGTAAATTGAGTTATTATTTTGGAGCCCAAATATCACTTCCCTTTTGCAGATAAGAACATAGAACCCTATAGTTAGGAACTGGCTAGACCAACACTTGAACTTAGGTATTCTAGGGCCAAAGTTTTTTGAAACTTACTGATCTAGAGTTATTCTGATTTTGCTTAATCAATGGTACCAGCAATGTACAGTTATGAGAGTATGAGTGCATGTGTTTCTATGTATTTAGAGGTGGAGTTGTTGAGTGTATGTTATTGTGTAACCACAGTGAGAGAGTCAATGACAGAAGAATCAGGAGAGTTGGGTAGCAGTGCAGCAGTAGAAAAGGAAGCCTAGGTCTGGTTTTAGGATTTTTACTTATCCCAAGAATTATCTAAATCAAGACTTCTCCTCCAGTTGGGCATTCTGGGAGTCAACACAATTTAACTCCAATTGTGCCCATATCTATAAGAAATACAAGTAAATGAAACTCTCAATACACATGAAGTACTTACCGTGTATGATCTGTGTCAATTATTAGAAAAAAACCCAAGGACATCACCCCTAAAGAACTGATCCATTAGCAGAGTTAGCTTCCTTGGTGATTTAATCATAAAATAATAATTTCAGAATCATATAGGATCTGATCCAGGACCTTAGGCCTTGATGGAATTAGAACAATTTCCTGAGGTCTCAGCTTCTTCTCAGACTGTGTCCATGCCACTTTGTACTGGCCACTAGAACATTTGTTGCTTTCTTTAATTATCACTGTTTTAGATTTTTATTGACATATTTTATTGATGACTTTCATTTTCTGTTCCCTTCCTTTTCAAATATATACCTATCCCCATACTTACCCAGAGAAGCAATCCCAGTAACAGAGAATATTATACTACTTTCTAAAACTTGCTTGATCTGTAATTCTGGGATTGAAATGAAAAACCCTCATCCTTCTTACTGTCTCAGACAGTTTAGATTTCTGATATATCAGAATCTTTTTTCCTTGTTCCGTTTATTCTGTTCCTTCCATCTGTTACGTTGTAAGCTCCTTGAGAGTAGGGACTTTTTTTGCCTCTTTTTGCATCCCTAGCACTTGCCACAGTGCCTAGCACATAGCAAGCACTTGATAAATATTGATTGATTCAATGAATGGATGACCAGTTATGATATCTATTCCTGTTACCTCTTACCATGTGTATTATGTCTTGGATTCAAGCAAGGACATTCATTTCTAGGGACAAAGAATATTAATTCATAAACACTCTACCAGGGTTAGGTAATTAGAAGTGTTTAGACTGGGGGAAGAGAAAACAAAGGCAAACTACCCAGTCCAATAATGACTGGTACTTAAAATTTCTAATCTAATCTTAAATGAAAGTTCCCTGGACCTAGTTGGGCTCTCATGATCATCTCCAGGCTGGGATTTCCACCCCTACCTCTTACCTACAATAATAGCAAGCTCTCAGCCTTCCCAAGATATCAACTTATTTTGGTTTTGTCCACCTGGGCAATCTGGACTGAGTTCATTTGTCTTCTCCATAATTTTAGGCTCACTGATCAGCCAGTCAAGAAACTTCCCAGTCCCTGTTGACTTTGGGAACTTCCTTGAAATCTGTTGCCATCCTGTCCCCAACTTCCTACCATAAATCAAGGGAGTAAGGAAGAAAGAAAATGCAATCAGGTACAGCTACTGCACTCATCACCTCCAAAAATCAGAAAAATCCAGCTCCATTGAGTTCACTCCATTATAGAGATGTAACTGGAAAAAAACCCTTATATAACAAAGACTAGCAGGGACCCACATGGACAGACTGTTTACATTTTATATATGTAAAATGGATGTCTAAGATTCTTATCAGTAATTGGGTAGTTTATAAGGAAGACTGGGGTAAACCTGAGAACAATATGAATTTAAGAAGTAAAACCATTTAGGAAAAGCTTTAAAAAGTAATTATTTGAAGTGCAAAAGGAAGAATTGATACACAGAAATTAGATGGGCGAGGAGGGCTGGTAATTCTGGTTACCTATTTTCATTGGGAATGGGTTTAAGAACCAATATGTGTGTATGTTTGTGTGTACCAAGAGACAGAAAAGTATTGGTATTGATATAGAAATATTTGGATATCTATGTATATATTTATATATATACATATATATTTAGAATATATATAATTATAATACATATAATTATATACAATATAATACATATAATATTATATATAATTATATATAGACTATAGGGAGAATATATATAATTATGATGTATAACTATATATAATATAATATATATAAAATATATATAATATACATATATATTTAGAAGAGTATAAAAGTCTTCTAAATTCAGAAGAAATAAAATGGTAGGAGCATAGGGAGGGGATGGAGGGAACTTTAGAGGGGAGAGTGAGGGAATAGGTAAAATAAGGGTATAGAAGGGTGTTCAGATTCATAGGAATGGGAGGATAAAGGAGAGATCCTTGGAGTGGGGTAGGCAAGTCATAGGAGTGCAAGGTAGTGGATAAAAATAAAGTAGAGGAGGCAAAAGAATAGGAAACAAGAAATATAATCATACAAAAAACAAAGATCAGGAGTAGAATAGTCTTGGCTATACACACATATGTGTGTATACATGTATGTATATATGTATATAGCTATGGAGAAACAGCTAAACTTCACTGTAGCCTTTTGGGGGGAACTTGAGGGGAGGGGGAAAATAACAAAGTAAAAAATGCACAGCAGAGAACAAAAGAAAACTCACAAGGAAGCAAAGAAAAGCTGGACAGTTCTCAACACGATTGTTATTTATCACATAAGCTTTCTTGAAATGAAAATCTATTGTTACATATTTTGAATGCTCTTACATTCTGCAATGCACAAAGCATGATTTTTTTCTAATCTTATATTTAAATTCCAATATTTAAGTTTCTGATATGTTTTTGTTTCTTTTCTCTATTCTGTATTTGTGTTCTGGTGTTTGAATCTAAAATAAAATTTTTAACAAAAGAGAGAAATCCTTTTTCCCAAGCCCTTGTCTCTTAAGTAATCTTGACTGGGAGAAAATCCCCTGTTTTGGCAAGAATAATTAGAGCTCTCCCTGCTCCCCACCCCAGCTGATACTTGCTCCATGTAGACATTTCTGTTTCTAGATCTCCCCTAGTCCATCTGGATTGACTCTGATAGCACTGAGATCTTCCCCAAAGACAAAATTCCACACAGTGTTCCCTCTTTCTTGATCTTACCATCCTTTTTCCTAAATCGAGGGAGCTGGTCATTTTGTTCTGTCACACTGCCCTCTCAGCCATGTCATCTGTCATCATGGGCTTCTTTGCAAAAACTTCCATCATCATTTTCTTTTAGTTTATGGAAAAGTCCCTAAGATTTGAGCTCTTAGAAAAGTCCCTAAATATCAAAAGTGTTTTGTTTGTCCTTAAGCTATCAGATCAATGTCTGAGGAGCTGGAGAGAGTAAAGTGACCACTTTATCCCGGCTTTTTCTGTTTTTACCTTGGCTCCTAATAAGGAAATTGAAAATCAAATAAAAAAACAGAAGAAACTTCAAGGTAGGCAGAAATTTGAATAGAGTAGAGGAATTAAAAGGAACTTTGATGTCAATCTTTTCACATACATCTATAAATATACATACATACATAGATATCTGAATATTTCTATATCAATACCAATACTTTTCTGTCTCTTGGTACACACAAACATACACACACACACACACACACATATATATGTCTGTCTCTCTGTGTGTAAATATATATACATATATATATGTATACACACACACATATATATATATATATATATATATTTATACACACACATATATATGTCAGGAAAGTAATGGGGGAGGACCAGGGCTATTAATGCCCTGTGCTAGCATGTCCTAATTAATGGCTTGTTCTCTGTCTAATTACTCCCTTTGCTATCCTCCTATCTTGGGACCTTGTGATGAGACTTTTACTCATTTTTCTATAAATTTCTTTGACCCCTCGCTTTCCAATATAAATTCTTTTTTTTTGGCCTTTTTTTTGAGGGGGGAAGGCAGGGCAATTGGGGTTAAGTGACTTGCCCAAGGTCACATGGTTAGTAAGTGTTATGTGTCTGAGGTTGGATTTGAACTCAGGTTCTCCTGACTCCTGACTGCTATTTTTAACGTGCCATCTAGCCGCACCTCCAAGATCAATTCTTTATTCATGATATAAATGAAGTAAGTAACTTTCCCTAACATTTTAGTTACCGAAGGGAGCATAAAAAGAACATTTTGCATCTAACAGATGGAAAATCAGCTAGAGGGGAAACACAAACAGTTTTTAAAGAATCTGAGAGGAAAGCAGCTGCTCAGATAAAAATCCTTGAAAAAAGAATAAAGTTCAGAGAGGAGCAAAAGAAAAGACCTTCAGAGGAAAATGTGCTGACTAATTATAAAGATGGTTTCAAATGTATTGTTTGCCAGTAGCTAATTTATATATGAGTGCTTTGGGAACTTTGGAGTTTATTGCTGGGAAACTGAATCATGGGATTAATTTTGGACTGAAATTATGTTGCTCAGTCTTTTTCAGTCCTTTTGTGACCGTTTCTTGGTAAAGATATTGGAGTAGTTTGCCATTTTCTTTTTCAACTCATTTTACAGATGAGGAAACTGAGGCAGAGAGGGTTTAGCTACTCTCCTGGGGTCACACAGCTAGTAAGTGTCTGAGACCATGTTTGAACTCAGAAAGATGAGTCTTATTGACTTAGAGACAGCACTCTATCTATCATGCCACCTAGCTGATGGAAATGTGGATTTGAGTTTTTTTTTAACCAAAAATACATATGGCTTACTACACACGAGGAATTCCTGATTTGATCTACTAAAATACAATCAAGTGGTAGAGAAGTGGATTTATGCAGCAGGAAAAGGAATCAGTTTAGAAGAGGGACAGGTGTACATGGTGCAACTAGGGGTGAGTTGGTAAATGTTTAACTACCAGCTTTTTTGAGGGGGATGGAATACAAATGACACATTTTAATGTTTAATCTGTTTTATTAACATGTCCCCATAATTTTTTTAAGTCTAGACAAACAACAAAACAATAAATCAAGTCTGATTTGTATAATTTGCTCATTTCAGAGGAGTAAAATGTTTACATTGAAAATTTATCAATCAGCTCTTCAGAGCCTGTTCAAGATCACTCCAGAACACCTCTGGCAGACAAGAGAGATTCAGGCTACAATTTCAGAGTTGTGAAATTGCCCTGGACATATGAGTTTCACTTTTTTAAAATTAATTATTTTTGTTTATTTTTAGTTTACATCATTCATTTCCATGAGACTTTGAGTCACAAATTTTCTCCCTATCTTTCCCCTACCACCACCCCAAAACAGTGATCCCATGGTATACCTCTTTCCCCAGTCTGCTCTCTTCTATATTCTCCCCCATCACCACTCTGACTTTCCAGTAGGGCAAGATGGATCTCCCTATCCAAGTGACTGTATATCTTATTTCCCAGTTACATGTAAATAATAATAATAATGATGATGATGATGATGATTTTATATACATGCATATTAACCTTTGTTTTTAGAACTTTAAATTCTAGATTCTTTCCCTTCCTCCCTTGTCACCCAAACCCACCAGAAAGACAAGCAATTCAATATAAGTTGTACATGTGTAGTTACACAGATCATCTCCACAATGGACATATTGTGAAATACTAACTATATTTTCCTCCTTCCTATCCTGCCCTCCACTTGTTCTATTCTCTACTTTGTCCCTGTCCCTTTACAGAAGTGTGTGCTTCTAACAACCCTCCACCCCAATCTGCCCCCCCCCCCCATAATCCCCTTTGTCATCCCCATCCCCCCTACTCTACTGTAGGGCAAGATACACAATTTAGAGTGTGTCATTCCTTCCCTAAGCCAAATTCAATTAGAGTAAGGCTGACCCATTCCCTTTTGCCCTCCTGTTCTTCCCCTCCACTGTAGCAGTTATGCCTTGCCTCTTCTTTATGAAATAATTAACCCCATTCTGTCTCTCCCTATCTCCTCTCATTCTATTCCTCTCCCACCTTTCAATTTCACCTTTTAAAATATCATCCCTTCCTATTCAACTGATCCTGTGCCCTCTATGTACACACACATATATATATATATATACACACTGACATATGTATTCATATGCATATATCCCCTCCTATATAGACACACACACATTTATATTCCCTTCACCTATCCTCATACTGAGAAAAGTTTCATAACTTACAATTCTCATTTTTCCACGTTGGCATGTAAATAGTTCAACTTTGATAAGTTCCTTATGATGTCTTTTCCATGTTTACCTTCTCATGCTTCTTGTGTTTGAATGTCAAATTTTCTATTCAGTTCTGGTTTTTTCCTCAATAATACATGAAAGTCCTCCACCTCATTGAATGATCATATTTTCCCCTGAAACATTATATGCAGTTTTGCTGGGTAGGTGATTCTTGGTTTTAATCCTAGCTCCTTTGATCTCCACAAAATCATATTCCAGGCCCTTTAGTCCTTTAATGTAGAAGCTGCTAGATCCTATGTTATCCTGATTATGTTTTCACAGTATTCAAATTGTTTCTTCTTGGCAGCTTGTAATATCTGCTCCTTGATCTGGGAATTCCAGAACCTGGCTATAACATTCCTAGGAGTTTTCTTTTGGGGATCTTTTTCAAGAGGTGAACAGTGAATTCTTTCAAGTTGTATTTTGCCCTTTGGTTCTAAAATATCAGGGCAATTTTCTTTGAAAATTTCTTGAAGGATGCTTTCTAAGTTCTTTTTTTGATCATGGCTTTCAGGTAGTCCAATAATTTTTAAATTGTCCCTCCTGGATCTATTTTCTAGGTCAGTGGTTTTTTCAAGGAGATATTTCACATTGCCTTCTATTTTTTCATTTGTTTGGTTCTGTTTAATAGCATCTTGATTCCTCATA
>CM053598.1:71430310-71446389 GCA_028646575.1 Pseudocheirus occidentalis | reverse complement strand
TCCTCTGCAGCCCCCACCAGCTTTGGTTCACTGGTCATGCACCTCAGAACCACCACCCAAGACTGTGATCCCAATCCAGGCAAGTGAAGGCAAGAGCACTTAGCCTCTGAATGATTGCTTGCCCCACCCTGCAATCTGCTGGCCAGGAGCTCTGAAGCAGCCACATGGAGGTGGCTGCAGGGCCACTGCTTCAGACTACTTCTAGCTCTGGAGGCAGTCTGCCGGATCCTCTTCCCCAAATTTAGCTAAGCCCCATTCACCTTTTCCTTTGTCCTTGGCTCTTATGGGTTGATAATTCTGCAAACCACCACAGAAGCTGGTGATCTGCTCTCCTGCAAGCTCCAGCCAGGGCTTCTCCTGAATACCCTGGGGCTAAAACTGCATGGGGCTGGGCTCTGCTCCCTGCGGGTTGCTGCTGAAATGAACCCTTCCTTTCTTACTGCCAGGCTGCCTTCAGTGGGAGCTTTGTTACTCTGCCATTTTGTGGGTTCTGGAGCTCTAAAATTTGTTTAGAGTCATATTTTATAGGTATTTCACGTGGTTATGGAGTGAGCCATGGAGTTCTCCTGTTTTTACCCTGCCATCTTGACTCCGCCCCTGAGTTTCACTTTTAATATACCTTACTATTGCATTTCTGCTCCTACATTGACATTCTGTGCATTGGTGGAAAAGTATTACACAGGTTTATTGATGGATAGTTTATGTTGAAGTTTCATGATGTGTTGCGGTAGAATCATCTCAAAGAATTCAGAGTCAGACACCTCTAATTCAGTTATAGGCATTTGAGATGGACACCTCTCATGAAGTGAGCTAAGTTTCAAGAGGAAACAGGAACTTCAGAGAAAGCAATACAGATTTTTATAGGGTAAAAATGCAATTACATAACAGAAATTATGACTGTTAAAAATCAGGAGGGGGTTTATTAAGGGATTAGGTTATAGGGGAGCCACAATGGGACTGAGCATCCAATTACTCATAATGAATACAGAAAAACCCATTGGAGGGGTATGTATGTGTGATAAAAATATTATAATAAGTCTCTCTACATCAGAAGTTCACTGAAAGGACAGCTGTTGCTATTACTGCACAGGCATCTACTTGGGGAAAGTTTCTTTTATTGTTTTAGGGTCCCCATCTTTCTTGGGCATCCTGGTGGTGCTGCTTTCTGATTGGCTGATTATTGTGGTCCTGTCTGAGACTAGGTGGATGTGGTTGTGGTTGAGTGCATGGACACAACTGTTGTTTCTGTGGGAAATATGAGGAATGAGTCTAGAGGCAGTGGCTGGAATCCTGTCACATGGACATGCTTGCTGTTTTTGTGAGAAATATGAGTTCATGGACGCACCTATTTTTTCTAGTGAGCAATGAGGCATGTATGAAAAAGTTAGGATACTGGCGGGGGATGAGTGGTGAGGTAGGGGCAGTGGGCCTGTTGTTCAGTTGGGGCCCATAAGGAAGTTAGAATATTAGGGCTGGGGGCAGCTGTGTTAGAATTCCATCACTTATGTTTTTATTATAGTTGAATTTTTATTCTACGAAGTAAACAACAGCTTGCATTTATTTAGCACCTTAAGAGTAGCTAAACACTTTACAGATCCTCACAACCCTGGTAAATGCTATTATCTGTATTTTATAGACAAGAAACTGAGGCAAACAGAGGTTTAGTTATCCAGAGGTATGGAGCTAGTATGTTTCTGAGGTCACATCTGAACTCAGATCTTCCTGCCTCCAGGTCTAGTGCTTGGTCCATTGTGCCACCCAGCTTAAGGTCTTCTTGGTTACATGTCATTGTCATATCATTGTAGCTGTTTTGTTTAAAAGGGAAGCAGCTTGTGAAGACATTTAACCTCTCAGTACATTGCACTACTCTCCAGATCTAAGGCTTTGACCTGGATTAATAGAAGGATTTTCCTCACCTGGGAGTTCCCTATGCTAATGAAATCATAAGTCCATTCCCAATCTCCATGCTGTCCTTCTGTAGTGTATAACGTGTTCCTGAATAATTAAAACTAAAGGGGTCAGTCAACCTCATGCTTTCCTTGGACAATAGATGTATTGCTAAATTGTTTATTAATATAATTTTTATTAAGAAAACCTCTTTTAAACAAAACAAGTATTCTAATCCTTCCCTGAAGGAAACAAATTAAAGAGCCTTCTGTTTTATAAGATGGGCTCTGAAATCTCAGGATCACTCAAAGAGAGAGGGAGGCTGCATCTTGCAAATCACAAGAGAGTGACCAGAAAGTACTTAATAAATGTTTGGTGAATTATTGAAATGAATTGAAGGTAGTATTTACAGAAATTCCCTAAAATCACATCTTTTAAGGAAGTACATTTCATGAAGGGAGAGATTAGGTCTTTATAATGGGTCTTTAATTAATGTTTGTTAAATGGAAAAACTTTCCCACATTTCTATGTTCTAAACACTTTTCCCTCTAAGACATTTTTCACATCATGTTGATTTTTCTTTAGCACAGAAAGCATTTCTCATGTTCATAAACTTGCATAATTGATGCATATTCTAATAAAATCATCCTTAGTAACATGAAAACCCAAATTCATTGGACACACCCTTTGTATAAGAAAAGGTGATAGAAACGTCTCACCAACTTTTTCCACTTCTTTGCCTTCTAAACCAACTCAAATTCATAAATATTCAGTTCTCCATGGAATTCTGTGAGAAGCAAGTGATCTGACTGCCTGGCCAATTTTCTTGGGGATACTCCTAGAGAATTCAGTGTGACACCATTCAGGTACCATGGAGCGTGTTACTGACTGTGGCTTAACTTCTTTAACTATGTAAGACTGGAAACCGTGCTTCCTTTTGTTTTTGTTTTTTTTTTCCCCATCTTCTGTCATTGTCCCATAAAAATCAAGATGTTCACTTGAAAGCTCAGTGTGTCCTTTTCTAATCCAAACAAAAGCCTAACCACCAAAATATAGCTTTGGTTGGTATGTCAGAATGAAGAGTACAACCTGACTTTACCTAGGCTTTTTACAATGGTAGCAAGGCCTTTGGGGCATTTCAGAATCTGACCTGGGATACAGAAAGAGACAGTAACAAAGGGAATGTATTTAGAGGATTCGGATTATTTTTTTCATAAAAGTAGCCTTTGGTGACAGGGGCAGTTAGGTGGTATAGGTGAACTTGGAACCACAAAGACTCATCTTTCTGAGTTCAAATTTGACCGCAGACACTTACTAGCTATGTGATCCTGGGCAAGTCACTTCACCCTATTTCATCAGTTCCTCATCCATAAAATGAGCCGGAGAAAGAAAAGCAAACCGCTCTAATATCTCTGCCAAGAAAACCCCAAATGGGATCATGGAGTGTCAAACATGATTGAAAAACAACAGCAACAACAAAAGCGTTTTGTGGGATTTCTAGGACATAGGGAGGATTTAAGATCTGATGTATATAGAACTGGCAGATAATGAATGAGAGAGATCCTGGGGAATACAGTACATATAATGTATTTAGTCCAATAGAATATTGACTTCATTCACAAAAGATATACATATATAGTCTACACATATATTGTAATAGATAAGAGGTTGATCTAATGGATAGAGGGAAGGTCTCAGAGTAAGAAAGATCTAGGTTTAAGTCTTGTCTCTGACATACAATTAATATGATTAAAGGTAAGTCACAACATTTCCAGTGTTCCAGGAGACTCCTAGGACTGTAAATCATAAGGTGCCTATCAGATTTCAGAGCCCATCTTATAGGCCTATCAGCCTATCATCAACGTAGGAAAAGAGAGTGTACAAAAAAGCAATTATTTATACTGAGGAAATAACAGGTCCAGATTCCTAGAGAGACAGAGGGAAACAGAGAAACACACAGAGAGAAGATATTCAACTGTTGTTTACCCAATAGGAAAAAGAAACAGGAACACCAGCCAAGGAGCCAGAGAATGCAAAGGTAAGGAACCTTAGGCTTCCTTTATTTCCACATCCCCAAATAAATAAATCTCTGCTGAGGAGGGCATTCAAAACTATTTCTGGAAAAAGAGAGCAGAAAAAGACTTCCTAAACTTTTTATGCTTCCCCACTTGGAAAGAGGCAAGAAGGAACAGGAGCAGTTTGAATCATGATGTGATTGTTGTGACCACCTTAGTTTCCATGTCTATAAAATGGAAATGATCTTATTTCCAAAACCTCTTTCACAGAGGGTTTCAAAACTAACCCTGAGGAACAGCTGCTCTGCCTAAAGAGTCTTGGTGGAGTATAGCCTCTAATGAGCAAGGTTTGTCTTGAATTTCTAACACTCTTCAATAGGTCATTAAACCTCCACGCCTGTGCCCCAAGGATGATTTTACCTATAGTTCAGATCTAGAATTTCTTCCAAATGGGGAAGTGAAGTAAAAAGATACTCAATACACAGGATAAATCACGTATGAGGCCAGTAATATATTCCTACGCACAAAAGGAATGCTAAACGTAAAAGACCCACAAAGCATATGAACAGAATGATTTAAAAATAGGATTCAGAAACTTAACTTATAAGTACTAATATTGTAACTTAACTTACAATGTACTGGGAGTCAGATGCTTAAATCTTATTAGAACATATAGTAATTTGTATCTAATTAAGCATTTTACATTATCCTTTAGTTCAGCATCTCCCAAATTGATGCACTCCACATAATTTTTGCCATGTAGGTGTGGTGAGGGTAAATTGTCTTCCTCAAAATTTGGCACAGGTGGTCCATATAAAGTGTCGGAAGATTTCTTTATTTTCTCGCAATTTCAAAAAGTTACCAATAGAACAGTCTTGCTTTCCATCTGTCATCCCTTATTCTTGCCATGTGACAAGGTTTTTCATCTTGATAATATCCTCTATTCCTGTTCTTCAAAGTTCCTCATTGTTTATATGTTACAGTCTACACATACCTACCCAAATTGTTTTTCGGTCCTCTTTGTGTGATGTTCATCTTTAGGTCTTCAGAGGAACTGATGTTCTAGGTCTCTCTGCCATATAGAAACACTGGTAAATTGTATTGGAAATTTAAGTTGCTGCTGTTGTGGGAAGCTTGAGGTCAAAAGGCTTTGCAGTTTCCCCAAAGCAATCCATCCCACTATGTTGTTCCTGTCAGTTCTGGTCCCAGTTAGTTGTCAGTCTGTATTGTCTGTTCCATCTACACACACACACACACACACACACACACACACGCATATATATGTCTATATAGATATGGAACATGCAATACGGATTGACTATACATATAATGTTTTAACATATATATGATATATATGTAGACCACTAGATAAACTCAATATAGAGTCACCATTCAGATGTGTGTTGAAATCTGGACAATAGACAGTCTTCACCTATTTGGTCTTTACTGTGTGGATGGATGGGTCAAACTTCTTTAAATGATTACAGATGTGTTCCAGGAAGCTTTGCAATGTTTTAGGGCTTAATGCAATTAAGACAATGCTATCTGTAATAAGAAGCATATGGAGAACTTCACCATGCAGCTTCCTGGTCTTTGTGCTCAATCACCTCCATCACTGCAGATTCTTTTGGCAAGCAAACATCTTGTCTTGAACCTCACCTGAAATTTATTATTAGCAGGTCATTGAATAGGGCTATTTTTATTGAATCAATTCTGAAGAATCATGAACAATCTTAATATATAGATGGCAGGCAAGTGGCTAAAATAGTCTTTAAGTGGGCATTTTGTTCTGTTGAGTCAAATATTTTATAAGCAACAAATAAAAAGCCATATGTGATTTCCTATTCTCTACATCTTTTCATCAATTGTCTGATGGTTAAAATATGGCCTATTGTTGAATATTTTTTATGAAAGGTTGCTTGAATCCTAATGCCCTCATTGTGGTTACTCTAAATTTGCTTATAAATTACGATTGTGTATAGAGGAGAGGTCAGTAGTTACTGACGTTTTCTCAGTCACCATTTTGGGGAGGGGATATTTGTTAGGCATCTTTTAATTTGACATGTAAATCAAATATTTTCTGACTAGGACGTTTTGGGGCCTTTTTGTTCTTCTCGTGGTAGCGATTAATTTATATTGGTTTAACTTCTGGATGAAATCATTACAGTCAGTGCTAATTTTATTTCTATTATTGATTTCTCATTTTTAAATTTCCAAAAGTTTTTTTTAAATAATTAAGGGCTAGTTGTATAGCATATCTTTTTCTCATACTATTCTTTTTTCTTATTTTTTATAAATTCTGACCTTAGTACTAATGAGTAAATGGATTAAATGTGCATCAGAGAGAATGCATATCCATAATGTTTTTCCTTTTAGATAAAAGGTAGTCAGTTTCATACTGTATGATGTTACCTGGTACTTACCACGTCCAGAGTAAATTTTTTTTCCAGAGAAGGTGCTTATGATATGGCGGCTTGAATCTTCTGTATAATATATATTTGACTTCTCCTATTTTTTTCCTCATGGACCATAATATTAATAATGACTCAATTTAATGTGATTTGACTTCTTCTTAAGGACAAATCCTCCTTGCAGAGGAAGTGTTGTGAAGTAGAATGAGTCCTAGATTTGGACTTAGTAAATATCTGAGTTCAAATCTCCTCTCTTACAGGTAATAGTCATGGAACCATGAGCTAGTCATTCAATTTCTTTAAGCCTCTGTCTCCTCACACAGAAAATATGGTAAATAATAGTACTTACCTCACACGTCCATTATAAAGCAGTTCTCCCTTCCTCTTTTGTAGACCTCTTAGTGTTAAATTCCCCTAAGTAACACCACTCATGATTTACTACTTGAACTGAGACCAGATAACACAATAGTTAGTCACTGACAAGGATGTATTTCACAAGCCAATGGAGCACTCCCATCACAATTTCAGTCCAAACTTCAAAGAGACTTTCCC
The DNA here is from genome assembly GCA_028646575.1 of Pseudocheirus occidentalis. Lineage (NCBI taxonomy): Eukaryota > Metazoa > Chordata > Mammalia > Diprotodontia > Pseudocheiridae > Pseudocheirus > Pseudocheirus occidentalis. Next base: position 71,439,524 of record CM053598.1, on the reverse strand, counting down.
TTCTCAATCCACCTATGCTAATATTAAGAAACCTCTCCTACAGGAGAGAAAATACTTTTGATCCAGTAATAGATATCAACATGGTATTTGCATAGTTCCTGGCACAGAAGAACCCTTGGTTCCTATCATGGAGTCTCTCACTCAGTGGCCATAGGAGTTCCATCTTGGGAAGAGTTATATCCAGAGATCTTTTATAGAAATTGCTTTTAACTCAGTATATAACTAAGCCTTACATAAATCAGAACTCCCAAACCCATAAGGTTCTAATGACAAAAAAAAAATCTTAGTCCAGGGATTAACTGAGAGGCCTTGCAAATGATTTTTTTTAACCAAAGAATTTCTGACTAATAGAGATGTCATGTTTAGTTACTGGTTACTTTAGATTATGAAAGTATGATTAATTCATTGGCTCACAGAGATCTCACATGAGTAGCCTGCAGTTACAGTTGATTGTCTGGTCCATTCAATCAAAACAATAAAGGCAGTGTGGGAAGCAGTGAAATGCAATCAGAGGTCACACAGAATCTACTGGCTGTGCACAACCTTATGTAGAAGCAGCCTCACATTGGGGGCTGCCAGAAACTTGGACCTTAACACGGTCTGGGACAGCTTTCCTAGTTTCTGGGCATGTGAGGTTACTACAGACTTTGCAGTTGCTACTACTGCTTCCTTCCTCCACTTCCCATATGCTTCCCCTCTGATTTCTGAGGCTCTGGTGCAGGAAGTAGAGAGTGTATCACAATGGTTTCATTGCCTTCAGTTGGGATTCCCTTACAAACTACTTCCAGATAGCCTCCATAGTTCCAGTGGCAGTTCTGCTTGTTGGAGCCCAGTTCTCGTCAGGATTGGGAAGGTTGTCTACTTTCCTCATTCTAGCTTCCTGCTCCTGCCAGGGACTTTTGCTAACTGCAGTTAGTTAAAGGGAAAATAAAATTTTAATTCCTCTTTGACTCTTCAAAGACATTTTATTTTTATGTTTTTTTTCTGGAGGTTCAGCTTGTAAAATATAACCTTATGGTTAACCTCTCTGGTTAGTATAGGCAAGAAATTCAAAGTAAAATATCTTAAATTTAAACAAGTATATCCATAGACTCACTCATCCTTCAATTCCACCACTGACCTTGGGAAAGTACAAGGATTAAGAAGTAAGGTACAGTTGAAATTTTCAGCCAAGATAAATTTCCTCTATATTTTAGCTTAAGGGGAAGAATTTGGTTAAAAGGAGCTCTTTGCACAATTTGAATTATTTAATTAAAGCATAGTTATTAATTTTTTCAAATTAAGTTTAGTTTCATCAAATTTAATTCTCTTAAGTCTGATAAATAAAATACTCTTTATGATTATTTAATAAATTTCCCATTTTTATAGATAACGTATAGTATCCTGGGTATATACACTCTTGAAATGTGCTGCATATAACTCTCCTACAAAGTATGGGAAGACAGTTGCCTTCCCAAGGCAGGAAAAACATTGTGGGTGAACAACCAGAATGGGGAAATGCCTTAGCACAGATTTTACTATGTGTTCTTGTTCCCAAAACAAGATGATAATAGGTCACATTTATATAGTACTTTAACACAAGAAAAAAACTTTCATCACAAAACCCTGTAAGTTAGGTAGTGTATGTATCATCATTCCTATTTTACAGAGTAAGAAATAAAGGTTATAAAAAGGGAAGTGATTTCTCCTTCCCAAAACTCATAAATATTAGAAATAGAATTGAAACATGCTCTCCTGGCTCCAAGACCAACTCTCCACTATGATATGTTGCCTACTCTGTATAACCAAAATTAAGATGTTGGTAGCACAAACATCTTGAGGTTATCTTTTTCTTATTTTAGTAGCAGTAGGGATGGATTTTCACTGAAATAATTCTCTTGCTTGGTACCCAGCAAAAGTAGTTTGAACTTTTTGCCCAACAAAGAGTTTCATTCTGGATGAAGCTAGCTGACTTATATGAGGATCACAAACCCATGCCTTAGTGTTGTAAGCCCCATGCCCAGCCCAGTTAGGTGAATCAACCTGGACAAATACTTAAGAAACTGTCATTGGTAGACATCTATCAAAGGGACCACTATTAGAGTTCAAGGAATGTTGAAGTGTGAGAGGTATTAAGGGAATCTATCTCCAAAAACAGAATAGAAAATCTGCCCCAAAGAAAATGTTCTGCAAATCTTCAAGATAATTAAAAAAAAACTTAAAGAAATGAACAAACAAAAGTTCCAACAGAATTCTAAAATATTAAGGATTAAAAGAAGTCAGGGCAAAAGAAAGAAGAAAAATATGCTACATGCTAACAGTAAACACTAGAAACAAAGGTAGAGTTTTCTTAAAATAAAACAAAATTGAACATAAATACAATGATGGAATTCAGGAACACAATTGAATGAGAAAAATATTTTAAGAGGATATAAAAAGTTAAGTACAACTAGGGAACCTTGGGACAAGATGATGAAATTCAACAGCTTAGGAACACTTGTGAGGAACGTAAGTACAACAATATATTCTCTGAAAACTAGATTTTACTGTAGAAAATTACTATGCAGGAAATAGATTTGTACTCAATGAGTATGAAAAAGATAGTGTGAAAATTATACACTGGACAAGGCAAGAAGTGAGGGTTATTGCCTTTCCCATGAGGAAAGAAGAAAATAATTTGGCTCTATTTTTATTTATCAGTCATGTTGTAAACCCATTGACTACTTATACCTCAGGAAATCATGAAAGCAAATTTCCAGAACTATTGAAAATAAAGTGAGTATTTCAAATCAGTGTGTTTCAGAGGATACCAGGAGGGATGGATTTCAGATCTGGATCAGCCAGACATATTATTGACAAGGTTCAAGTATATTATAATTATAAGATTATTTTACACACATCCAAGAAGAGTGGTATGACAAATTAAAAAACACTCATCCAAATTTCACATTTTTTCTATGAAAATGAGAATGACAGGTGAATTTAAAATATGATATTCTAGAAATTAAGAGATCCAGGACTTGAGGGTAGCAGTATAGTATGATGGAAAGAGCACTAACTCTGGAGTCTGAGGTCTTGAGTTCAAATAAATTATTTGATATTTATTGTCAGTTTCGCATTGGGAATGCTACTTACTTTTCCTTAGCCTCAGTTTCTTCATCTGTAAAATAAAGGGGTTAGGCCTAGATAACTAATGAAATGATGAATTAAAGAATGAAAAAGGGCTTGTCACAAATTTGAGAGATTTATGGTAGATAGCACTAATTTTAAATCATATTTTAACATATAAAATCAATAACAGCACAGAAAGTCCTAATTCATGTTAAACAAATTAATCTGTGGATAAATTGTGATTAATTAGGATATCATCTCAATACAATCATCATTTAGGAATTAAAAACAAGAGTGGTATTGTTTTGATTAACTATTAATACCACAGGTATGTTTGGATTGGGGTGGGGGAAAGCAAGAGAAGGGAATAAATAGATAATAAATTGATTTGGAAAGTCACAGTTAAATAATATGGGGAAGAAAAAATGATAAGGATAATAAGGGTGGAGAGGGGAAGTTGGAAAGAAAAAAAAACCCCAAAGTGCTATTCCTAGCAAGAGGGGGGAGAAAAGAGTTATTTTTGCAAAACTTATATAGTTAATAGTATAAGCAAGGGTAGGAAATCTGTGGCCTCTAGGTCCTCAAGTGTGGCTCTTTGACAGAATCCAAACTTCACAGAACAGATTTCTTTAATAAAAGTATTTGTTCTGTAAAACTTGCACTCAGTCAAATGGCCGTGCCTAAGGAACTAGAAGGTCACATGTGTCCTCTAGGCCTCAGGTTTCCCACCCCTGTATAAGGTATAGGAAATATGTTTAATGCTGTGTATGTATTAATGAAATAATTATAAGGGATTAATATATCTATTTGCAAAAGATGTTATAGTCAATTTAAAAAATCTGGAATGCAGAAAAAAAAGATGATAGGTCAATCAGTTAAGAAGCATTTGTAGAGCATTTGCAATGTACAAAACTCTGCGCTAAGTCCTGGAGATTAAAAAAAAGACAAAAACCTGATCCTGGTACTTAAGGAGCTTACCTTCTAAAAGAGGAGACACTATGCAAACACCTACATATATACAGGATACACACACACATGTATGCTGTGTGTAAATAACAGGTAATCTCTGAAAAAAAGCACTAGCAAGTGAGGAATGGAGAGGATGGGAAAAATGGAGAGAGGAAGATTTGAGCTGAATTTGGAATGAAGCCAATGAAATCTGGAGGCAGAGGTGAGGAGGGAAAACAATTCAAGCATATAGGACAGTCAGTGAAAATGAATGGAGTCAGGAGATGGAGAAGTATGTGAAAGCCAGAAGATGGGTGTTATTAGATGACAGAGTACATGGAGGTGAGTAAAGTAGAAGAAGAATGGGAAGGAAGAGAGGGACAAGGTTTTGAAGGGTTATAAAAGCCAAGCAAGACTTTATATTTGATCCTGGTGGTAATAGAGAACCACTGGTGTTAAAAAAAAATGGACGAGGGGTGTATGATATGGTGAGAACAGGTCAAGACACAGCTCAAATCTCACTTTCTTCATCTTTCCCACTCTCTCCATTCCTCACTTGTTAGTGCTTTCTCTCTGAGATTCCCTGTTATTAGGAAGATCACTTGGACAGTTGAGGACAGGGAGGTCTGGAGCAGGTAAGAAACAAGGTGGGGAGACCATTTGGTAGAGTGTTGTAGTAGTTCATGAATGAGATTCTGCACCATAGTGGTGATTATATGAGTAGAGAGAAGAGGATATTTATGAGAGATATTGTGAAGGTATAAGGCCAGGCACGAGCAGCTTTCCAGAAGAATGCTACTGTGAACAGCTTTTAAGGTTCTGATTACACAGTATAGTGAACACTCTATTTCCATAACAAATCAAAGGAAAACATGCACAGAAAATCAAGGTACAGCATTCACAATATTATAACTTATCACAGAAAATCACAATATAGTATTCACAAGAGCTTATCATTAAAATGGCCATATAGTTTCCACCACAGTGGCTGCAAAGTTTTGAACAAAGAACATCATCTAGTATCCCTAAGGAGGTTTGCCTCCTTAATCAGTCATTCAGTCATCTCACAGTACAATAGTCAAAGTCTTCCACTCATGGGGCAACTAAGTTAACTCAATCAGTCACTTTTTCAGCAATCAATTACTAAGTATCATTAATCACTAAGTACAATCATTACCTAATTCAGACCCTCCACCCCTAGGTCACTAGCAAATTTACAACTCTTCAGTCAGTATACAGTATCCAAGTAAAGTCTTCTTTCAGCTTAACTTGGGGTGGTTTCTCAGATTTCCTGGATTCCCTTCCATAGTCCCAGCTGCTTCCTGAACCCACCCAACAGTTACCTGGATTCAGAGGCAGACAGCTCCCAGGTCCTTGTCCAGTTCTCTGGGCAGTTCCTGCTCCATATTGGATCTCACAGTGTCCAGTCCATCTCAAATCCTTCACAATTTCTATCCCCGGGAATTCAAGGCTCAACCAAGCCACAAACAAAGTCTTAATATCCCCATCATGCTTCCTCAGTCTTCTGCATCTCATTAAAAAATTCAGAATCACCTTATCCAGCCTGGGGTGGGGGTGGGGGAGGCTCCTGGGCTCCTCTTCAGAAGAGGCTCTGCCACAACAAGTTCTCGGGAAATTCTGCTTCTGCCACCAGAGTCTTGTCCCAAGAAATTCTGACCCTTCCTCTCTTGGGCTATTCTTTACATACACACAGCATTAGCTACTTCCTGTTTCAGCCAACCCCTTCCTGTTACTGCAGGAACAGGAAGGGGTTCATACCTTCTGTTTCTTTCACGGAGGTTTGATTAGTTACTAAGTGCTAAGTACCTGCTTACTTGCCAATAAAAAAGGAGTCTTCAAATTCAAATTAATTGCTATTATAGAAGGTAGAAACAATGAGATTTGGCAAGAGTTTGGGGATGTGGAGTCAATTAGAGTGAAGATCTAAAGTTGATAATAAGCTTTCATGGCTGAGAAAATGGTGGTACATTCAACAGCAGTAGGGAGGTTGGAAAAGTGGGGAATATTTGGGGGAGAAAGATAAGTTCTTTTTTGGATATGTTGAGTTTAAGGTATCTATGGAATATTCAGTTCAAGATATCCCATAGGCAGCTGGTCATAGGAAAGAAGTTAGTGCTGGATAAAAAAATCTGAGAATAATTTGCATAGAAATTATAATTAAATCCTTAGAAGCTGATGAGTTTATCAGGTAAAGGGAGAAGAGAAGAGAACAGAACCTATGACATATTCTTGGTTAGTTTGTGTGACCTGGCAAATGATCCATCGAAAGGGACTGAAGAGAAGTCATCAGATGGTTAGTAGGAAAGAGGTCAAGAAAGATAAGGATTGAGGCAGAAAAAAGTCATTAGATTTGTCATTTAAGAGATTGTTGGTAACTTGAAGAGAGCAATTTCAATTGAATGATGAGATTAGAAGCCAGAATGTTAAAATGTTAAAAGGAGAGAGACAGAGACAGAGAGACAGAGAGAGAGCAAATACAGATGGCTTTCTCAAGAAATTCAGCCATAAAAGAGAAGAACCAAAAAGAATGATAGCTAGTGGGAATGGGAAAGAGGAGAAAGAGAAGATGAGGAAGGATAGGGAAGGTATATGAGTGTTTGTAGGCAGCAGGCAATAGTCAATAGCTAAGGAAGCACTGGAGATTAGTGAGAAAGTAAGCATGACAGAGAATACAATCACCTGATCTGTTTCCAGTCCTTACCTAATAGACCACTTCCTGAAAGGCTTTTATATTTTGGAGGAAAAAAAAAACTTTGAAAGGGGACAGGTTGAAGGATCATTCCTTCAACTTTGGAAATGGTAGTTTCTGCGCTAGAAAAAATCTGGCCGAATTGCCTATTTAAAACTTCCATCTTGGAAAATCCCAATGGATTTCTCAGAAATAACTCCTGCTTCTTTGATGTAAGTCACCACCCTCCATACATTCTCCCCTCCTCAGCCCTACAAACATGCCTCAAAATGAACAAATAGCAGATGTCTCTGGCTAGAGCAGAAAACAGAACAAACATTGAAGCCTCAGGCACTGAGGTGTCAGGAACTACTGGTTACTCACTCTAAAGGAAGGCTCATAACATACTGAGAAAATCCAAAGTTCAAAAAGAAGAGATGGAAGGTTTTAAAAAGTGGTGGTAATGAAGTCTTATGGGGGTTTTGAGGTTCCCTCAATTTAAAGCCTACAGAATCTATTTGGCTTTATACACATTAAAAAAATGTAAATCACCCCTGAGCTAAGACTATACATGAGAAAATTCACCCTCAAGGGCAATATTATTTAGTTATAAGCAAGTGCTTATGGGAAGTTAGCCAACAGCAACCACAGGCTCCTGAAGAGGATTATTACAGCAAGACTGGAGGCTCCTGTTTGTTTTTGGAGAATCAGACGAGACTTGTCTAGGAAAGGGGGAAAAATAAATATTATTGCTTTTCCTGGTGAAAACTCTCACAGAAGAAGCATTTGCCTTCTCAGCTTCTTTCCCAAGCTTAGAGTAGATCCATAAGAACAGGGAGATTTCCAATGTCCCTCCAAGTTCAGGTTATCTACAGCTCTCACTCACCATCAGCACTTCCATTTCTGGTCTTCACTTCTGAGTGGGTTCAACGGTGTGGCGGAGGGGCAGAAGAGGAGTCCCTCAGCAGTCAGAAAACTACAGAGGGCACTAAGAACTGTGGGAATACCACAAAGAAAAAGGAGAAGGGCCAAAGAGAAGCTTCACATACTTAGCAGTTCTACCCATAATAACATTGTAAATTTCTTGGGAGAAGCTAAAATAATTAAATTCATTGAGATTTTCAGTAAACCTCAGAACAGTTTTACATCTTCAAAAAACTATGCAATATGTACTCCTTTTGCCACAGTCACTTGCTTTCCATGACTGACCTTGATCGCACAAAAGTTTGAAATATATTCTTTCATTCTTCATTATGAAATCAAACTTTGAATCACAGAGAATATTAAGTGTACCTTTGATGAACAGTCCGTTTCCCCATATTCTTGATTACAGACCAAAGATTTTCAATGGGATTGAAAACAAATGAGTTCCAGAGCTATTTTAAAAAATGTTTATCGTTATCTGTTGGATATAATTTCTTAGCCTTCTGTGATTTGTGAAACAATACAAAATCATACTGCAGAATTCAGTCTCCATTTTGGAATTTCTGTAATTCCCGAACTTTACTTCTCAGTATATCACCTTATTTGTCAGAACTCATCAACACGGACAAGATTTCACTTGAAGCAGACAAACAAACAAACAAATATTTTGGGGGAGTATATCTTTTAAACTTGATGATGCTCAGATCTTACACGTTCACTTGGAATTTTTCTAACAATTCTAGTATAGACCTGAATGTAAACATGAATTTCATCAGTAAAAATTGTCTTTTTCCCAATCTATTATACATACATATGTATATATATATATATATATACACACACACACACATTGACATGCACATGTATATGTATGTATACATACATATTTCAAAAAGTTTTTGATGAAGCCTCTCGTGTTATTTTTCTGAAGAAGATGATAAGATCAGTACTTGATGACAGTTGAGTTAGCTGGATCTTGAACTGATTAAATGACTAGACTCAACAAGTAGTTATTGGTTTGGTGTCAACTTGGAGGGAGGCCTCTAGTGGAATACTCCAGAAATGTGATCTTGTTCCTTTCCTGTCAAACACTTTTTATCAAATTTGCAGATGTCTTAAGATTGAGAGGGATAGCTAACACATTTGATGAGAGTACGTAACAATCTCACACCCAGCTAAAGAGATGGACTGGCTCTATTAAGATACCATTTGACAAAGATAAATCTTGCATTAAAAAAATCAACTTTAGAAGTACAAGATAGGGAAGGCATGGCCAGCAAACCGTTCAAATGTAAAAAAAACCCCAAACAACTGAGGGGTTTGAGTATATTGTAAGCTTGATATACATCAACAGCATGTTACAGCAGCCAAAAAAGTCAACACAATCTTATTAAAAGGCATCACATCCAGAACATGGGAGGTGATAACCCTGCTTTAACTTTCTCTGGTCAGTCAACATTTGAAAATTTTTGTTCATTTCTCAGTGCCATATTTTAGGAAGGATATTGACAAAGTGGACAATGTTTAGAGGATAATGACAAGGACAGTAAAGAATGAAAAGAC
>CM053598.1:71407727-71429810 GCA_028646575.1 Pseudocheirus occidentalis | reverse complement strand
AGGGGGAGGAGACCATTCTCAAATGTACTTTAAAAAAAATCAATTTATTTTATTTTCAGTTCTAAATTTTCTCCTTCCCTCTATCCACTCCCCTACCCATTGAGAAGGCAAGGAATGAAAAGCTCATGAAAAATACAGAATCATGTAAAACAAATTTCTACCTTAGCCATGTTTCCCCCCCCCAAAAAAAAGCAAGAAAAAGAAAGAGAAAAAAAATCATTCTGCACTATGAGCCCATCAGTTCTCAGAAAATGGATAGCATCAAATGCACTAATTTTTTTTAATATTAAGCCCTACAGCAATCTGAATTGCTGCTCAATCCATTAAACATGTATTAAATGTCTATGATAAGCAAAGCACTATTTTAGGCAGATAAAAAAGACAACAGACTCTGGCTTTTCTCCTATATGACTAAGCTCTTTTATAAGAAGGCTCATGTCTTATCTAGATTTTGCTTCTCTCAGTATCTAGAAGACCTGTTCTATCATGTTATAAAGGAACATTCTTAGATTATTGACTCAAGGATATAAAACATTTTGTCGGTTTAGTTAATTCAGTAATATTAAATAAAACCCCATGTAATTGACAGAATTATTTGCTAAAGTGACTTTTCAAACAGCTTTCTAATCTTAAGTTATACAATTCTCTTTTGTCCATTTCCTTCCTTGATTCCAAATCAATTTGGGGTAGCAAGGTAACATGGCTAGATAAGTTAGCAGCAACTGTTTGGAAATCATAGAGGATAATGGCATGGGGCAGAGGCAACTCCAATACTGAAAAACTCCAGTGGAGCTGTCTTTTCATCCATGTGGGTATTTCCTCCAATGAAAGACAGGATTAATTCATACCCATCCAGAACAGCTTTCATTTAAGTCCTCCCATGATTTTATCACAAATCAAATATGTCGGAGGCTTTACTGAAATTCTCTAGATATTGTAAGGATGGATCATGAGGGCCATCTAAAGGGAAGGTTATCCAACATACAAGTAATTCACTGAGATAACACTTAACATAAAATTAGCTCTTAAAAAAATTCTTTCATTCTTTTCCCATCCAGGAAAGTGATATGTAACAATAGGTACACACCCAATAAATATTGAATCATGGAATGCTATGGGGAAGGAAAGTCTTAAAGTTATTAATCATTACATTCCATGTAAATGTAAGCTGTGAGTTTTCCTTAAATTTGAAAGGAAGATACTGAATAAGTATCAAGTCATCTCAAATCTAACGTAAATGTCTTTTTGTAGAGAGCATAAGATGGTCTTAACTCCCATCAAGAGCGAGAAGTCCTTCTCAAAGCATTTTCAGAAGTTTCCTATGGAACATGAAAGGATAAGCCCAGGACTTAGCAGCATTTCTTGTCACTGTATAAAAACTAGCTTAGTGAAAAAAATTTCATCAGACTGTATCTTAACCCAAGCACATCAAGAATGCCATGAATACCAAAGGTGTGACTGTTGTCGGTTTCCTTGTATCAGAAAAAAAGGAAATTCCAATAATTCATCATCTTTAACACACATTTGTGAAGAGAGAGAAGCACTCTTAAATGGAAGACACCTTGGCACAGATCTCAATGACAGTACATGACTTCTTTCTTTTCTTATATCTAGCTTCATATTACAGAACATTCTTGTAAGCTACACGTTACGATATAATCTCACTTCTACCAGAGGTGTATGATAATAAAACTTTAGTTAACTTGCACATTTCTTGATACCAGATAATAAAGATGACTCTCATTAATGACTCGTTTCTATCCCACTTTGTTCAAATAGTTGCAGATATTCTAAGTTACTTGAGAGTTTAAAATCCTACACTGCCAAACACGTTCTTAGCTTCACAGTGGTGGTTTTTTGTCGGTGATGCTTATATGTGTGGATATAAGCAGTCAGCTATGGAGATGAGAGGACAGGATGGGTTGCCCCACTCTAAATCAAAGGAAAGGTTATGATCCACAGAATTTAGTCTGATCTGAAGTGAATTTATTAGCATGGGTGTGCTACAACCCAGTTGAGTGCTGAATAGAGTCTAGTCAGCCTAGTTTGATTACTGGGGTAGGTGTCCATGGACATAGGAAATCTTGAGGTGAAAGGCATCAGGTTGTGAGACAAGAGGAGAAAAGCCTGACTTGACATAAAGCTGGGGTAGGTATATAGCAAAGTTGGAAACTGAGGCAGTTTCCTGGATTAGGAAGAATTCCTGAAGAATCTAGCCTTTGCAGACAGAAGGCATATTTGAATGTTTCTGCTGCCTTTCAGGCTGAGGCAGTACAAGATTATCTAATTAGCTTCACCATGACTAGGCAAATCCTCCTTGTCTCTAGGAACTTGCACTGTGTTCCTAAACTCTAAGATCTAACCATGTTGCTTGCCAGTTCTAGAATCTTCAGTGAGGCGCTTCATTGCCTGAAATTTCTGTGGCTCCAAAAATGGACTAGTGACACAGAAAAGCATTCCAAACTATTTCAAAACTTAGAATGTAGACTCCAGTCTTTGTTGTCTGTATTATCTCCCTTCAAGAGCTAAATCAGGTCCCACATTACAGGGTTTGTGTCATCTTGTACCGCTACAGAAGATGTTTTATAAAATAATAACAATACCATTTTCCCTTTATATATCACTGTATAACTATGTAGTCAACAAACATCTACTAAGTACCTACTATGTGCTGAGGGGGAAAAATTGTATCTAAAATATCTGATAAGTGTGATTTCCAAGACATGTAAGGAATTGACACAAATAGATTAGACTGAGAGAATCCTCTAATAGAAAAAGGAAGCAAAGTTATGAAGAGACAGTTCATTTCAAAGAAATGTCAGTTATCAGTAGCTATATAAGAAATTTCAAATTGCTAATAGCAAGAGAAATAAAATTTAGGGTAGCCCTGAGGTTTTGCCTCCCAAATTCATATCATATTGGCCAATATTATAAATATGGAAATAATCAATGTTGGAGAGGATTGTGGGAAGTCAAGCAGACCAATGATTGGTCCAATTATTCTGGAAAGAGCATTGGATTTGCAATCAAAGTAATAGCTTTTAAATCAAAGTTCTGACCCCTGGGAGCTGAGTGATCTTGGGGACATCTGCATGTCAGTTTTTCACTTGTAAAATGAGGGGATTGGATTTGATGACCTGTAAGATCTCTTCTAGTGCGAAATCTATAAGTATATAAAAACAATAATAAAGTATGCAAGAAGAATAACTAACCTATATTCTTTGCCCAGTAGTCTGGTTACTGGATTATACACACTCCAAGGAAGAGGAGGATCTCCAGGTGGTCTATGTGGTGCTTAAAGCTGCCTAGAGAAGGAGCAAGGTGGCAGGCAGTAGGTGGTAGGGTTGCCTCCTGTGTCTCAGCTCTACCTCCCCAGGTGGATAGGACTCTCATCTGCTATATCTCCATTGCATTGTGGGTTTTAGCAGGGGGATAGAACTCCAAGGTTCTGGAGAGGGGCAGCATCCCGGAGGTGCTCCCTGCTTCATGTGTTCTCTGAGGCTTTGTCAAAATGTAAGGTTTTCAATGTATATAAGGTTGTCAGTCTGTGAAATTCCACTTGAAGAAATGCTTGTTTTCTCCTCAGGGATTTAGTTAGTTTTTCTAACAGCTTTCAAACTTAATTTAACAGATTCTGGTATTGTTATGAATGTGGGAAAGTAGCTGAAGTCATGTAGCAAACCTTAAAAATAAAATAGTTTATAATTTAGTTTTATATTGGGCTTGGTAAATTAGCTGAGGCCAATTACTATTCACTGTATTGTTCATCTAGGCTTGATAGTAACTGCTGGTGTACACCTTTGTACCTGTTTACAAATTACAAAAAGGTAATTTCTCCATACTGGTTTCTGAATGCAAATGGTTTAGAATGTAAAACTTGATTGATGAATGCAATGGAATTTCTATGGAGAGAATTGGGAAATGCATTCAATGGGATGAATGCTAAGTTTTGTGTTGATATTTTAAGTCAATGATATTATTTAATTTTAGTATGAAGTTTATACTTTCTTATGCTGTGATTTTGGAAATTATTGTGGAGAAGCATATTTGTTTTGGAGTGATAGCATGATTCATTCATATTAGGAACTTAGGCTTTCCTTAACCAGAATACTGTGATTTTCTAATTAAAGATTTAACTTATTAGACACATTTTGTTTGTAAAGACAGAGGCTTCCTTCTTGTTAATAACAGTCTTAAATATTCAAATATTTTAGTTTGTAAAAGAGTCCATTTGCATTGGTAAACAGTACATCTCAGACTTTGGAATGTTGGAAATGCTTGTCAATCTGTTGTAAATAAGCTTGAATAAGACCCCAAGTTGTTTCCGTGATGTGAGACAATATTTTTATACTGGGAATACTGAGAAGGCTCCTCCTTAAGCAAAGTTTAACTTGTTCTTCAGAGAGAGAGGGAAAGGGGAGAAAGAGAGAGACAGAGAGATAGAGACAGAGAAGTTAACTGGACAATCCAATTCAGAAGGTCATGAACAAACATTGGCATCTTTGTTTTTCAGGTTACATGAAGGCAATGAAGAAAGATTTTTCTTTCTGAAAAGAGCCCAGTTTAAAGTCATTCTGGGTTTGGACAGGTGTAATGCTATCCGGGGTTGAAGATCTTCCCTGCTCATTAACAGGCTTCATGTGGAACCCAACAAGAGAAGCTTGATTAGGGGAGGCTTGTTTTTTCAGGAAGGCCCACATCTTTTGTTACTTTGTAATTAGGTAATGGGTCATGAGGGTTGTGATGCCCTCTTACCCCAAGAAGTGTACGTGTACTCTGAAGTTAGCATTTTGCTTTGGGGCTCACTTATTGGAAGAGTGTTCATATGATTTGACCAGATAAGATTCTGGGTAGATGTAAGGAGCCCACTGGCTTTGAAAACCCAGATGTTGGTGCTTCTCTCTCTGGTAACTATGTATGTATGTAATGGTCAGACAGTTGGATCTGTCTGTTGATCTGTAATGTATGTATTATTTTACCAGGTGGTTAGAAACCCTGTCTGTTTTTATGCTATTATTTCTGCTTGTAATTTCTGTTTGTATTCTCTGAAGTTCAGGGTGCTAACTTTTCCCCCTGAACTAAGTAAATGATGTATATGTCTGATTAAAGTAAGATGGTCGAACCCTTTGCGCTGGTGTTATTGGTCTTAAACTCCCACAACAGCTGCAAGTGGCATTGCTGTTACAACAGGCAATATAGAAAAGGGAGATGTAAACTGGATACTTCACCAGAATCCATAGCTTTCTCTTGTTTGCACTACTCAGGTAGAACAATTATGACTTAATTTTATTTCTTCTCAGTTTCCATTAAGCAGTCTAGAATATGTTGATCTTCTAGAAGACTTGTTTTTTCAACTAAGGGTTTTTTTCTCTTTGAAATATTTATTATCTTGCTCTTTATCTCTCCCAGCCCCTACTTGTAAAAGCAAGAAAAGCAAAACCCTGGTTATAAATATGTATAGTCAAACTAAGAAAATTTCCAAATTGGCCAAGTCCAAAATATTATGTTCCGTATGTACCCTGAATCCATCATTTCTCTACCAGGAAGTGGGTAACCACCTATTTCATCATGAATCTTCCTGAATGTTTGGTTAGTCACCGTGATGATCAGAATTCTAAGTCTTTCAAAGTTGTTTGTCTTTAACAAAATTGTTATTAATATAGATTGTTTTCCCTTTTCTGCTTGCCTCCCTCTCATTAGATCAGACAAGTCTTCCCAGGCTTCTCTGAAACTGTCCACTTCATTTCTTATGACATAACAGTTTTCTGGCACTTTCTTATACCAACATTGTCAGCCATGCCCCAACTGATGGGTACCCTCTCTGTTTTCTATTTTTTTACTGCCACTAAAAGAGCTGATATAAACATTTTTACTTGATAAGTCTTTTCATCATTCTCTGTTCTCTTTTAGGTATAAACCCAGTAGTGGTATAACTGGGTCAAAGAATATGCACAGTTTAATAGCTTTTGGAGACATAGTTTCAAATTGATTTTCAGAATGGTTGGACCAGTTCACAGTTCCATTAACAGTGCATTAATGTACCTATTCTCTCACATCCCCTCAAGCATTTTCATTTTCCTTTTTTGTCAACTTTGTCAATCTGACGGGTGTGAGGTGGAACCTCAGAGTTGTTCAGTCTGCATTTCTGTATTGGTTATTGATGCAAACCCAGCTCTCTTTCCACAGCTCAATGTAATTCTCCTCCCAGGAACATTTTTACTTAAATTGGATCTTTCTTGAATGGAGAACAGGGAAAGAGAAGCCAAAGGAGTCACACTCCTGGAGAGAATTTCAGGCACTGTCACTGTCTGTTGGAGGAGAGCCTTAGGCACACTCACAGGTGTCCCTGAAGTCATGACATGAAGGTTGCTTCCTAGCTCACCTATACATGTGGCAGTGCCCATCAACATGATGAATGAACGGTCTGGGAGACATAATTTCTGTACAATTAATCATCAATGTATTAACTGTGGCTAGCAAATAATGAATAAAATAAGGCCAGTGGCCCTCTCAGAAGCCAAAGATGAACCTTGAGAGCTAATGAGAAATGTTTAAATATCATTGAAAGAGTGGGTGTTGCTGACAGGTGGAAAGCAACTCTGATTAGTTAATACTTAATGAGAGAATGAATATTATAATGAGAGATGAGCCGATTCTAATGAGAGGCTAGGTACATAACTCTGACAATGTCACAACCAGGGCCAAAAGCAAGGCATTCTTTTTTCTTGAATGAAGCCCCAAAAGTTACAACAATAGTTCACATCTGTATAGTGCTTTAAGGTTTGCGAAGCATGTTACATACATTATCTCTGTAGATCCTCAACAGCTCCACGAGATAGGTACTATCATTATGGTCATTTTACTGGTTAAGTATGTGCTTAAGTGACTTGACCTGAACCATATAGCTGGTATCTGTGGTGGATTCGGAACCCGTCTTCCTGACTCTAAGCGCAATACTGCTCACTGCATCCTATTACCTCTCAAATAGTTATAGGGCACAAATATCTGTAAATATCTGGTATGGCAGGGTGTTTTGAATTGGGGCCTGAGTATCCCCAACACCCGAGTGTAATTATGTTCATGTGTAGAATCTACTTCAAGTTCCTGTTAAAGCTTGTGCTGAGAGAGAGAGACAGAGACAGAGACAGAGAGACAGAGACAGAGAGAGAGAGAAGTAAAGGAGAGGGAGAGAGAGAGAGACAGAGAGAGAGGAAAGAGATTAGACCTTGGTCACTCTTGGGAGTTTTATTCCTTAATGTGAACACAGGACAATAGCGCAGCATTGTATGTTTCCAGGGTACTCATTTATGGAAAGACATATCTAGGTCTATGGAAATCCCCAACAAATTTATTTTCAGCATTTAGTGTAAGACTTCCAAGTTGAATTTATAATTCAGTGAGCTTTTACACAGGCATAGCAAACTCCTTACTGATCACCTAATGCACCAGGAAAGAAATCATCCTTCTGCTGTAAGTAGGAATTTGGAGAATGTAAATAAGTGTCTTGGATTGCACACAGAAATTTTCAGTCTACATTCCATGTCTGTACTGGGTTTCTGGGTTTTAGCCTTGCTTGTATACATTTCTAAATTTGGGGCAGGTTCTAAATTTTGAACAACCTTTAGAAAATAAGCAGTAGGAGTAGATGGGGGAAAGACTTCCCTTTATTTAGCTGAATTTTACCATATTTGGGTAAAGTAAAATTAAAAAATTTTAATTAAAATTTAAAAAATTAACATTATAACTAAGTTGCCTTTTAATTAACTGAGACTTTAGTGGCCCTTGTAAATTTGAATCTGACCATGACCTCTATGTCATATGAACTGAGATACACAAAAGAGGCCCAAGTATCCCAAAGGTACACACACTAACCCTTACCCATAGTTCAGTCCCAATTCCCACCTACCTCCCCCACTTCTCAAGGTGTATGGAATTTTATCAGAGATTCGTTCCAATAGATTATATGAAAAAGACCTTGTTTTTAAGTAAAAGGCAACTTCAGTGTAAATCAGCAGCGTTATGTGGCAGCTACCAAGATTCCTGGCATCTTAGGCTAATTAATAGAAGTGTGTCATTTAGAGAGATAAAGGTCTCAGCCATGACTTCATAGAAAGTCCATACTTGCTATTATTCATTGTACTGTGGTATTTTAAGTCATAGAAACAGAAATTGATGAAATTGCTTTTGCAAAACTAGTTGTGGTCTATGCAATGGAGTTTGAATTTAATTTCCCAAAAAATAGGGGACCACTGATTCCCCAAGGTTTCTCCCATAATGCCTTTGTTATAGAAATAGAGAGAGAGAAGAGAGTGTGTCTTTCACAGGCATGGAGGACAGTCACTGGATATGTAGGGGAGTAAAGCATAAGAACTGAGGCAGTTAGGTAGCACAGTGGATAGAGTGCCAGGCCTGGAGTCAGGAAGACTCATATTCCTGAGTTCAAATCTGGCCTCAGACACTTACTAACTGTGTGACCCTGGGATAGTCACTTAATCCTGTTTGCCTCAGTTTCCTGATCTGTAAATTAACTTGGAGAAGGAAATGACAAACTACTCCATTATCTTTGCCAAAGAAAACCACGAATGGGGTCACAATCTATTTACTAAAGTAGGAAAGTAAGTTACACATTTGGAGGCAACATAGTGGGGTGAAAAGAACTTAGAATTACACGTCTTACTTGTAGTAAGCTAGTCCCAGCTTGGACATTAACTCACTGTGTGATTTGAACAAGCATTTTTAGCATCTCTGAGCCTTAGTTTATTCTGTAGCAAAATTAAAAGGTTGTACTAGGTGATCTCAGTGATACCTAAATGAGAATAAACTGAGAGATATCTAAGCTCTAAAATTTTACAACTTTAGAAATATTTTTCACAAAGGCTGAAACAAAAAGCAATGCCATTCATTTGACATAATATAATCATGAGTTAACTTAAAAATTCCAATGATACAGTATAACCCAATTCCTTTGAATATATTTCTCTTTCTACAGACTGCATACCACAGAATGGACACTGTATATTCCTTTAAAGGTGATGTGTATAATAATACAATCTGTATTCCTTTAATCTGTATTCCAGAATAATAAATGGGAACAAATCCTTTGCCTACCAGTTAGCTCTGATATTTCAGAAATTTTTAAAAACTATGACTTTAGTCCATTTCTCCTTAGAAGACAACATTAATGACCATCTTTCTGAGAAACTACCACAAGATCGGTAGTTGGGAAATGTGGATATGAGAAGCTTGTCATTCAGTCAGCAAACACTTATTAAGCATTTATTATGTGAGAGGCATTGTGTTAAAATCTGGCAAGTACTAAGAAAGGCAAAAACAGAGTCTCTACCCTCAAGTAGCTCACATTCTAATGCAGGAGACAAAATGTAAACAAGGACGTCCATACACAATATGGATGGTGTCAATGGGAGGGAATGAGAAGGAAGATACTAATTAAGGTGGGTAGAGAGGGACCCTGAGAAAGGCCTCCTAAAGACTGTGGGATTTGAGCTGAATCTTGAAAGAAAGAAGGGAAGAAGCAGAGGTGAGGAGGGAAAGCTTTCCAGGCTTGGGGGAGAGCCAATGAAAATGCATGGAAATCCAGAGGTGGAGTGTTACGTATAAGGAATATTAAGAGTTAATGAGTAAACAGAAGAGAGCAAAGTGTCAGAAGACTGACAAAGTAGAAAGGAGATGTGGTGTGGAGGGCTAGACAAGCCAAATAGAAGGGTTTATGTTTGATCCTGGAGGTCAATGGAGTAAGGAAATGCTGTAGTTTATTGACTTGAATTTGGAGGGAGATGATATGACATGAGGGGACTGGCAGGTGAGGAAGCTTTGGCACTCCTTACTCCAATTCAAGGAAAATATTTGAGACAGTTTCTTCCTCCCATCCACCCACTCAAAACTAAATTAGCATTCTTAAAGAACAAGTTATTACCATTACTTCCCTCATGCATCTCTTTTTAGCACATTTCTCAGGCCTCTTTTCCCCATTAGTTTCTGGCCATCCATCTTGATTTTCCCTTTAGGTTCAATTTTATTGTGAGCATGCAAGGTGTCCAGAATGTAACTAGTGAGAAAGGACCAGCAAAGACTGCTGAGCCTCAATCTGGACAACATTAGTTTATGCTTCTCACCATACTGAGAGGCAGATAGATTAACCTTTAACTGAAAGATGCTGGAAGATACCCTCTGTCCAAAGCTGGAATCTGACAGCGCACTGTTGTCAGGGTAATATCTTTTCAAGTGAGAAATGTACCTTAAATTCTTCAAATGTAAACCAACATTAGCTGAAACATATGGCACAGTGGGAAGGACACTAGATTTGGAATCACATGACTTGAGTTTACCTCCTGGATGTTTTTCTTTCAATCTCTGTGACCTCAGGCAACTCACTTAATCTTCCTGGGACTGAGTCTCCTCACCTATAAAATGAGAGGTCTAGAGATGACCTCTACCATCCCTTCTGGCTCTAAATCTAATCTCCTCTTGCAAACTTTTGAATTTCATCTTGGTCTCAAGGGCAGAGCTGCTAACACCTGTATAGAGTGATGAGGTCATCACAGAATATTAGAACCAGAAAGGACATTATGGTCATCTAGGCACCATGGCATAGGACATAGTGTTCTAATTGTGAAGTCAGGTGCCCTGGATTCTCATCCCACCACAGACAATTCCCAGCTGGGTGAGCATGAGCTCTCTTAAAACCTGTTTCTTCACTTTAAAACTAGGGATGATAATATTTGAGTGCCTCATAAGCTTATTGTGAAATGTTTTGTAAACTTTAGCTTACTCTGTAGACAGTGAGTCCGAAAAGTCTTAGGGTAGTTTTAAGTTAGACTGCCCTAAGATTTTTGGGATGCCCTAAGTGTGAATTATTGTCTAGGCCAACCACCATTATCCCATTTCATGAATAAGGATCCTAAAGGTCAGAAATGTGGAGTAATTCTATTTGAATTCCCTCCAAAATACATATTGTTGAAACAAAATTTGAGTAATATTTTTTTTAAAATAAGGATAAACTGATGAAAAGAAATGTTTGGGATATATCATATGCTAAAAAAAGAATTTGAAGCTGCTGTTCTCTAAACTGTCATAATTTCTACAAATTGTTTAATATTTCTCAAATGTTAATGCATTCAACTATGGCATGGCATCACTCATGTCTTCTTTTTGCACATTTAAACAATATACATTTTCTATGGTCCTCTTGGTGCTTAGGGGGGAAAACAGAGCTTGACTCTAACTTTTTAATTGAATTTGAAAATTCACTGATACACAGAATTTCTCTTTGGATTCATCTGAGCAACAAGAATGTGAACAATCAATTAAAAACAACAATCCAATCCATTATCCATAGAAAGTGCTTAAAAGGAACCAAGGGAGATGGCCACTGATGTGGAAAACCAACTGTCACACTGGGATGGACCAAAGTTAACTTCAATGAATAATAATGAATGATGGAAGTAGTATTTCTGTGCCCACTGGTAAGCTGAATGTCAGTTGAGTTCATTGAAGTAGTAAGGGTCAAGCACTATTTTTTAAAAAATGTGGCCAGTGCTCCATTACAAACAAAGTAATGGATGCTACAAAAAAATGTAAATGCTTGTGTTTGGAGAGCTTACATAGTAGTTGGGAAGACAAGATAAATAAAAGTGAGATAGTTAGACAAAAAAAGCCATATAAGTGGATGAGGAAATTAAGAATAAGGGATGATATGGGTCTTCTGCTGCCTTTGAAACTGAGAATTTGACTTGGGGGGAAGTAGGCAAACCATTTTGGGCAAGTGATACATAAAAACAAAGCCAGGAATATTCAGAGTGTATTGGCAATAATGAGAATTATTAGGTAGAAACCAAGGAATTTGTTAAGGAATGAAGAAGATACGATATATAAGAATGGAGTCAGTTGCTCTTATAGCTCTAAAAATGGTGCTGTTTCTTATCTATTGTCGTGCTTCTCTGCCTCTCCCAGAAAAGAGAGAATTTCAACTCCACAATTTCTTTTCTTCCCTCCTAAGGTTGTCTCTATGACCTGAAAATAAAATATGAACCATGAGACTTTTCACTTTTTTTTCTCCTAAGACTACACTCAATACAAGCACTGGGGTAATCTTAATAAGTGAAGATCTAATTTCTTCTTTAACTCAGTAGAAATTCTTCAAGTAACCAGAAAGTTACTTTTGATCTTATAAATATAAGATAAGAGAAAGTAAAACTCAATGTACAAAAGACAACTAGGTTCAAATATAATCATTTAATATCTATGTTTATTAAGTAGTTACCATGTGCCTCTAAACCATGTGTTAGACTAGGGAGAGTAATCTGAGGTTCATAGACTTTAGAATTGGAAGAATAGGAAAAATAGGTTAAGAAAGCATCTCAAAGGGATTTCAAGGTCACACAAAGTGGTAAGTAGCAAACCTAAATCTTCTAATTCCAAACCTATTGTTCTTTCTTCTATGTTAAGAGGGAAATGACATACAAATCAGTCTTTCTCTCTTTTTTTAGGTCTGATAAAAGGTTTCCTTTACTAGTGGTTTGGGATCATATTTCCAGTTCCCCAAGAATGGAAGCCCTAGATGGAATTCACTTGTGAGAAAGGGATGAGGGCAGAGTCCAGTAACTTTCCAGAGTGAGAGGTTCCAAGTACTGAAGCACTGTCTAGAATGAGAAGACAGCTAAGTCATGGTGGAAAAGCCCATAGAGTCAGAAGCACAGCTGGTTAGAAGCACTAAATTCACCATTTTTAGTTGTTGTCTGACCCAAGAAGGACATGGTTAGGACTTACTTTCCTAGTTATGTGAATTGTGCCTGGAGTGTATGGGGCATTCAGGGAAGAGTAGCACCTACGGCATGAGGGCTTGCCCAGCCCTTTTCAAGTCTGTTCATCTACCTTTGGGGTCCACCTGCCAGTCAGGTCTCACCTGAGGTTCCAAGAGTCTATAGAACTTCCCACTCTGGCAAAACCATCTTGGTAGATGAGCGAGGGTAACTGATAGGCCTCAAACCAGTCAGTGAATTAGGAAGATACCCACACCAAGCATGCGAAGACTTCACCCAGTAGAATGGGTGGATGAGAATAATTTATTCCAATAAGCATAAAGGCACCTGAACTTAGAGCTTGGAAAGATATCAAAGATGCCAAGCTCATCACCAGTCATCTTGACTTTAATCTTCCACTGGACTTCAGTGACTCTGGATCAGTGAAGTTGATGCCTTTTTATAATTCTGTGTCACTTAAATCCAATTCACACAAAAGTCAAGGCATCACACCTGATGTCTTCAGTCCTCTTGGAAAATGAAGGAGGAACAACAAAACAATTATGCTTTTATTTTATAATGAACAAAGAGTGGGCAGGCATTTTTCTGAAATTCTAACTGGAGGAATTGCAAGTGAAATGCAGACTGAAGCGGGTCAACAGAACCACAAAAAACTGGGAAAAAGAAGCCAGACTTGTCAGCAAGAACTAAGAGTCATGTATTCTCCATTGTTTTTCCATATAGTACAGAGAGTAAAAGGAGGATACATGGAAGGTACCCATTGTAGAGGATTTCCAGGTTGGCATGAACTAGAGTCCAACAGGGTGGGAAGGCATGAACAGGATGGATTCTGGACAGTATACTCATACTCATCAGATTGCAGTTCCATGGAAGGTTCTAAATATGGGCCCTATCTAATTAGATCAAATATAGAAAATACTTCATCAGAAGTCAGCCTAGTCCAGGCAGTCTTTACCTTTTTGTTTGTTTCATGGGCCTCTTTGGTAGTCTAATGAAGCCTATGGACCCTTTTTCAGAATAATGCTTTTAAATTAATAAAATAAAATACATAGGATTACAAAGAAAACCAATTATATTGAAATACAGTTAGCCAGATATTTTTTAGAGTTCACTTACCTCAGGTTAAGAACTTCTTTTTTTTTTTTTTTTGCAGGGGAGAAGACAGGGCAATGGGGGTTAAGTGACTTGCCTAAGGTCACACGGCTAGTGTTAAGTGTCTTAAAGTCAAATTTGAACTCAAGTCCTCCTGATTCCAGGGCTGGTGCTCTATTTACTGTGCCACCTAGATATCCTAAGAACTTCTGATCCTATCCAAATCTGTATTTTTAGTTATTAAATTTTAAAGAAAATTGTACTTTATTATCATTCCTTTCCTACCCACCCTACTCCCCATCCTGCCCAGTAGATGTTGAACACTTTGAGAGAGAGTCTGTTTTTCCTTTTCTCTTCAGATCCTCACCACAGAGTATGATGCCTGGCACAGCAGTAGATGCTTGATAACTGGTTATGATAATGATAAATTGGATTAGATTGGAAAATCCCAGCATGGTAGTTCTATCTCTGAGCTAGCTAGCTGTGTTTTCTTGGCCAAGTGACTCCACCTCTGTTTCCTGACTTGTAAAAAGAAGCTCTCGGTTCCCTTTTGGCTCTAAATTTGATGAGCTTGGAATTTTCCTCCCTAGTCTCAAATATTGAAGCAGTCAGTGACAGGAGCCTGGGTGATCCACAAATGTCAAAACTGGAAAATGACAAGGAAAACCTCACCCAATTGCACATAGATAAAGGGAAAGTATGGCAAAGAGTGAGGGAAAACCATTTTGTACTCCCACCAAAAATGTCTGCAGGAGCCTTTTTCTTTCTGGTTCTGTCAAGCTTAGTTGTCACAAGAATTCACCCTTCTAAATCTTAAGACCCATAAATATTTCTACCCACCATATAATTAAAAGATCAAATTCATGGAAGTAGTAGGAAAAATGGACCTGCTTAGCAGGGTTAAAGCCTATGTGATAATCCTGGTTTAAAAAAAAATGAACGTGAGAATTGGCTTCACACTGAAGAAAGAAAAATTTACAAACAAAAAAAGAGATAGTCCCCTTACTGAAAGACTTGATAAAACTTCATTGTCTTGAATGTAGGAGATATAAATCCCACATAGAAAGTCACCCAGAGAAACAAAACAGAATAAGGAAATGCTTAAGCACAAAAGACAGGAGAGGAACAATATAGACTTCAGGGTTATGTTAGCCCCAGGACTGCAGGCTGTGTAGGACAAATCAGGCCCAAGTGTGCACAGACAGCACGGAAAGCAAGGCTACCATTGCATGACCCCAATGTGGGAACAAATGAAATAATCCCCTTCCCTTGAGGATCTTACATTCTATAGGAGAAGTGATTCGTCGATCAATCTATCAATATCTCTGTCTTACCTTCTATAGGAGAGGTTATTTAAATCGATACAAAGATATAGATGATAGGTCTAGACAGATTAGACAGGTAGATCATCTCTCATACATATATAAAATATATACACATACATATGCATATGTTTTATATATATGTATGTACACATTACATGCATACAACTGTATGTGTGCATATGTGTATACAAAGTAATTTGAGGGAACAGCATTAGCAATTCAGAGGATGAGGAGAATTTCATGTGGTATTTGATCTAAGTTTTGAAAAAACAAAGGAGAGCTAAGAGTGACGTGCTAAATTGGAGGTTAAAAGACTTCAGTAGATGGAAAACTGGACTTGGAGTCAGGAAGGGCTGAGTTCAGATCTTGCCTCAAGACTTTTACTGGTTGCACGATCCTAGGCAAATCACTTCTGTCTCCTTTGGCTTCCTCCATTCAGGAACCTGACTCAACAGGCCTGTCGGTACACAGTAATCACTTAATGAATGCCCATTGACTGAGGATCATAAGAGCAAGCATATGGAAAATGCTTGCAAACCTTAAAAGCACTAAGCAAGTGTTAGTTATTTTTTCTTAGATAGAAGAGAAAATCCCAGTGAAGTATGATCTTCATCAGAAGAATTTATTACTATAGGAAAAGGGTTTTGAAATTGAAAATAATTTCCATTGACAATGCAGTTGTAAATGGGATTTCTTACTGAGAAGATCCCTATACTAATGAAGCCATAAGCCTAGTCCCTCTCCCTACCCCTTCAGTGACAGCGAAAAAGACTTCAGAAAAAGAATGGCAGCTTATACAGGTCGAATGTGGCCTTCAAGGAGTCCCTTTGGGCATCCACATTGTGAGTGAGGATCCCAGCTGGGACAGCGGGAAGACCAGGGTGCAAATGGCAGATGGCTTTCTTTTCCCATTCTGTCTCTACAGTCAGACAGACAATTGTCACAATCATCCTGTGTGAAGCAACCTGCTGCCGAGGTGTCTGGCACTCCCACAGGGAGAGGTCCCACAACAGCAGGGGAACCTATGAACACTAATGATGATGACACAAACCCTTACACCTTCAGGACATATCTTTAGCAACTTTCTGCTGAGAGAAAATTTAGGGATTTCACAAAGGAGGAAGCCAAGGTGTTCTCAGTCATTTGCTCAAGGTCACAAAATGAAAAACAAAACAAAACAATAATCTCAGAACTCCTGAAGGTCAAATTCTAACCCACAGGAAACTTTGTGGTGTTTCAAAGATCCAATCTTCCTGATTAAGAGATTTAAAACCAACCTACCTGAAGGGACAGCCTCCTTCAGGAAAGTATTCAGTGGCAAGAGGTTAGCATTATCCCAGTAACCAGCCTTAAAGGAACAGCTTAAATGCACCAGCAGGAACTTTGTTCAAATGAAGCAGAGCAGTTGAATTTAATTAAACAAGCATTTCTTTATGTGTAGTGCTTTAAGATTTGCAAAGCGTTTGACCTGTTCTCTCATGTGATCCTCATGAGCTGTTATCATTCCCATTTTATAGATAAGGAATCTGAGGTGAAGTGGTTTGTCTAAGGACACACAGCTAGACACTGTCTGAGGTAGGCTTCAAACTCACTTCTTCCTTACTCCAAAGCCATAACTCTTACCTATGACACCACCTAGCTACTTCTTTTAAGTGCCCGTTATGTTCCAGCCCTATAAATATTTCAGGGTAAAGCCAGAGCTTTTAAGATCACAAAGATCTACAAAGGACCTCTGAGATCTTCTGGTCCAATTCTTTCATTCTACAGATGAAAGTACTGAAGACTATGGAGGTCAAGTGATCTGTGTAAAGTCATACATGGAAGTGTCAGAGGTGAAATTTGAACCCAGAGCCAGTGTACTTTCCACTATACAACACAACCGACTCTTATCATTTCACTCAACATTTGATTCTCACTAAAAGTGTTTTTTAGAACAGCATCCATGAATGAAGGCACAGTCCAGATGCAACCCTACAAAAAGACATTTGTTAGAGAAGTCTAAATTAATAAGCATTGGGGTTGGGATATGGTCTTCATCGAATTTGAAACATAGAATTCTTAGAAAATTGAAAGGATCCTTAGAGATCATCTAATTCAACTCAACCCCTGCTAATTCCTGGCCCACACTTTTTTTAGGCTGAGGGGATTTGAGGTACAGGAAAGCCTAATACCTAGTGACCTGAGGTACAAGTCATTTGATCAAAGAACCATCAAGGTAGTGCAAATGTAGGATGGGAACTCAGGTCTCTTCCAATCTAAATGCACAAAAATGTATTAAACACTGGCTATATGTAAAGCTAGGCACTGGGGAAGAAGAATGAAAAACAGTCCTGCCCTCAAAGACTTAGAGTCTGTTGGAGGAGTGGTGGTTAACAAAATGTAGGTAGATAGATGTATATGTGTATGTATGATATGTTATATATGTGATCATTTGATGAGGGAGAGTAGACTAACTACTTGGCTTCTGGTAGGCAAATGAACTGAACCTTGAGAGAAGCCAGGAATTTCTAGGAGGTGTATGTGAGGATGGAGTGCATTCCAGGTATGAAGAATGAGGGCGTGGGGTGGGTGCAACCTGTATAAAGTCAAGGAGGCAGGAGACAGGAAGCTCATTTTAGGGAAGAGTTAGCAGGCCAGTTTCTAGAATATAGAGTACATGAAAGGGAATAATGTGAGGTAAACTTTGAAAGGTATAAACTGGAATCAGATTGTAAAGGACTCAAAATACCGAATGGAGGAGTGGCTATTTTATCCTAGGTTGTTGACTCTCTTTTCATGATTTTCTTGCATCATTCTCATTTCTCTTCCCAATTTTTCCTCCACTTCTCTTTTTGGTTTTCAAAATCCTTCTTAAGCTCCTCTATGGCTTGTAACCAGTTTATATTTTTCTTGGAAGCTTTTGGTGTGGGAGTTCTGACTTGTTGTCTTCCTCCTGTTCCATGCTTTCATCCTTTTTGTCCCCAAAAAAGGAATCTAAAGTTGGACTGCTGAACTTGGTTTGCTTCCTTTGCCTGCTCATGTTGCCAGTCAATTAACTTGATTTTTTGAGCCACAGTAGATCTCTGCTTCCTGGGGGGAGAGCTTTGTCCCAAATTGCTGAGGTTTTCACAGTTGGCCAGACCCACTTCTCTGCCTCAAATTTAGCTGAGTTCCACTGACCTTTCACTTTGTCCTTGGTTCTCATGGGTTGATAATTCTGGAAACTGCCATAGCTGCTGGCGATCTGCTCTCCTGAGTGCTCCAGCCAGGGTTCGACCTGACCGCCCTGGGGCCACGCCACCGTTTCAGACCTGGCTGGTTTTGGCTCCCAATGCTCTGTGAAGAGCCCTTCCCATCTGCCTGTCAGGCTGCCTTCAGCAGGAGATGTGTTTTTCTGTAATTTTGTGGGTTCTGGATCTCTAAAATTTGTTTAGAGTCATATTTTATAGGTATTTGAGATGGTTATGGGGGGAGCTGTGGAGATCGCCTGCTTCTACGCCTCCATCTTGACTCTGCCCCCACCACTGTGGGTATTTTATCCTAAAAATGAGGAGGAACCCCTGAAATTTCTTGATAAATTATGAGACATGATGAGATGCTTTTTAGGAGGATGGATCAGAGAGGGAAAAGTCTAGAACCCATGAGAACAAGAGTCCAATTCAGAGATGGTAAGGCCCTGGATTAGGGTGGTGACCGAGAAAGTAGAAAGAAGTGAAGAGTTGGAAGAGATGCTTCTTCTCCCTGCTTTTCTTCCATTGTCCCATGCCACCCAGAACAACATCTTAGGATTTTGTAGTCGAAATGAATGGGATGTCGCCTCGTTTTAAGAAAGACCTTAGGATGAATGTGCATGTGGTGGGAGGGCAGTAAAGGAGAAAGTCACTGGGGTATGGGCTTCTTATTGAACCCCAAGGCTTGTGTGAGAAGGTTATATAATAACTCTTATCAACCACA
Organism: Pseudocheirus occidentalis; assembly: GCA_028646575.1. Lineage (NCBI taxonomy): Eukaryota > Metazoa > Chordata > Mammalia > Diprotodontia > Pseudocheiridae > Pseudocheirus > Pseudocheirus occidentalis. The sequence goes on along the minus strand of CM053598.1, from coordinate 71,410,681 downwards.
ATTTCAGAACAGAATTTTTTGGTCTTTTTCAGAAGGGGGAAGGCAGAGCAATTGAGGTTAAGTGAATTACCCAAGGTCATATGACTAGTAAGTGTTAAGTGTCTGAGGCTAGATTTGAACTCAGGTCTTCCTGACTCCTAGGCTGCTACCCAGCTCCCCAAGATCAGGAGTCCTTAACCTGGCATCCATGAACTTGCTTTTAAAAAATCTTAATGACTATATTTCAGTATAATTAGTTTCCTTGGCAATCCTATGTATGTTATTTTAAGCATGTAAAAACATTATTCTGAGAAGGGGTACACAGGCTTTTCACCAGGAGCCTCTGCTGATCGTACAAGTAGTTAGTCTGCTCTCCTTCCTCAAATGATCACATATATCACATTTCACACACACACACGCATACTCACACACACACACACGCATACACACACACACACACACACCCCTACATATCTACTTACATTTTAACACCACCCTCCAGCAGACTGCCAAAAGGGCCTGTGGCACAATAGGATTAAGAACCTCTGTTCCAGAGGATCCATGAGGAAGAATTTACTGCCTGACAGAGAGGTGGTATCAAATAACTTCACTAGCCTATTTATGATCCTCTGGACACATTTTAACTGGTCAGTTTTTTGGAGGGGACCAGAAGGAAGATTTCATCATTGTAGAGAGTTATCCAGTGAAAACACTTAATGGTACCAATGCAAATCTGCAAATGTTCTTCCACTTAGTCTTAGAAAATTGCCTGAAATCTCAAGTGATGAAAGAATTTTCCCAGGGTCCCACAGTCAGTGTGTGTCAGAAGTGAGTCTTAAATGTCTTTCTGACTCCCAGGCTAGCACTCTATTTACTACCACCATGCTTCCTCTCCAGCTTGTCAACACTCTTCCTGAAACTGAATTGAATTAAAGAGATACTTCAGATGACAAGTGTAGAGCAGCATTTTGTTATCAGGACTGTTCAAGATCATATTAGCTTTTGGGGTGACCCATAATACTGTTGATTCATATTGAGGGTGAAGTTTGTTGAAACTTCTAGATTTTTTTGTAAAAAGTAAAACTGTAGTCTACCCAGGCCCTCACCCTTTATTTGAGCAAGAGATTCCTTGAACCCTAGGATAAGGCTTCATATTTAGTCCCATTAAGGTTCATTTTTATCACATTTGGTTGGTTGTTGTCTTTCGCTCTTGAAGAAGACCAAAATAACATCACTAGAATGGGGTCAAGGTACAGCGTGTCCAGCTGTGACTGATCAGACAAATATGAGCCCAGAAAAATCTACCACAGGTTGGGCACAAATAGTCCACATGAACATTTGAATTTGCTCAAAGAATACATTACCTTCTCCAATGTGGACATGCTGTGCTGGATGGTTCTGTGCCAGTGTCTCCCACATCTCACAATTGATTTAAAAAATTATCCTATCTACTGCATTATTTAGGACCGAGATCTTTTGGATGCTGTCTCTCATCCAATGTGTTAGGCAACCCTTCCAGCTTCATGTCATCTTCAAATTTAAGAAGGATGTCCTCGGGGGGCGGCTAGGTGGCGCAGTGAATAGAGCACCAGCCCTGGAGTCAGGAGTACCTGAGTTCAAATCCGGCCTCAGACACTTAACACACAAAAAAAAATTAGCCGTGTGACCTTGGGCAAGTCACTTAACCCCAACTGCCCTCCAAAAAGCAAAAAAAAAAAGAATGTCCTCTATGCCTAGCATCCCATCATTTCTACTCAAAGATTAGTGTCCCTTCTCTGCAACCGATTGTTTTCCTAAAGCAGTATTTACAAATCCAGCAGAAAATCCAAGCCCATAAATATAAAAATTTAATCTTATTTTTATTGATGCCTTTCATTTGTATAGTTCATTCATTTCCAAATATATTTCTTCTCTACTCAGTAAGCCATCCTGTCCTGGCCACTTGGGTACCAGCTCCAAGAGTGAGCGAAGATGTAATAACGAATTAACCAGGCAGGTAGTTTGTAGGAAAGAACTCCATTTAATGATGGTTTGAACAAGATTTTTAAAGATTCTAAAGACAAAGATTCAAGTATTCTTATCTTAGTCATATCCTGGAATGTTATTACTAGTAGAATAGTCTGCCATACTGGCAAAGTAGCTTGGATAAGACAAGGCTTGTTATCAAGTACCTAGGAAGTCATGGGGAAGGTCAGTTGTTTCTTATCAAAATGTATCTACAGGACAAAGGATGCCTCCCTGAGAGCAGGCCACAATCTCAAAGACATCTGCATAGAAACTGATCCCCAAGAATCAAGTATTGTGATTTACATCTTTAGTCTGCTCTATCTTGGAAGTAGCATAATATGATAAGGAATGTGTCCTTTTTGGTGCCTGAAGTTTTGGGGCAAAGGTTTTGATGTCAGGATATGAAACAAAAATCCTTTTAAGTGTACGCCTGGGGTTTTTTCAGTGGAGCCAGGCTTTGCAAGCCACATCACCTGTAGGGGAATTAGGGTACACTATTAAGGTCTCTATCTGAGTCCTGGATCAGGCCTCTTTGGCTCCCCACACCATCCTTTGTAACAAAGATTTTAAAAGACAGGGAAAAATGTTCCTTTAGCCTGTGATTGATAGAATATGCATTATTCTGTATCCATAGTCCACTAGGTCTGTGGTGAAGGGAGAGAGGCACATTTCTGTAGCTTCTCTTTGGGGCCAAATTTGATCGTTATAATCAAAGAGCTTTTAGTTTCATTTTATTGTTATAGAGATTGTATATATTGATTTCCTGGTTCATTTTACTTAATTCTTACTTAATGTTCATGTAAATTTCATGTGTCTTAGAATTCTTCATTTTTGTAATTTCCTTTGGAATAGTAGTATTATATTACAACCATGTGTTATAATTTGTTGTTCCATTTCTCAGTCAATTGCCATGCCTGTAGCCTTTGCCACAAAAGCCCCAGGTTCTATTCCAATAAGTTAAGCTGACA
>CM053598.1:71391388-71407227 GCA_028646575.1 Pseudocheirus occidentalis | reverse complement strand
ATTTAAACATCCATTGATTCCAATACTCTACAAACTATTCGGGAAAATTGGTGAGGAAAGAGTCCTTCCTAATTCTTTCTATGACACAAATATGGTACTGATACCTAAATCAGGGAGAGACAAAACGGAGAAAGAAAATTATAGACCAGTCTCCCTCATGAATATAGATGCAAAAATCTTAAATAAAATATTAGCAAAAAGGCTACAGGAATTTATAATTAGAATAATACATTTTGACCAGGTTGGATTTATTCCAGGAATGCAAGGGTGGTTCAATATTAGGAAAACCATCAGTATCATCGATCGTATCAACAATAAAACTAACAGAAACCATATGATTGTTTCCATAGATGCAGAAAAAGCCTTTGACAAAAAAAAGCCAGATGCTTTTTCTGTTTCATCATACATGAGCAAGGACTTCTAACAATTATAGAGGTCCAAAAGAGAATGAGTGCCTCACAGGGTACTGAATTCTACATCGCTAGAAAGGTTCAGGAAGAGCCTGAACCGCTTGTCAATGATATCATAGAGAGGATTCTTGCATGAGGGTGGAAAACTAAAACAATCTCTAAGGTTCCTTCTCTTAGGTTATGTAATTCTAGCACTGGAAATTATGAGTGTTAATGAGACTGCATAGCTATGTCATGACCCAACTGTCCCCTTCCTTTTCCCAGACCTAATATTGCACTGTTCAACTGTTTTCAATGAAATTCATCAATTTACTCTTTAATACAAGGATGATATGATAGAATGCAAAGAATATATTGCTATCCTGCAATTATTCCCCACTCCATCAAAAGCTCTTGACTCACTTGACCTTCCTAGAAAAAATACCAACTATCAACAAATCAATAAACATTAGAATTGAACTTTAGTGATCATATAGTCCAGTCCCTTGTTTTACAGGGGAGTAAACGTAGATCTGGCACAGTGGATAAAACACCAGGTCTAGAGTCAGGAAGACCCCCTTAATAACTGTGTGACCCTGGGCAAGTCACCTAACCCCATTTGCCTCAGTTTTCTCATCTGTGAAATGAGAAGGAAAGGGCAAACCACTGTAGTATCTTTGCCAAGAAAACCTCAAACAGGGCCCTGAAGAGTCAGACATGACTGAAAGTATTGAACAATAACAAAACTAAGGCCTAGAGAGGGGAGGTGGCTTGTCCAAACTTGTATAGTTAAGGGTAGAATTGGAACAGGAGTCCACATCTCCTGAATTCTATGTTACGCTCCTTTCCTTATACTAAATTGCCTTTGCTTATCTATCCATCTGTCCATGAACAAAACTAGGGCTACATGTCTCCTGATCTCTTCTTAACATTAAGTATATCTAAGCTGATCAGGATATCTTTCAGGCACCATTTACAATTATTGTCTCTCAATAATACCATTTTATTGCTGGTTTTCATTTCATTTATCTCTGCCCCAATTTGCAACCCTTCCACCTAACCTGAAAATCCCCACCTCCTACAAAGGAAGGCACGTGGACCCGAGTATTTAGGAGCAACGTCATGAGCTTTGAGGAGAACACAGATTAGTGACATGATACTAGGAGAATGTGATAGCTTTCTTAGGTTTTGCAGATTGCATAATCCCATTGCAGACAACAGTACCAATGTGACCTTCTGGGAACAAGTCTCAGGTGATGGATTAAGAGCAACGTCTAAAAAGTGACTTTTCAAAAGTGACTCTGGGGAATTTGGAGACTATCCTATTTCTACCAATATAACCTCTGGGAGATGGATGAGACAAATGAAGACAAGGGACTATTTGTTGGCCCATGGTGAAAGAAAGTTTATTTCTCAAAATGCTATTATTTACTGGGCTGAATTTATCTGAACAACATTATCCAAAATAAACAGTCAAAAAATCTCTAAAACCTTATGAGAATCAGCTTACAAACCACTCAAGTGGAGGAGACACAAATGGTTTAAAAGAATAAGAAGACTGGGAAAGATATTGCTTACCTGGATACTCTCTCATGTTTGTCTTTGCCTCCATTCCATCTTTTGGAAACATGTCAAAAGGCACGTTCCAAAATCTAGATTGGCTCTTTATTTTTGTGTTTCTAAAGAACCTAGAGCCAATCAAATTTCTGGTTCTTAATTTACTCAAGGGTAGGTTGTGTCTTTATTCAATGAAAACCACAAAGATAGTAGCTTTCTGGGATTTCAAATGCAGCTATCAGCCTCATTCCGAGCTCTCTAAAATTGCTCTTGAGTATCAAGTCCTTCAGTAACAAGAAGAAAGGAGGGGACCAGGCTCCTTCACCTTCAGCCTTTCAGACTCACGCTACCCTGAAGTTTTGTTCTGAATGTCACATTATGGGAAGGACTTAAAAACCAATCAAGGACAATCAAGAAATGAAAACTTGAAACTGTACTGTTGGAGGATGCTTGAAAGAAATGGACACTATTAGCCTGGATGTAAGATGAAAAGAAGTCAGTGGAGTCCTGGGGAAAGAATACTAGAGTTAAGAGACTAATGTTTAAATACTAGCTCTAATACTACCAGATTTATTACCTAGGTAAATAAAGTGGCCCCAATTTCCCTAGTCCTAGTCAACCTTCCTAATGCCATGACCCTTTAATGTAGTTCCTCATGTTGTGGTGACCCCCAACTACAAAATTATTTTTGTTGCTACTTCATAACTGTAATTTTGCTATTCTTATGAATCGTAATGTAAACATCCGATATGCAGGATGTATTTTCATTGTTACAAATTGAACATAACCCACAGGTTGAGAACCACTGCCCTAGTCAATTCTCTTTTCCACCCAACTGTTTCAAGTACTTTCTTCTCTCTCCTCAGAACTTCTAGAATCTCCTCTCTTCACTCTTTTAACTGAAGACCCACACCTCTTTTCCCCTTCTCCTAATTTCATATACACCTGACATAATCCCCAACAAATTGCTCCTTCAAACTTGCCTCTGAAGAAAAGGCTGCTCTTCTCCTTACTAAGGTCAACCCCTCTCTATTTATCCTTGATCCCAGCACCTCTCATTTTCAGCAGATTTCCTCCACTATCATTCTCCCCCTTTCTCTAGTCTTAAATTTATTTTTTTTCCTACTAGTTTCTGCCTTGCTACCTACAGATATGACCAGGTTTCCTTCATCCTTGAAATTAAAAAAAAGAAAACTCACTCAAACTTACCACCTCCACTACCTATCATGTGGTATTCTCTCCTTTTTGGCTAAACTCCTTGAATGAAATGATTTACACTCAATGTTATTACTTCTTTTCCTCTCTTTCTCTGCTAAACCTTCTGTAATTTGTCTCCTGACCTCATAATATACTAAAACTCTTCTCTCCAAAGTTATTAATGATCTCTTGGATGTCAATGTGTGTTCACATCCTTCTTAACATCTCTGCATCATTTGGCACCAAAAACCACCTTCTCCCCTCTCTCTGTTTTCATAACACTATTCCTTCAGTTCTGTTCTTACCCATTTAGCTTATCAGTCTTCTTTCTTGAACTTTCATCGAGGTCATAGCTTTCTAAATGAGGGTGTACCCTGAAGGTTCTGTTTCAGCTTGTCCCTTTTCTCTGCTATCTCTATATTTTCTCACTTCTTGTAATCTCATTTGCTCTAATGGCTTAATTTCTGATCTCTATGCAGATGACTCTTATATAATACGTATCAGTTGCTTTTTCCTCAGTCCCATATCATGTCCAACCTACTGGACTGACAGCAGTGAAAGGTAAGCTGTAAAGGATAGGCTTAAATTGTAGATGACCTGTATTTTCAGGCTAAGAAATACGGACTTCACCCTGCAGAAAATTAGGAACTATTGAAGGTTTGGAGTACAAAAGTGACATAACCAAAGCAATGTTTTAGGAAGATTCATCTCATAGTAGTGGGTGGCTATATAAGAGTGGGAAAAATGGATGTCAGAGAGTCCAGTAGGAAAATATTGCAACAGTCCAGGTGAATAGGGTCATACTTTCAGAGTTAGAAGGAAGGTTAGAGGTGATCTAGGCAAATCCCTTCATTTTACAGATGGGGAAACTGAGTCTCATAGAGGTTAAGTGATTTGCCCAAGATTATACAACTAGTAAAGGGCACTGCCAGAATATGAACCCAGCCCATCTGACTCCAAATTCAGTGTTCTTTCCATGATATAAATACTAAAAGACTTACATTTGGATTATGCTGAAAATGCGCAAGAGGAAAGATTAGGAGGCAGTGTGTATTGAAATGGAAGGAACACTAAATTAACGTTCTGTTCTTAGCTCTGCTCTCTCTCTCTCTCTCTCTCTCTTTTCTCTCTCTCTCTCTCTGGCTTTGAGTGATTCTTGGTATTAGTTTCTTCAACTATATAATAGCATAATAATAATAATAATATCTTTCCTGATTATATAACAACTGTGGTGAGGGATTGAAAAAGGTTTTAAAAAGCATGAAGTGCTATGAATAGAAAAGAACAGATATGAATTATATGGTGAAGGAAGAATTAATAGAACCTGGTGTCTAATTAGGATGAGATGAAGGTCAAGGAGAACAAGGTATAAAATAGGTCTGAAGTTTGAAGCTTGTCAATGGTGATGTGACCCTGACCTCTCCTAAGACGCCTTTCCTAACTTTTCTAGTCCATAATGATCTTGATGTCTGACCTTTCACAGCATTTGCTGCCTGTATTAGATGTTTTGCTGTTGATTCCATTTTTCTGACCTCACTCTCCATCTGTAGCATGTGCATGTGGATTTCGTCACCTTGACTAGTTTCCAAGGGTGTATTTGTGGTTGTGGTTGCAGTTGTTGTTTTCAGTCATTTCACGTATGTCTGACTCTTCACAATCCCATTTCAGGTTTTCTTGGCAAAGATACTGGAGTGGTTTGCCCTCTTCTCCTCCTCCTTCTTTTTTTTTTTTACAACACAGTAATTTCTCAATAAATGCCCTTCTACCACTACCACTTTGCCACTGAACCTTCTCTTATAATAAAAAAAAGAGTTAAGCAAAAGGAACTGACAAAATGACCAGTTGTGGTGGTATTTTTAGTCTTTGCACATGTTGTTTTCCACCTCTCTATAATGAGTAGAGAAGCATCCTGGATCATCTGTTATCTGGGACCAAAGTTTACCATCACAATTAATCATAACTCAGGAGCCTTTTAGCATTTTTGTCAATGTTGTTATTATTGTAAATTTCATTCTTCTGGTTGTACTAACTTCATTCTTCATCAGTTCTTATGAGTCTTCCCATGTTTTTCTGAATTCATTCCAACATATTAGTGTTTACTCCATTCCATTAAACCAGTTTGATCAGCCATTCTCCATTTAATTGCCAGCTACTTGTATCTCCTTTTTTTGATACGACAAAGCAGATGCCCATTAACTTTGGGGTATACATATACATTACATATACATATATATATACATATACACATACACATACAATACACATACACCTATACATACACCTATACATACACATACACATACACATACACATACACATACACATACACATACACATATACATATACATATACATATATGAGACTTTTCTTTCTTAGACATTTTTGGTATATATGTTCAGTAATGAGACCACTGAACCAATGGTACGAAGAATTTAGTAACTTTTCTTGTAAAACTCCAAACTGTTTTCCAGAACAGCCAAATCCATTTACACACTTTCACCAATAAGATATTCAAGTGTCTGTCTTTCCATAGTCCCTCTGTCATTGACTAGTTTTTTTTCCTTTGTCATCTTTGTCAACTTATTGAATGAAAAATGAAACCTCAGAGTTTTTAGCTTTTCTCTAATTAGTTATTTGAAACATTTCCCTGTGATTACCAATAATTTACATCTCTTCATTTGAAAACTATTGTCTGAAAGCTGATTTAAATTATATATAGTAAAGCTGTTGATATGCATTGATAGCACTCAATAAATATTTATTAAATGTCATATGTTTCAGGCACTGTACTATACACTAAGATTAATACACTATGAAAGAAACACATGTCCCTGTTCTCAAGGATATTGACATTCTGAATCACAAACCTAATTATATCTGTTGTTTTCATAATAGATGTTGTGGGAATAGGGACCCTGAGGTCTCGAGGCCACATGTCACTCTTTAGGTTCTCAAGTGCAGCCCTTTGACTGCATACAAACAAATCCTGATTTGTTCTGTGAAGTTTAGATTCAGTCAAAGGATTGCACCTGAGGACCTAGAGGGTAACATGTGGCCTTGAGGCCATAGCTTCCCCACCCTTGCTTTAAACTAACTAAAAGAAATGCAGAGTTGAAAGGAAGGACAGGATCACAAAAGATGAAATCATTATGTAAAAAATAAAATAAGAAACAAAATAGAAAGAGGAATTTCATTTAATATGACTGGAGACAATATAAAATACTTTGGAGTCTGCTTGCCTAGACAAAACCAGGAACTATATCACCACAATTATAAACACTTCACTCAGATAAAGTCAAATGTAAACAACTGGAAAACTATTAATTGCTCATGGGTTGGCTGAGTCAAAATAATAAAAATAACAATTCTTCCCAAGCTTATTTACTTATTCAATGCTATACCAGTCAAACTACCAAAATATTATTTTATAGAACTAGAAGAAGTTATAACAAAATTCATCTGGAAAAGCAAAAGATCAAAAATATCAAGGGGATTAGTGGGGAAAAAATGCGTAGGGACGTAGCCTAGCCATGCCAGGCCTCAAACTATTTTACAAAGCAGTAATCATCAAAATAATATGGTGCTGGCTAAGAAATAGAATGGTAGATCACTGGAATAGATTGGGTAAACATACATAGTAGGAAACAACCATAATAATTTTGTGCTGATAAATTCAAACATCCAGACTTTTAGGACTAGAACTCACAATTTGACAAAAAATACTGGGAAAACAGTTTGGCAGAAACTAGATAAAGACCAAGACTCACACCATATATCATGACAGGTCAAATGGGTACATGATTTAAACATAAAAGATGATACCATAAGCAATTTAGAGGAGCATGGAATAGTTTACCTGTCAGATATATAGATAAGGGAAAACTTTATTGTCAAATAAGAGATAAAGAGCATTATGGGATGTAAAATGGATAACTTTAATTACATTAAATGAAAACATTTTTGCTCAGACAAAACCAATGTAACCAAGATTAGAAGGAAAATAGAAAAGTGGGGGGAAGAGAGAGAATGTTACAGCAAGTTTCTCTGATAAAGGCCTCATCTTTCAAATAAATAGAGAACTTATAGTAACACAAGTCATTACCCAGCTGATAAATGGTCAAAAGATATGAATGCTCATTTTTCAGAGGAAGAAATCAGAGTTTTCTATAGTAATATAAAAAAGCTCTAAATAGCTATTAATTAGATAAATGCAAATTAAAACAACTCAGAGGTACCACTTCATACCTATCAGATTGACTAATATGACAGAAAAAGAAAATGACAGATGTTGGAGGGAACATGAGAAAATTGAAACACTAACACACTGTTGAGGGAGCTATGAACTCATCCAACCATTCTGGAGAGTAATTTGGAACCATGCCCAAAGGACCACAAAACTATGCATATCCCTTGACACAGCAATATTACTACTACTAGGTCTGTATCCCAAAGAGATATTTTTAAAGAGAAAAGGACCTATTTGTATAAAACATATTTTAGTAACTCTTTTTGTGGTGGCAAAGAACTGGACATTGAGGGGATACTCATCAATTAAATAAGTAGATAATTGCAAAGTTAAATTATTGTGCTATAAGAATTGATGAGCAGGATCGTTCCAGAAAAACCCAGAAAGACTTATATGAATTGATGAAAAGTCAAGTGAGCAGAACCAAGAGAACATTGTACACAGAAACAGCAATAATGTACAATGATCAACTGTGAATGATTTAGCTACTCCCAGGAATTCTAAGATCTAGGACACTTGTGAAGTACTTAGGATGAAAATGCTATCCATCTCCAGAGAGAGAACTGATGGACTCTGAATGTAGATTGAAGCGTAGCATTACTTTTCTTTATTTTTCTTGTTTTTTTTTTCTGTGATTTCTTTCACAATGTCACTAATATGAAGATATATTTTGCATGACTGCACATGTATAACCTTTATCAAATTACTTGCCTTCTAAATTTTGAGCAAGTGGAGAGAGGGTAAAAGAGAATTTAGAACTCAAAATTGTAAACTATGAAAGCTAAAAAATATTTTACATGTAATAGAGAAAAATAAAATATTAAAATAGTTTTAAGTAAATTAAGGTTGTATGATTTAGAAGGATAAAGACTGGTTGTTTGCTATGATAATAGCATAGTGGCTAGCGTAAAACCATTGTAAAAAGAACTATAAAGAATGAGGAAGAAGGAAAAGGGGAAATTTGTATTTGCATTGGCCAGGAGCCAAAAAGTCTGATGTCTTTGCAAGGCTATTATTTTATTTCAATGGGTCCTTAATCTCATCCCCCTGGGTCTGGCTCCAGTGGTGCTGATAGCAACCCATCTGTCTGTCTGTCTGTCTATCTATCTATCTAGTTATCTATCTATAATCTATCTATCATCTATCTATCTATCTATCTATCCATCTATCTATCTATCTACCTACCTATCTGACTTTCTGTCTGTCTGTCTATCTATCTATCATCTATCTCTATCTCTTCATCCATCCATCTATCTATCATCTATCTATCTGTCTATCTATCTATCTATCTATCCATCCATCCATCTATCATCTATCTATCTGTCTGTCTATCTATCTATCTATCTATCTATCTATCTATCTATCTATCTATCTATATTACACCCCCAAAGTAAATAAAGCAAGTGCCAAAAAGCTATCCAAGTGCTACAGAACACAAGTAAAATGAATATGGAAACTGCAACATAATAAAATGGAAAGAGGACATTCATAAAAGTTTTTCTTTAAAGTTAATAAGATGTATCTGAGGATTCCATTTTGATTGTGGTAGTTAACATGAAACCTTAGGTGAAAAGAACTGTGTCACGCAAGTCCAGTTAAGAAAAAGAAAAACCATAAAGATGAGGGGCAGGTCTAGCTTCAAGGTGGTCCAATCACTGTGAAAAGTGACTAAAGTAGTCATGCTCTTTAGCCTGTCAATCCCCTACTGGACATGTATTTTAGGAAATCAAAAATAGACAGCTTCTTCCATATGAAAATATTTATAGTAGCTTTTTTGTGGTAGTAAAAAAAATGGAAACAAAACATGCTCATCAGTTTGGGAACGTCCAAACGTATGGTGGCATATGAGTTGAGTGGAATATTACTATGCTGTGGGAAATGATGAATGTTCAGAATTCTGAAAAAAATGCAAAGTTTTATAAAAAAAAATTTGAACTGTGAAGCAAGCAGAAGGACAAGTTACATAAGGGCTACAAGTGTAAATGAAAACAATGGGTAGACAGAGGCCAAATCCTGAGCTGAAGAGCCAATAATAATGGCCCTGAAGAGCAAAAATTGAAACGCAGCTCCCTCCAAACTGCAGTAAAATATTATATAATGATATAATTTAGAATGAACTTTTACATATGCTAACTCATTTTCAATTTAGTGAGAAAAGTGCTATTATTATTTCCATTTTACAGTTGAGGGAACTGAGAGGCAAAGATTAAGTGACTTGCCTAGGGTCACACAACTAGTAAGTATCTGAGACAGGATTTGAACTCAGGTCTTCCTGACTCCAAATCCTGTGCTCTAACCGCAGTACTATCAAGCATACCTTGTACAAGATGATCACTGTATTGGTTCCCATTATTCAAATGTTTTTTTTAAATTCATTCAATTCATTAATTTAATTCATAATTAATTTTAAAATTTAATTTAATTTTTAAAATTTAATTAATTAAATTTAAATTTAATTTAATTTTTAAAATTTAATTAATTTAATTTAAATTTAGTTAATTTAATTAAAAGGCAGATTTCAGTTTTAGAGGATAGAGTGGGGTGGAGGGATCCAGAAATTAGCGTGATATAACAGTAAGACTTATTTTAAGAAAAAAAGAATAAGTGCATGTGAATTTGCAGCAATAGTTTTGGGAGCAGGGGAAGGGAATAATGCCAAGAGTCACTGAGGTGGAGAGCACCTAGTTGGTCAACATATCCATTCCCTTGTTGACTGGTTTTCAGGTGCTAAAGAATTGGTGTATCTCAGTTTGCAGGGGGGGTAAGAGAAGACCTGGAGAAGGACTATGGAAAGGACATCACTGGAGAAACAGAAACCAGAAAAATGTCCCTCTGGAGCAGAGAGAAGGTAAATAATTATCACACCCAGTCCTTCCTCACTCAGACTGGGGGCAGGAAGGCAGTGCTGCCATGAGGATCTGAGAGTTCAAGAATTCTCATTATGAGTTTAATCAATAACATTGATAAGAAATGATTCCTATCAGACACAATAATGTTAAAATGCTCTGAAAAAAGATGAATGGTGTTTGAGAACAGGGCTAGGGATAGAGTATTTATTTCCCATGGAACTTCCTGCTCCCATATGTTCTTCCCATCTGGCAACAACAATATTTTTTTTCCTTTCTATTTTTACTCTTGCTTAATAATAAAAATAAAAGTTGACTTTTCCATAGTATTCAACAGTTTACAGAGTGCTCTGCATATGTTGTTTCATTTGATACTTAAAACAACCCTGTGAGGTAGGTAGCAAAAATATTTTCATCTCTAGTTTGCAAGTGAAAAAAATTAATTTTTGTTTTTGTTCAGTCTTTTTAGTAAGGTCTGACTTTGTGAATCTAGTTGATGGGTTTTCTTTCTAGAGCAGTTTACCATTTCCTTGTCCAGTTCATTTTACAGATGAGGAATATGAGTCAAACAGGGTAAAGTGACTTGCCCAGGGTCATACAGCTATTAAGTGTCTGCGGTCAGATTTGAACTCAGGAAGAAGAGTCTTCCTAATTCCAGGTCCAGCACTCTGCCGGCTGTTCGCTTTAAGACTTAAGAAGCATTGTAAATACATTGATTTGACTCTCACAGTAGCCCAGTGAGAGAGCTCCTATTATGAACAATTGCCCTGAAGAAAATAAATACTCAGTGTTTGAGTGACTTGTCCATGATCACATTAGGTAGTGGCATGGATAAGTTTCAAATCCAAACTTTTTTAGACCCAACCTTTTTGTTCCCACAATGATGGTGTCCTTCCTGCATCAAAAGTTCTTTCCTAATTTAGTCAAACCTGTAACAAGGCATATTTAAATTACACTATTAGTAATGAGTCAGGATTGGTAAGTGGGAAATAATGAGTTGTATTGGAAAGAATGAACAGAATTCTAGGGCGATCAGTTTTTGGCCCCATCAGTTAGCTGGGTGATCTCTGGACAAGTTTCAATGCCTCCAAATCTCAGATTCCACATCTGTAAAATGGGAATTCTAACATCAGTTCTCTCAACCCAACAGAATCTTTTTGAGTATCAAAGGAGAAAATGAACGCGAAAGTACTTTGAAAATGCTAAGTGGCACACACAAGCAAGAGACTATAATTTTATACCAGTAACTCCAGGAATAAAAGGAAAATGTATTGAAGAGGAAGGCAGGTTATCAGGTCTAGTCCTGACTCTCCTATTAACTGAGGGTTTAATTTAGAATTATTATAGTAGATGTAAAAGGGACTTTACAGGTGGCTAGGTGGCACAGTGAAAAGAGCACCAGCCCTGGAGTCAGGAGGACCTGAGTTCAAATCCAGCCTCAGACACTTGACACAAAAAAACTAGCCGTGTGATTTTGGGCAAGTCACTTAACCCCAATTGCCCACCAAAAAGCAAAAAAAAAAAAAAAAGGGGGACCTTAGTAGTCATCTAGTCTAAGGTTCTTATTTTGTTGATGAGAAAATTGAGGCCAAAAGAAGTATAGATCACCCAAGGCCACCCAGGTAAAAATGACAGAGTCTAACTGCCGGTGTCCTTCAAGGTTCTGTCCTGAGCCCTCTTCCCTTCTCCCTCCATACTCCTTCACTTGGCAATCTTTTCAGCTCCCGTGGATTCAATTACCATCTCGATGTCAATGATTCTCAGATCTGTCCATCCTTTCCTAACCTTTCTGCTGACCTTTCTTGCTTCTCCAACTGCTTTTCAGACATCTCATCAGACTGGATGTCCAGTAGACACCTTATATTCAATATGTCCAAATCAGTGCTCATTATCTTTCTCCCTAAGCCTTCCCACACTCCTTCTCTCTTATTGTAGAAGGCAACACCATCCTCCCAATCCCTGAGGCTCACAACCTAGGAGTTGTCCTGCATTCCTCACTATCTTTCACTTTCCCACATCCCACGCTATTGCCAAGGCTGTCCATTTAACCTTTGCAACGTCTCTCAAATATGCCTCTTTTTCTCCTCTGCCACTGCCACTACTCTGGTTTAGGTGGTCATCACCTCACACTCAGATTGTTGGTGGATCTGCCTGCCTCAATTCTCTCCACACCCCATTCCATCCTCTAATCAATCCATCCCCAACCATAAAGTGATTTTTTCTGAAGCTTAGATCTGATTATGTTAACTCATCTACTCAATAAACTCCAGTGGCTCTCTATTGCCTCCAGGATCAAATACAAAATGTTCTGTTTGGCATTCAAAGCCTTTTGTAGCCTAGTCCCCTCCTACCTTTCCAGTCTTCTTATTTCCAGTCTTCTCCCTGATGCATATTCTTCAATACAGTGACATTAATTTCCTGACTGTCTCCCCTCCCTGGAATGCTTTCCCTCCTCTGCTCTGATTACTGGCCTCCCTGGCTTCCTCTAAGTACCAACTAAAATCTCATCTTCTATAGGAAACTCTCCCAGCCTGTCTTAGTTCCAGTGCCTCCCCTCTATGAATTATCTCCTATTTGTCCTATATATATATATATAGTAGCTTGCTTTGTGTCTATTTGCTTGCATGTTGTCTCTCCCACTAGATTGTAAGCTCCCTGAAATCAGGAATTGTCTTTTGCCTATTTTTGTATCCACCATCACTTAGCACAGTGCCTAGCACTAAACAAATAATCCACTAATTGATCGCTTGAGTCAAGACTTGAAATCCCATCTTCTCAATGCAAATTCCAAAAATGTTCCTTACAAGAGACCCTCCTGCTTCTGTGAAACCTTAGGCAAGTCAATGAACTTTTCTGGGCTTTAGTTTATTCATCTATAAAATGAGGAGGTTGGATCTGATGATCTCTATGGACCCTCGAACTCTTATATCTATGATTTTATATGCATGTATGTATATACACATATAAATATATACATATGTATGTATACACACGTGTGTGTATGTATATACTCACAGTTACATAGCATTTCAAGACTTATGAAGTATTATACATATATTAATTCGACTCCCTTAATAGCCCAGTAAGGGAGGTCCTATTGTGTCCAATTTTACAAATCAGGAAACTATGACTTTGAAATAATAAAGGACTTACCCCAGGCCAAATCACTAGTTAGCATCTGTGGTGGGCTTTGGACTCTCTCTTACTTTGCAAGTTCAGTTCTCTGACCCTTGTACCACGCTGAGTCCCTAGCACCCCTACAGTGAGTCAGAAAGAAGCTAAGCAGTAGAGATCACAGAATGCTAGACTCCGAGTCAGAAAGGGGTGGATGTGAACCCTGCCTAGGATACTTACTGGTTTGGGGCAAGTTCCTTGACCTCTCTCACCCTCAATTTTCTCATCTGTAAAATAATAACACTTACTTCCAGGGGTTGTTTTGAGTATTAAACAAGATAAGATGGACAAGTGACTCACAAACCTTAGAGCACCATATAAATGTCAGTTATGAGCATGATAATGATATTGTTGGATAGTCACCAAAGTCCCTACCAGTGCAAATGAACCCGCAGCACTTGTGCCAAAGGGCACAGTGAAGAGTGGGGAGAGTGAATTAGTGGCTGAGATCCCAGTAGATGGAAAAGATGTATGTCATTCATTAGATTTCTGGGCTTTTTTCTGGGTTTCCCCCAAGACTGGCTAATAGTTCGACTAGTGGCTGGGTCTGGAAGGTGTTCCAGACGTGTGGAAGTTTACTTTGAAGGAAGTTGGAGAACAGTGTGTGATAACTTCTGGGATCTGAAGGAAGCCCAGGTGGTATGCAGACAGTTTGGGTGTGGACGGGCTGTGTCGGCCCTGGCAGAGTCCATTTTGGCCAGGCCTCTGGCCAGATTCTTCTGGATGACGTGTACTATTCTGGAGGTGAAAGCTACCTAGGGCAGTGCTCACATGCAGACTGGTTTGTGCACAATTGTGAGAGCAATGAAGATGCTGGTGTGATTTGTTCAGGTAAATTTCTTCTTTACACTTTTGAAAGCTGATTTTTTTTAGTCTTTCAAATCTTTCTACATCCTTTGTTGTCTGCATTTTGGAAAATTAAATACTTCTGATTAAAAAGTCATCATTTTATTCAAAAATACAACTATCCTACATTGAAAAAGAAATTCAGTGCATGGAAATTCTCAATCAAGAAATTCATATACTAGTTAATCAACATAACTCTGATCATAATCTTAACAAAATTTTATTACTTCTTGTGTACCCAGTACTTCAACAACATAAATTGACATGTCATATAACATCTTAAAGTTTGTAAGGCATATTAATAATATCTAATAATAATACCTAATATTTACACAGTGCTTACTATGAACCAACCGCTGTGTTAAACTCTTTACAATTATTATTTTATTTGATTCTCATGAATCTGAGAAATAGGTGTACTATTATCTTCATTTTATAGATGAGGAAACTGAGGCAAACACAGGTTAAGTGACTTGTCCAGGGTCAGTTATATGACTAGTAAGTGGCTAAGGCTAGATTTGAATTCCAGTCTTCCTGAGACTCACTAGCTCTGTGAAGTAGATTTTACAATTATTGCCAATTTAAAAATGGGAAATCAAAGATCACAAAAGTGAAATAAATGACTTTCCCAAAGTCCCAGAGCTAATAAGTATTGCAGGTGGGACTTGAAACCAGACTTTCCTGACTCCAAGTTTCATATTCTCCATTACACCGTTTTTCCCTCAATACATACTGCTTTATAAAACCATGCAGTAATCCGATGTAGGGAAAACAGTCACTTTCTAAGCAACCAATGAAGTTTGGTGGATGGAACCAAAAAAAGTGAAGCAGGTTGGGAACTATGGGGAAAGAGAGAAGCTAGCTCCCAGCTGAAACTCAGCAGTGCTGGCTATGGGCAGGGGCAAGTGATCACAGAGAAATCTCAGTTGAGGGCCTCTCCTTAACTTTATTTTTTTAAATGTAATAAATTTTATTTGTTTTCTTGTTTACGTCATTCATTTTCATGAGATTTTTGAGTTACAAATTTTCTCCCCATCTTTCCCCTACCCCACTCCCACCCCTAAAACAGCAATCCCACTGTGGAGCCCCTCCCCTGGTCTGCTCTCTAACTTCTGGTAGGGCAGGGAGGGTCTCGCTATCCCAGTCCCTGTATATCTTGATTCCTAGTTGCAGGTACTGCAGAACTTTATATTCTAGATTCTTTCGGTCCCTCCCTTGTCACCTATCCCCGCTGGAAGGACAACCAATTCAATACAGGTTGTGTAGGTGTGATTATACAGGATATCTTCATAGTGGACATATTGCGACAGTGATCATATGTCCCTCCTTCCTATCCCTCCCCCCCTTGTTCTGTTCTCTACCCTGTCCCTGTCCCTTTATTGAAGTGTGAGCGTCCAGCATCCCTCCCCCAGACCCTGTCCTCCCCTCTGTCATCCTCCCTCTCATCCCCATGCCCCCTACTCTCTTGTGTGGCATTATGCCCAGTTTAGAGTTTATGTCATTTCTTCCCTAAGCCAGATTCGATGACAGTAAATGAAAGTAAAGTTGTAACAGTTATCCCTTGCCTCTTCCACACAGGATGA
>CM053598.1:71347062-71390888 GCA_028646575.1 Pseudocheirus occidentalis | reverse complement strand
ATAACACCTTAAAAATAGATTAACTCAAATGGCAAAAAAGGCCCAAAAAGCCAATGAGGAGAAGAATGACTTAAAAAGTCAAATTTGCCAGATGGAAAAACAATCTCAAAGGCTTACTGAAGAGAATAATTCCTTCAGAATTAGAGTGGAGCAAATGGAAGCAAATTACTTTATGAGAAATCAAGATGCTATTAAACAGATCCAAACAAATGAAAAAAATAGAAGGCAACGTGAAATATCTCCTTGAAAAAAACACACTGACCTGGAAAATAGATTCAGGAGAGACAATTTAAAAATTATTGGGCTACTTGAAAGCCATGATCAAAAAAAGAACCTAGAAATCATCCTTCAAGAAATTCTCAATGAAAATTGTCCTGATAGCTTACAACCAGAGGGCAAAATAGAACTTGAAAGAATTCACCCATCACCTCTTGAAAAAGATCCCCCAAAAGAAAACTCCTAGGAATGTTATAGCCAGGTTCTGGAGTTCCCAGATCAAGGAGAAATATTACACACTGACAAGAAGAAACAGTTTGAATACTGTGGAAACACAATCAAGATAATCCAGGATCTAGCAGCTTCTACATTAAGAGATCAAAGGGTCTGTAATATGATATTCCAGAGATCAAGGGAGCTAGGATTAAAACCAAAAGTCACCTACCCATCAAAATTGAGTATAATATTTCAGGGTAAAATATGGTCATTCAATGAAATAGAGGATTTTCACGCATTCTTGATGAAAAAACCAGAACTGAATAGAAAATTTGATACTCAAATACAAGAATCATGAGAAGGTAAACATTGAAAAGAAATCATAAGGAACTTATCAAAGTTGAACTATTTACATTCCAACATGGAAAAATGATAATTATAACTTAGGAAGCTTTTCTCAGTATGAGAATAGATGAAGAGAATACAAATGTGTATATATGTATACATACACATGTCTATATAGGAGGTTATATATATGTGTGTATGTGTATGTTTGTATGAATACACATGTGAGTGTATGTATATATGTGTACATAGACAGAGAGCACAGGTCAATTGAATAGGAAGGGATTATATTTTAAAAGGTGAAATTCTGAGGTGGGTGAGGAATAGAATGAGAGGAGACAGGGAGAGACAGAATGGGGTTAATCCTCTCATATAGAAGAAGCAAGGGATAACTGTTACAATGGAGGGGAAGAACAGGAAGGCAAAAGGGAATGGGACAATCTTACTCTCATTGAATCTGGCTTATGGAAGGAATGACATATACTCTAAATTGGGTATCTTGCCCTACAGGAGAGTATGGGGCATGGAGATGAGAGGTAGGATGATGGAGGGGAGGGCAGGTTTGGGGGGAGGGTTGTTAGAAGCACACACTTCTGTAAAGGGAGAGGGACAAAGTGGAGAACAGAACAAGTAGGGGGGGCGGGATAGGAAGGAGGGAAATATAGTTAGTCTTTTACAAGATGTCCATTGTGTAGATGCTCTGCGTAACTACACATATATAGCCTGTATTGAATTGCTTGTCTTTGCAGCTGGTGTGGTGACAAGGGAGGAAGGGAAAGAATCTAGAATTTAAAGTTCTATAATCAAATGTTTATGCATATATATATATATATATATATATATATAATTACATGCAACTGGGAATTAAGATATACAGGCACTGGGGTAGGGAGATCCATTTTGCCCTGCAGGAAAGTCAGAGGGGTGATGGGGGAGGACATAGGAGAGAACAGATTGGGGGAGGGGCTTTGCAGTGGGATCTCTGTTTTGGGGTGGTGGGTAGGGGAAAGATGGGTAGAAAATTTGTAACTCAAAATCTCTTGGAAATGAATGATGTAAAATAAAAATAAACAAAAGTTAATTTAAAAAATAATCACAAAATCAGAGGTAGAAAGGAAACTGAGATTTGGAGCAGTATAGTGTCATGCCCCAAGTGACACAGGAAATAAAAGTAAAGCTGCTATTCAGAGATAGGTCTTCTGACTCCTAAATTAGTGTTCTTTCCACTGGATCTTGCTCTCTTCTGTAAATGAGGTTGGTGGGATGAAAGCTGGAGTGGGGCCAGTCCATTTTAGCCCCAAAAGGTGGCTATTTTGGAGCAGGTTCAGAAAAATAAAAACACATGCTGGGCAAAGGGAAAATACACATGACAAGAAAAACACCCAAAGCAGAGTCTCCCTGTGGGCTGAGACCCACACACCTGTGACTACCAGAAAGACATGGGATTCATCTGCTATGGTTTGCTTCTTTCTTCCTCACTTTTGGGTTCGCTACCATTATAAAAGACATTAAAGTGCAGTCTTTAAATGGTGGGCTTATAGTGGGCATCAAGAGCTACATGAGTCAGGAGTGTGATATGGCAGTCAAAATAGAAAGCTAATGCCAACTAGGGGCAGCTGGATGACACAGTGGATATAGTGCTGGGCCTGGAGTCAGGAAGACTGAGTTCAAATCCAGCCTCAGACACTAGCTGTGTGACCCTAGGTAAGTCACTTAACCTCTGTTGCCTTGGTTTTTTGGTCAGTAAAATGGGAATACCCACCTTCTACAGAGGTCAGTTTAGGTGAAATATCAGAAGAAGAAGAAAAAAAACAATTTTTATTATTTCAATCATGTTCATCTCTGTGTGTACCCATTTGGGGTTTTCTTGGTAAAGATACTGGAGGGGTTTCCAATTTCCTTCCTCAGTTCATTTTATAGATAAGAAAACTGAGGCAAACAGTCCTAAGCGACTTGCCCAAGGTCACACAGCTAGTGTCTATGGCTGGATCTGAGCTTAATAACTTGAGTCTTCCTGACTGCAGGCAGGTCTGGAGCTCTATCCACTGAGCCACTTAGCTGTCCAAGCTTAATAATTAGACATGTCCAAATAGAGGGTGAGTTGCCTCAGGAAGTGGGAGGTCCCCCCTCCTAGGAAGGCTTCAGCAGATGCCAGACAAGCACTTGCTGGGCATGTTCTTGTGGGCATTCCTTTTATGGGTGGATGGGGGTTGTCAGACTAAATGGCTGATGAGATTCTTTCCAACTCTCAGATTCTATGATTTTGTGCTAACATCTTCTCCATTCATTGTCAAAGCTTTTCTCACTTGGCAGTGTCTACTAAGAGAAGCATTGAAATATTCATTACTGGCAGAGCTCTAGGCTCGGGTCAAGAAGACCAGTTTAAATCCTTCCTCAGATTCTTTTTAGCTGTGTGATCCTTAGTAAACCACCTTTAAAAAAAAACTCCTGATGCCTCAGTTTCCTCAACTGTAAATAGGAGGTAACAGCAGTCCCTACCTCTCGGGGTTGTTATAAACATCAAATAAGAGAAGGCATCTTAAAAGCTTTGACTCTTTAAAGTAATATATACGTGTGAGTACTAGTTAGGTTATACACAGATAGCATTGCTTTTAAAAAGCCCAGTGAACCTTCTTGCCATGACTGGCGTAAGGTTTAGTTTGGGGAAGTGTTTTTGTTTTTTTTAATTCCATACACTAGTAAATTTTGTGACTCGTGGGCTATGTGGAGACTTACTTTTAATAAATTCCACAGCCACCGTGTAATTTCTACAAGTCTAACTGTCATGAAGTATATTTTCTTTAGAAATTGTGTCCTTCCTTTATGTCTTTCTAAGATGGCACATTCTTCCCTATGGTAATGACAGCACTTACACCATGCTTCAGGTTTGCAATACACATTATATCTTGTGCAATTTGGTTCTTATTACAACCTTGTGAGGAGGGTGTTATTTGTTATTCTAATATCAATTTTATGAATGAAGAAATAGAGACTGAAAGATGTTGAGTAACTTGGCCAAGATAACACAGATCATAAGTATCTCAGGCAAGATTTGAATTCACACATTCTTCCCTCTGGGGGGAATCTAGTTGTCACAGTAGATAAAGCACCAGGTTTGGAGTCAGGAAGGCCCATCTTATCTTTACAAACGCAAACAAAAATCATGCAGGATCCCTAATGTTTTACAAAATATATCTAGATAGAACTGCAGTTTAGATAGAATTCAATTCCGAATATTCACATTTTACAAATACATTCAGTTGCAATATGGACAGAATTCAATTTTGAATATTCCTACTCTTGTATCATAAGTAGTGGCCTGAGGATTCTGTATTTTGGATAACTATAGACTAATTTTCTTTTAGCTGGTTAATAAATGAGGAGATCCCCTACATTCCTTACGCCACCCAAGGCCTGGGGCAAAGCATTCTGTAATCTAATATCTATTACCTCCAGTGTCCAAAATCTTTGGAAACAGGGTAATGTAAATCATTATCAAATTACCTCCCCCCACCCCCGCCTCGCTGTACTTTGTGCTTTGGTGTTGTAACAACTTTGGTGTTGTAACAACTTTCCAAACTTTCCACTTGTTTTTCCTTGTACCACTTGTTGTGAGTGTCCCTAAGATCTTTTCCATGCTCATATCTAAGATGATTTAAGTATTAACCAAAGAAGCATTTTTTAAAATATAGCAATAGGGATAGAGTGGTGGTGGAAAGTGTGTGGAATTCAGAGTTAAAATCCTGGCTCTAACTCTTATTAGTTACATGACTTTGGGTGTTTACCTTTCTGTACCTCATTTTCTTCATCTGTAAAATTAAGGAGCTGGTCTAGAACAGTGAATGAGACTCCTGGCCTTTCAGGACTAGCTTGTGCACCCCCTATTTCCTGGCCATTTTCTCAATGGCCTAGTTAGCATCCTTTCAGGAGACCAGAAATCACACGCTGAAGGTTTTAACCCCTTCATTTCTGGATCTGCCCTGAGCACTTCACTGTCTCCCCCTTGGTGGCTGCTTCACTTGTTTCACTGTTTTAGGCAGAGCCCAGCCATGTTTACTTCATTATCTCCCTACCAGTGCCCCTGATCCCATACCTTCTGGTTCTTTTTTTTTTAACGGAAAATACAAATACAGTACTTCATTTTTAAAAGCATAGACAAGAGGCAGGTGTAAAACTTTTTAAAAATGTTTTTAAAAAGCTCTATTTGAATAAATTGTTCATTAACCTAATCAAATTTGCCCTCAGAAGCTATTGCTGGTCTCCAGCAGAGCAGTTAGTGTACATGGAAAATGAATTCTAGAAATGAACAGGATTTTCAGTCATTCAAACATCACCATTCATACAAAAACTAGAGACCAGTAATAACCTAGGAGCTTCCAAAGGCAAATGAGCTGGAAGAATTCTTGCTGTAATCTGTATTTTATATGATTGTCTAAATCTGGATCAAAGGGTATGCAATTATTTATAGCCTTTTGGGCATAGTTCCAGATTGCTGTCCAGAATGATTGTATCAGTTCACAGGTCCACCAACAATCCATTAGAGTTCCAATTTTTCCACGTCCTCTCCAGCACTTGTCATTTTCCTGTTTTGTCATTTTAGCCAATCTGACTGGTGAAATGTGGTACCTCAAAGTTGTTTTGATTTGCATTTCTCAAATCAATAGTGATTTAGAGCATTTTTCCATATGCTTAAAGATATCTTAAAATTTTCTGTAAATTGACTGTTCATATCCTTTGACCATTTATTTATCAACTGTGACCTTGTATTCTTGTAAATTTTACTTAATCCCCTGTATATTTTCAAAATGAGGCCTTTATCAGAGACACTAGTAAATATTATTTCCCAATTTCCCACTTCTCTCTTAATCTTGGTTACCATTGGCTTTGTTTGTACAGAAACTTTTCAATTTAATGCAATCGAGATTATCCACTTTGCATTTTATAATGCTCTCCAACTCTTCTTTGGTCATAAAGTCTTCTCTACTCTATAAATCTGACAGGTAAACTATTCCTTGCTTCCCTAGATTATTTACAGTATCAGCCTTTAAACCTAGGTCATGTACCCATTTAGACTTGACTTTGGTGTATGGCATTTGACCCAGTAATACCACTTTGGGGGTTGTATCCCAAAGAGATCATAGAAATGGGAAAAGGTCCCATATGTACAAAAATATTTATTGCAGCTCACTTTGTAGTGGCAAAAAACTGGAAATTTAGGGGATGCCCATCAATTAGGGAATGGCTGAACAAGTGATGTGATATGAATGTAAAGGAATACTATTGTTCTATAAGAAATGGGAAGGAGATGGACTTCATAAATACCTGGAGAGGCTTATATGAATTGATGCTAAGTGAGAAGAGCAGAACCAGGAAAAATCTGTACACAGTCACAGATACATCATATGTGTGCCGACCAACCTTGAAAAACTGGAATCTTCTCAGCAACACATAATTAATTAAAAGACAACTCTACAAGTCTCAGGATGGAAGGAGATGTCTACATTCAGAGAAAGATCTAGAAAGACTAGAGTTTAAATGGAGACTGAAGCAATACATGCTATTGTTCTTTTCTATATTTGGTTTTATTTCTCTTTTCCCATTGTCCTCTTCATTTGTTACAACGCTTATACAACCAGACAATTGTACAGTGTGAAAGAGTTTGCAGATCCTATACATGATTGTACGCCACCATAGTGGGGGTGGGGGGTGGTGAGGAAGGGGAGAAAAATCTGAAACTCAAGTGATTCTGGAACTGAATCTTGTAAACTAAAAGTAAACAAACAAGTCAATAAAAAAAGCAAAAAACAAACAAAGAAATAAAAAGATTGTCTAAATGTTTATATGCACAGGGAAAATAGACTTACTCTATAATTTTCTTATCAAAAAGATCTTGCTCTCAGTCATATCTACTACTTCTTCAAAATCTTGATTCTTTTCTCAGCTGGATCCTTCTCTTCTTTCAAATATACACAGGTCTTTCCTCTCCTTGATGGGAAAAACACTTCTGCAGACTCTACCATGAGTTTTGTTTACTTTTATTTACTACAAAACTTAAATTTGTGGACTATACCCCTTTGCCTTTATTTGTTACTTACTTCTTTCTTAATTTATTTTTTTCTTTTTTTGAGGGCAATTGGGTTGAATGACTTGTCCAAAGTCACACAACTAGTAAGTGTTTTAAGCATCTGAGGCAGGATTTGAACCCAAGTCCTCCTGACTCCAGGGCCGGTGCTCTATTCACTGCACCACCTAACCACCCCTTCTTTCTTAATTTCTTGGTACCACCCTGAAGAACTGCTTTTCTAAGGTTACCAAAGACCTTAATACCAAGTCCAAAAGTCTCTATTCTCTACTCCCATTCTCCTATATTTGCTACTCATGCTTTTCTTACTTTTGGTTTCATGATGTCAATACTATTCCTACTCTTCTAATCACTTCTTTCTCTTTCCTTTTGCTTCTTGAATATGGAGATTTCTCAAGGTACCATCCTTGGTCTCCCATTCTTATTTGACTAAATATTTTCTTGGAGAAACCTCCTACTTCCATGACTTCAACTAAGGCCTCTTTGCTGATGACTTTGAACTATTTATCTCTAGTCTGTGTCATCTCAAACCCTCATTCTGTGTTTCTCAGTGCTTATTTGACATTTATATTTGCATATCCCACTGCCCCCCCAACTTGAATGTAAAACACTTAATTAATCATCTTTTCCCACCAAACAGCTTCTCTTTCCACTCTACCTGTGTTAGGCAATGGCAATATTTCTCATTCACCACAATGGAAAAGTTAGAGTAATATTTGAATAAACTCCCTCCATCATCTCCTGTATCCAATCAGGTAGTAATCTTGCCCCAATCTATTCTTCATGTTGCCTCTAGGAGAATCTTCTTTAAATTCCACTTTTATCATGTCAGTTCCCTCCTCCATATTCTTCAATGAATCCTCATTGCCTACCATATCAAGTCTAGAGTCTTCTGCTTAGATTTAAATTTCTTCTCTAATGAGACATCTCCCCATTTAGAAGACCTTATACTCTGTAATTCATCAACCTACAACTCTGATCAGGTCAGCTTCTTCACTGCTCCCTGAATATGTTTTCCTTCTTGAATCTATTGTTTCCCTTTCGTACTTTTCCCTCTTCTGAATAAAAATTCTACCCCTTCTTTGAAGCTCAGCTCAAGTATTTTCTCCTCCATGAAGACTGATCATTCTAGACTTCTTTGATGATCCTCTTCTTTTTATTTTATTTTTTAAAATTTTATTGACTTTTTTGTTTACTTTTAGGTTACAAGATTCAGTTCTAGAGTCACTTGAGTTTCAGATTTTTCTCCCCTTCCTCCCTTCACCCCACCCCCGCCGTGGTGGCATACAATCATGTATAGGAGATGATCCTCTTCTTAAGAGCTGTAACTAGGGTGGGACAATCAAGACTTTGCTCCAATGTATTGGGAACTTAGGGGCTCATGATAGCCATCATTGAGTCCATCAGCAGCATAAAAACAATTGAGCTTAGTATCTAGTTAGCAATACGAATTAGTAGAACTATGATGCTACCAGATAGTGAACTTCTTTTTCTGACATCTGTACCCCAGGGGCATTCCTCCTTTGCTCATCTTGGCCCCATCTTCTATCCCCCTAGTGATCTTCCTAGCAGCAATCTTGAAATATGCCCTGGAGAAGAAGAAGGACTTTCCTGGGGCTAACTGAGAAGGGTCAAGAGATGATGAAAAGGGTGGAGGAAAATGTGCTGACCTTAGGAAGTACTTGTTTAGTATATCCCTAAGTGAGTTTGTTTTGATTTGGGATCCTGTTTCTTCCTGCTTGTGCCAGGGGGTATAATTTAAAACTTGTCCAAGGAGTGCATATGGTTAGTCATGGCTGTATTTTTATCTCAACTCTTTCAGCACGTAGGAGTGAATGTCGCAACTCAGAAATGTATTATATACTACCTTATAGTGTTCATAATCATGTCATGGATATTAATCTTGCCTCCTTAATTAGACTTTGAGTTTCTTGAAGCTAGGGACCATGTCATATATTCCTTCTTAGACCTCCACAGAGTCTAATGCATTTGACAACATATAAAGTGCTCAACCAGTACCTGTTCAACAGGTTTCCCTCTCATTTGCATTAGGAAAGAGGCAGTACTTTTTAGAATGGAGGAGAGGAGAGTGTCCTCTATTGTGTTCTGTATCACTGCTCTACCTGTTTCTCAGCTTCTGGGGGGGAAACCCTTTTAGTGGAAGCATAAGCATAAGAGTTTTTATACCTATTGTTAGAACAGGTTTCAACTCAGCATCTGTTGCTATGAAGAAAGAAAAGATATGTCAACTGATTTTATGAGTATTAGGTGCTATATATGTAAATTATGTAAAGTAAATCAATAATGATAGTGATGAAATTGCCATCAGAAGCTACAGAAGGCTTACTCTTAATGAATTTGCACTTAGTAACATAGATCGTGCAACAATTGTTGTTCAGTTGTTTCTGATTCTTCATGACCTCACTTGGGGTTTCCTTGGCAAAGACAATGGAGGGATTTGCCATTTTCTTCTCCAGTTCATTTTACAGATGAGGAAACTGAGACAAACAGAGTTAAGTGACTCACTCAGGGTCACACAGCTAGTAAGTATCTGAGCTCACATTTGAATCCAGGCACATAATAAATGCTTAGGAAATGTTTGTGGACTGACTGACTAGCCTAATCAAGCTGAGGTATTCCTAGAATATGGTGTTTCTGCATATTTCTCTGGGGCTCATAGAGCTGAGTGTGCTATGGAAATGCCATCTTTCTACCTCCTCATTACTTCCCATTCTCAACAATGAGAGGCAGACCACTATTGTGGCACCTAGCTGCCCATAAGTAGGAAATATTCAATGCATCATTGAAAGCTGTCAAAGTTAAGCATCTACTAAGTACCTAGCAAGAGCTCTGACTCCAATGCTTAGAATTATACACCAGAATCTTGCTACTTTTCAAGGATTAACAGAAAAAATAATCCCTATACTACAAATACAGACCTCCAGATATCTTAGAGAACTCAAAAACTAGACTGTAATGGAAACTGTAATGAAACAAGATCAATATTACATACTAAATCATGGATGACACTTTTGACAAATGTCACCATATGAAATATTCAAGTTCTATGGAGTGAAAAGCTTTCAAAATGGTGATGTAACAGGAAGGAGATCAAAATCACAGGGGAACAGGATAAGGTACATATCATCTCCATTGTCTTGTCTGCTACTGGGGCTGTCCTAAGGGTGCTCTCAGTTAACTTAGGTTCTAATTCTTTCATTCAACTATAGTAGTAATCGTTTTATTCACACATGTAATGATTTTCAGAACACTAAATAAAAAAACAATAGGACTTGTTTTAGGCTTATTTGTATCTGAAGTTCCTTGTAAAATTTGAATATGAGATGATGATCATTTTAACCCCCATCCATATTTATATCATGCTTCAGAGTTTTCCTCACCTTAATCCTATGGGGTTGAGAGTGTGATACTGTCCTCATTTTTACAGTCAATGAAACTGATTCTCAGAGGGGCTTGAGACTTGCCAACACTATAATTCACATAGTATATTGAATGCTGGCCATAGAATCAAGAAGATCTGGGTTTAAATGGGGACTCAGACACTTGCTAGCTATATGATCATTGGCAAGCTTCCACTGGAGCCTCAATTCTCTCATCTGTAAAAGAAGGATAATATCATCTGTATCAGTTCCCTCTCAGGGAAGTTGAGCCTCAAACAAGATCATGTATGTAAATAACTTTTCAAACCCTAAAGTGCTGTAGGAATATAAATTATTATTGTGATTAGTAAGTGGCAGGGCCAGGACTCACACCTGGGTGCTTCAATTTCAAGTCCAGGGTTCTTTCTGCTATAGAAATTACCAGGACATCAAAAAAAAAGAAATTGAAGAGAGCAGACAACTCCAGCTTCATCTCACAGTCCATAGTTTTCTTCCGTTTATACTGTTTATAGCTAATATGTACCTAGTCACTGTCCTGTTGGCTCCCACATTCGAACGTGGGCTCCTTGAGGGCAGTGCCACTTTTTGCCTTTCTTTTCATTCCCAGTGCTTGGCACATAGTACATAATAAATGTTTGTGGAATGACTATTTGGTGAAACTGTTTCAGGTGCTCTGTTCCTCATGCATTGCACATTGCCCAGGAGGATTTTTACTGAGACTGTTCCAAAGTGGCCCTATCCTCAGGCTGAAACAGACTGTCCAAAGTCTAGTTGCCTTCATTCTATGTCAGTTGCATTGATATCCCTGAAATTGTCACATTCAGTCCCCCATATTACTTAAGAGAGAGTGTGGCCATGTCCTGAGCTCCTTCCTGAACCATTTGCTAGCCTCACTCCTATCTAGTAGGTGACTCAAATGGCTATAGAGTATGTATTTTCCATGGCATTTAGCCATCATTGGTCTTCACCTAATGGGTTATTTGACCCGCTTGGCATTTTTTCAGTGTACTGAATTTAAAAGCACCTATCTTGGTGCTGATGGCTTAAGAGAACCGAGGTGATCATTTTCATTCTTCTCAAATTTCATAATGTTCTCATGTCAAGTAAATGGATTCATTACTCAGTGATCTGTGTTAATGGCAGATTAAGTCCATTGCCAAGATGCATGAAACAACCAGGCAGAGGATTTAGGGGTCAGTTATATCCATCATCCCATTGACACACTGGAATGAACTCAGCAATTTGGTCCATTATTCAGGAACCTATCTGCAAATGGTCAAGCTTTCCATTACCTGAATTTGGCTTGAACAGCTATCACAATGATGTCACTGGGTGTGGATAAGTACTAAAACTTTTCAATAATTTTATCCTTTCTCAAAGTTTTTCAAACTCCCTCCATTTTTTCTGTTTCCACCCTCTTCTCCCCCATGACCCCAAACAACAACTTTTTGTGTCTTTTAACATAAATGATTACAATCCACTTGGAGGCTGAGTTGCTGGCCTAACTAACGGGTGAATTCAGTGTCTCTGCCCTCATTATTGAGAATGGGAAGTAATGAGGAGGTAAAAAGATGGGATTTCCATAGCACACTCAGCTATGAGCCCCAGAGATGAACACAGAAATACCATATTCTAGGAACACCTCAGCTTGATTAAGTTCGTCAGTCAGTCAACAAACATTTCCTTAGCATTTATTATGTGCCAGGCACTGCACTAAACACTGGGCAAATAAAGAAAGGCAAAACAAGGTCCCTTCACCCAAGGAACTCACATTCTAATGGGAGGTACAACATGCAAACAGTGATGTACGTGCTCTACATATTCTGAGTAGACAGAAGGTTAGCGTTCTCCCCTTTAGGAATCTCTTCTCAGGGTATCCGAGTAGGTTCTGAGGTTGTCTTAAACAGAACTATTGCCCTGTATCTACTTCAAGACAATCCAATCGACAAATTTCATCCCAGGCTAGAGTCCAGCTGGTATCATCTTGGTAGAAAAGATTTATGTACTAATTCAGGGGTTGGACTAGAGGCCTCCAAGGTCATTTACAATTCAAATACTGTATGAATTCTAACATGGATTTTCTGAATGAGTTAAAATCTATCATGGCGAACAGGATCTCCTGCTGACAGTGCAAAAGTGGTACTAGCCATGTGGGGAACATCCTCCTTGTCAGTTAGTGACTCCATGCTGTTAGCAGCGGGTGCTGGGGTCCATTCAGTCAGTCCATGCAGAGGGGGCTCACTGTGGACAGTTATGGTGATCTTCATGGACATATCTACCTCTCTGAAAAGAAAACTGAGCTTGTGGTTTGGGTAATGCCACAAACTGGATGCAGGAATGATGGAAGTGATGTCGACAAACATCCAAGATTATTGAAGACCCTCAGGTGACCTGTAACTTGCCTTTGGCATTATATGGACCCTGAAAAAGCAGCACCCTAATGTCGGAGTACTTGAGTGTTTTCATATTGTGGATAGTTGGTCATACGTTATTAAGAGCAGATACCTAGATTAAGTTCCTATCTGCCTCATAAATGGAAGTCAAGAAGGTCTCCCACTTTGGGGTTCAGATTAGAAAGGCCCCTTGATAGAGGGGCAATAAAAGACCAAGTGACTATTCAGTACCGAGGCCACACTGGACTGATCCAAGTGAATAGGGAAGTAGCAGATGGTGAAATTACATGGCTTTCTATCTCTGCCTCTGTGTGTGAAAAGATCCTTGTTCTCAAGAGACTGCATGTGATCAGGCATTCTATAAACTTTGGACTTCGCTCCAGTCTAGTACGGTTCTCTGTGCACAATACTTTCTCATTAAATCTTCCTAAATGTTTTTTAGTTGAATTGTTGTTAAAATGAGATTCCTTCTCTTTACCTTTGTCTCTAATTTTCCACTGAAAGAAAACAAACCCTGCTTGGCCAAGTGAGCTTTCTACAAAATGGGAATAAACCAAATAAATTATTGTCCTACCTGCTGAAGTATCTGCTGAATTATCATCACCTGTTGGTGTATAGAAATGAAGACATGGCAAAAATTTTATTAACCACATTTTTTTTGGTATGGTGGAAGGCAGGACAATTGGGGTTAAGTGACTTGCCCAAGTTCACACAGCTAATAAATGTTAAGTGCCTGGGGCTGGATTTGAACTCAGATCCTCCTGACTCCAGGGCTGGTGCTGTATTTACTGTGCCACCTAGCCGCCCTAACCATATTGTTTTACTTAGAACAAAATAGTGTCTCCTATTTACATTTTTTAATGTAACTGCAAAGATGGAGCCAGTAATATAGAAACTACTAACATAGGAACTATCCTTTTCTTCCCAAACCACTTTTTAATCAAGTTCTCCTATATATATATTTGTTTGGTTTCAGGATTTTTTCAGCTTATCTTCGATATGATGAATCTAAACACACATGAAGAAGCATGATTGTGTCCTTGAGAGAGAAAAGCCACACTCACCTGCACAGATGACGCTGGCGTCTTCTTTGTGACCACAGTTGTGGGTAAACCAGTCATCATGGGAGCACTGAGCCAGGTGGCTTTCCCCCCCAGTGCAGTGCACATTGTCCAGGAGAATTTTCCCTGAGCCAGGACCAAAGTGGGCCCCATGGGGGGCAGAAAGAGCCTGTCCACAGCCAAGCTGTCTGCACACCACACCTGCTTCCTTCAGCTCCCAATTGTCATCACACACGGTTCCCCAAGTCCCTTGGTAGTAAACTTCTACTCGACCTGAACATCTTCCTGTCCCATTTGACAGTCTCACAGAGGGCAGATTGTCTAAATACAGCAAAGAGATGAGGGTCAGTACATTAAATGTGCAATATTTATTTCTGTACTTATATAATTTCTCAGACCTCCAAAATTCTTCCTCTACCTTGTCTTTTGACTAAGTTTGGAGCAGTGTGATATAGTAGAAAAGGCGGTAGAGACTCAAGAGACATGGGATTGACTGGTCCTATCACTGGTGAGTTGTGTGACAATGGGCAAACAAGTTATAATTGCTGCAGAGTTACCCTTAACTGTCCCTGACCGCCATACCACTTGGCCACCTGGTACAATCCCAGGCCAAAAATTTGGCAACACCCCTCCATTCTAGAGAGAGATAAATCAAAATCTGCTTTGTGATCTGAGGCACCAATGTTGTTACTGATGAGAGACAATGATCAGTTTTACCTTAACACTCAAAAATCATGGAAGCTTAGATACTAGTTTTTTATTTTTAACATCTATCCATTCAACCACTTGGCTACCATTCTAGGGAGGAGATCAAATTAGCGACCTAGCTGGGCACAGCTCCCTTTTTACTAGGAAGGGGGTGACAATCCACCATTATATTCCTAGTCAAGCATTTCTCCCCTTATATAAATCACCATGATTCTGTATAGAAAGCTGCTAAAGCTAACACTTTCTTTACCTGTTATCACTCCATGTTAGCTCCCTCCTTCTCATCTCCATTCACCTCAGCCCTGCCCTCTTCCTGTCCCTAACCTGTTCCTTCTTCCTCAGCTTTCTTAATATACTTGTAAAGTTGAAATTTCATACTTAAGTACAAGAATTTAATCCACCCTTTGCTTGGACCATTGCAGTTTCCTCCTTTCTCTGGATTCTTCCCTCTACAATTCATTTTCCATAAAGCTGCCAAATTAATAAGTCCTAAAGTGTGGTTCTGAACATGTCACTATCCTACCTGAGAATCTTCCATGGTTCACTCTTACTTCTTAATTAAAATATACACTTTTCTTATTGACATTTAAAATCTTTGACAATCTGGCTCCATCCTATCTCAAGTAGAATGATTTTACATTACCTCCCCATTGTGCAGTCTACGTTTCAGACACAATGATTTACTTACTGTTCCCCAAACATGATATTTTATCTCTCATACTCATACCTGTGCACAGAGTATCACCTCCTCCCCATGCCTTCATTGCTCTCTTTCTATCTCTGCCTCTTGGAATCGTATCAAGGCTCAACTCAAGTGCTACTTGTGCATGAAGCCCTTTGTGATCTCTGCAGTCATTAGCTTTCTTCCCAAACGCTCCTTCCTACAGCCCCAATTCCTTTATATTTGCTTTGTATGTATGTTAAATCTACTTGTTTGTATACTTATTTCTTCTCAGTAGGATCTGAGATCCTTGAGAACAGGGACTATTTTCTATTTCTTTCAGTATCCTGCACACCTAGACACCTAGACACCATGCCAGGCCCATTCAGTAGATGCTTAATAAATGCTCGTTGAACTAAATTCAGACTTCTAGCCTTAAACTTCCTCATTTGTAAAGTGTGTGTGTGTGTGTGTGTGTGTGTGTGTATGTGTGTGTTCTGAGGTGGAGAAATGTTGGGAAAAGGTACCTTTTAGCTAGAAAATTTTATGATTCCATGAAAGCCTGAGAAGTTCATAGTGGGTTTTGTCAGATTCTATTGCAATCATTAGAGGAGAGTGTTCCCCTTTATAGAGTATGACAAATAGCATTTTAGATTCATTTCCTAAGTAATATTATAAGATAATACATTTGGGGACTGGAAAGGTCACTGAGTCCAACTATATTTATTTTATACATGAGAAATCTGAGGCACAGTATTTGCAGCTAGATATGATTGACTCTGAGTTCAGCGGTATCCACTAGCCACCATTACCTCTAGCATAAAAATGCTGAGCTCTAGATTGAAAACCCAAAGTTTAGACAGAATTTCCTAAGATTTTAAAAACAACAAATGGTGGGAAAGGAATTTATATGATTATTAATTAAAAGAATTTGAATTCTCCCTCTCAATTTTTACATCCACTACAGCTTCATTACACATGGTTTACTCTTATTATATCAATACTTATGACGTTTCTCCTCTCTTAGTAGGTTCGGATTTGCAACGATAACATGTGAAGTTGCTTTATTCCTACCCACCCACCATTCCTGTAAGTCACCTAAACTACCACCAGGTGGAAGTATTGCTCAAGCTATGACCTCACAGCCAGCACCACTAAGCTCACCTGAAGCAATCTTTTTTTTTTTTTATCAACAAACATTTAATTAAACACCTACTGTGTGCTAGGAAGTTTGTTGGGCACTGAGGATTCTAAGACAAAAGTGAGGGAGTCTTTGCCCTCAAGAAATTTCTATTCTATTGGGAGAGACATATTTACATACATAAGTATGTATAAATAAAAGAAAAATGATAAAAGCAATTTGGGGTGGGAGAAGACACTAGCAACTAGGATGGGATGGGTCAGGAGAGGTTTCATGTAGAAGGCGGCAACTGAGCTGAAGATAACTAGGATTATAAGAGGCATAGGTGAGGAGGGAGTGTATTCCAGGCATGGGACCTCAAGACAGTACAAAACCACAAAAATATGTGGTCTCCCTTCCTCCCTCCCTTCCTCCCTTCCTTCCTTCTTTCCTTCCTTCTTTCCTTCCTTCCTTCCTTCTTTTCTTTCTCTTTTTTTTCCTTCCTTCTATTTTCAGTCACTATTCAACAACATCTTAAGTTTAATTAGACTTGAGTAGATTCAAATTCCTTATTCTGAATTTCCCAACTTGGAGTTTGACCAGGATTCAGATGCATATTTGAGCTTACTTGATGGACTAGGTATTTTTGAAGATGATACAGGTGGTTCTTGGAGTGAGGATGATGATGATGCTGGAGACAAAAGTAGAGATGATGAGGATGAGGATGAAGATGGGTATGGTGGTAATTCTGTTGCTGCTGCTGCAGGAGATGAAAACAAAGAATTCTGTTTCTATTTGTCAGAGAAAGACTTCATCACCTTATTGTTATTATTAAATTAAGAGCAAAAGTAAAAGTCTGAGGCCTTCAGCCTTCTTTCAATAGCTGTTAATGCCCTGATATTACATCTGAGGATACTTTTTGAATAGCATTGGAGTAGAGGTAGTACTTTTGATTTCATTGGTGCCATTAGTCTTTGGTTAGTAATGAGATTTATCTCAGGCAAATAATCGGGTCTCCAACCATAAGATCTATTATTTAACTTTGTTGTTTAGTGGTTTTCAGTCATGTTAGACTCTTTAGAACCCCATCTGGGGTTTTCTTGACAATGAAATTCCCAAGTGGTTTGCCATTTCCTTCTCTACCTTATTTTAAATATGAGAAAATGGAGGCAAACAGGGTAAGTGACTTGCCCAGGGTCACATAGCAAGGAAGTGTCTGAGGCCGGATTTGAACTCAGGATGATGAGTCTTCCTGACTCAAGGTCTGATCAACTGTGCCACCTAGCTGCCCCATTATCTAAATACTGTGGAAATTAAATGTGGAGATTCCTGACACTGATTTAGTTTGGTAACTCATTTGTATTTGGATTGTTAGAGAATTGCCTGGGATGTTGATAGATTAAGGAACTTTCCCAGAATCACAGAGATAGTATGTGTTAGAGGCGTGAACTGAACCTCTATTTGCTCTTCCTGTCTTTAAAGCTTCTGACTTTCTCTAGATATTGCCACCTTAATTCACTTGCCTTTTTATCTTGGAATTTCCATCTGCACTTGTGACCTTTCCACCTTGACCCATCCCTCTGCCATGATAGCCCCTTTTTCCCACTGGTGAGTTGCTTCTAGGAGTTTCCATTTTGGGGGTACGTTCAAGCTCACCATGATTCATTCCTCAACCTTGCTACTTCTGACTCTCTGAACTTCACCACCATGCCCCAGCCTAGGTACCTTCCCTTCCCCCTACCTTCCTGTATGTCTCAACTCCCTTTTTAATATTGTCTTCCCCCATTAGAATGTAAGATCCTTGAGGACAGGGAAGGCCTTTCATTTTGCTTGTATTTGGATCCTTGGCGCTTGGTGCCTGGTATATAGCTTACTAAGTGC
Organism: Pseudocheirus occidentalis; assembly: GCA_028646575.1. Taxonomy (NCBI): domain Eukaryota; kingdom Metazoa; phylum Chordata; class Mammalia; order Diprotodontia; family Pseudocheiridae; genus Pseudocheirus; species Pseudocheirus occidentalis. The sequence goes on along the minus strand of CM053598.1, from coordinate 71,372,804 downwards.
TGGTTGCCAGTGTTATTTCTAGAGCTCTGACCTCACTACTGGGGCTACCTTCCTTGAGAATGTCAATAGAGGCAGGCCTACTCCGTGGTAATAAGTGTATTCTACTCTTAAATAGCCATAGCAAAACTAGAATGTGCTTTAGGGAAATACTGAGGGTTGGTAGAAATAGTTGCAAATCAATTGCATTTATTTGTCAAGAGAATTAGAGTGAATAAGTTGCCAATTGGAATAAAAGAAAGATGTCTTATATTCTATTGCATCTGGGATAATACCCCAAACTATAAAGCTTATGGAAGAATCTATTATAGGAACTGATTAATTGGTAAAAGAGATAAAAAGTAGATTTCTCTGCTTGAAGTGAAGCAATTAGAATGGAACCACCAGTTGAATATAAGCTTTTTGAGGGAAGGGACAGTTTTCTTTCTGTCTTTCTATTCCACAATGCTTCTTACATAGCAGGCATTTAATAAACACTCAAATTACATTCAATATGAAGTCTGTAGATAAAGTATAACTGAAGGAAGAATAATTATCCTGGAACAACAAAGAAGAAATAATCCTTCTGTACCCAAGTCCATTCTTGGAATAATGATAATGAGTCATTTGAATAAACGAGGCCTGCCTAGGTCACTGACTTTTGCATAGAAAGAATGTGAAGACTAGTCAAGAATCAATTGGAAATGCAGACAAGTAAAAGATATTTTAGGGGTATAGGGCCAAGTCTTTTAGAATCTGTTAGTGTGGAAAGATTAAAATATTAATAAAGACTGCGAGTAGACCATTGAATTCTGTGCATGAAGCATGAGATTTGAGTTTTTAAGAGAGGGAACATTCATTCACCTGAACAGATGACGCTGGCATCTTCTTTGTGACCACAGTTATGGGTAAACCAGTCATCATGGGAGCACTGAGCCAGATGGCTTTCCCCTCCACTGCACTGCACATTGTCCAGGAGAATTTTCCCTGAGCCAGGGCCAAAGTGCGCCCCGTGGGGGGCAGAAAGAGCCTGTCCACAGCCAAGCTGCCTGCATACCACACCTGCTTCCTTCAGCTCCCAGTGGTCATCACACACCGTCCCCCACATTCCTTGGTAGTAAATTTCTACCCGACCTGAACATCTTCCTGTCCCATTTATTAGTCGCACAGGAGGCCAGTCTTCTGTGTACACAAAAATAATGAAGATTAATTCATGAAATGCAACGCATTCATTTTCTACTGGACTAACCCTACTCATTGGCTCAGAAATTCAGGAGAATTCATTTATCTCAAGTTAATGTGAACATATCCAGATGGAAAGTACCATAATGACAACTCACTGTAGTGATCTTCATTCAGGGAAACATAGTCAGCAGATGAAAGAATAAGTTTTTTCTCATATGTTGATGTTTTAGAGATTAACGTGTCATCTTTTGGAGCAGAACAATAGCCACAAAAATGATACCAAATCATTCTATTTTATAGTCATAAAGTGTTTCCCCCTAATTCTGAAATATCTTGTGCAAGGAGTATCATTACCATGTCACAGATGAGACGGCTAAGGCTCATAGTGTTTAAGTGACTTGCCCAGTGTTATAGGCTAGTATATTGGAGAAATCAGAACTGGTGACCAAGTTTTCTCATGCCAAGTATAGGCGCCTTCTGCTTGCTGTGAAAACTTTAAGGAAGGTAACATGAACAGATGCTGTAAGCATCTAAAATTCTATCTCACGTACAACAGTCTTGGAGGTGTGCCTGTCACTCCAGTCACTGTGCCACCTAGCTGCTCCCTTTATTCCATAGAACAACAGAATATTACTGTGGAAGGGACCTCAGAGAGCATTGAATGCAGCCCATGCCTTAACAAGAACGCCTCCAAAAAACCTCCCAGCTGGTCAATACAGCTTCCATTAGAAGAATGTTATTGAACCCGTTACCTCCCAAGGTTTGGCTAGTTCTAATCATTAAGACAAGTTTCTAAGAATCACCCTACATTGATTCTGAGCTTTCTACATCTTGCTCTTAGTTCTGGGGTCAGTAAGAACAAGTTAATCCAGCTTCCTGTCTCACATCCTTTTAAATCCTTTCTTTTCCACTGCTTTCAATCCATTCTGTTATGGGAGCCTCTGTAGTTCTTTCACCATCTTGGATTCCCTCTTCTTAAGACTCTTGAGCTTATGAATATCCTTTCTAAAATGTAGCAACAGAACCGAGCACAAGGTTCTAGATCAGTGGTGTCTAACTCAGAAATAAGGGTCACTGAACCATGCATAGGATCCCTATAGGTCACAAATGGAATTCATTTAAAAATGTAATGTTATCTACTTTTTGTTGTCTTTTATTTATTTGGTAAAGGATTTCCCAATTACATTTTAATCTGGTTCTAGCTGCACTTGGAAGTGTTGTGGATTGGATATGGTTTGTGGGCCATGAGTTTGAGACCTCTACCCTATACATGATATAAAATGTGCAAAGTACAATAGTATAATTACCATTCCCTCTTAATGTCGGGTAAGAATTATATTAACTTTTTTAGGGGTGCGATGTACAACCAAAATTGTTTTTGTATTACAATAAAATCCTTATATCTTTTTGGAAAAACTGTAACATACTCATGTCCCTCTCATTCTATAGTTTCCAAATTTATTTTATGTATCTAAATGTAGGACTTTCTATTTCTCTTTAAATTTAATCTTTGATGTATCCCACTGAAAGATTTTGGATTTTTATTCTGTAATTTAAAATATTAACTATCCCTATCGGCATTTAAAAATTGGATAAGCATTCCATTTATGCCTTTATCTAGCTCATTGATCAAAATTAAACAGAACGGAGTCAAAGACAGATTCTTGGGGTATTCCATTAGAATCTCTAATTCACATTGACATGGAAAATGATTATTCCTTGGGTCTGGCTATTTGACCAATTCCAAATCTACCTAACTGTGCTACCGTCAAGTTCTCAATTATTGAAACTGTTCACAAGGATATTATGGGATATTATGATGTGATACCACAACAGCAGAACATCAACAATATCAGGCACACGTACCCTCAGTAACTTACGGCATAAGGAGAGAGGGGGTTGGTACCAAGACAAAAGTATAACCACATGTATTATAAAGCTAAGTATATAAGAAACTTGGAAAATACAGTAACACGTGACATCTAAGAAGAAAGGACCTTACCAATTGTGAGGTGTAAAGTCAGGCTTTCTGGAAGAGCTGGCATTTGAGACTGGCATTAAGAGATGGCTAGGATATCCAACAGGTGAAGAGAAGGATGGAAGGCTCCCTAAACACAGGGAGTAGCTTGGGCAAAGGCAAAAACATGTGCTCTGGGGACAGATTCATCCAGCTTGGTTGGAGTGTAGAAGGAAGGAATAGGTGCCTGTTTGCCAGGCATTGCTCAGCACTTTGCAGATATTTTAATCTTCACAAGAACCCTAAGAAGTAGGTAATATCATCATCCCTACTTAACAAATGAGATAACTGAGGCAAGCAGAGGTTAAATGACTTGGCCAGGGTCATATAGCTAGTAAGTGTCTGAGGCTGGATTTGAACTCAGGGTCTTCTTGCCTCCTGACTCACCTAGCTGCCTCATGTAGTATAGAATACAAGAAGGGGTTGGAAAGATAGCCTGGTGCTTTGTTGTGTAGGATCTTGAAGGCAATGAGAGAAGTTCAAATGTGGTAAACAATAAAGACTTCCGAGTAGGGGAGAGATCACCAGACCTAAGCAAAAACAATCATATTCAGGTAGCATATGATGAATTGGAGGGAAGAGAAAGGAGAGGAAGAGAGAGATTGGTCATTAGAAGAACTGGAAATCTGGGCAGGTAGAAACGAGATCATGGAATAATAATGCTTTTCTGGGGACAGATGGGGGTGGACCTGTGATTTCATGAATATGGGCAAATTTTAGGGTAGAAACTCCCTCCCCTGATACAAGCGGGCTATTCAGATATAACCTAGCACCCCAGAGAAATTTCTGGGGCTCTGAGAGGTTAGGGAAATTGCCAAGGGTCACAGAACCAGTATATGTCAGAGGTGCTACTTGAACCCAGGTTATCCTGACTAGACTCTTGACAGTGGTCCTAGAGAGAAAGGTCACAGAGATGTTATGGAGAATAAATCTAAGAGGATCTGATCAATGTTTGACTATTAGAGATGAGTGAGAGGACCCCTTAGTGACGCCTCTTAGCAGAAGATTACTGACCAAGATTATCAACCAGTCTCCTGGGTGATAGTACTATTTTCCTTGTTACATTACATTTTATTGATTCATCTGTTTATAAGCCATACTCCCCAGTCCCCTGTAATATCCTGAGGGCAGGACATTTTTTGGTGCCACCAGGGATAAGTGGGGTCCCATGTAGGTGCTTTAATAGATCTTCGTCAAATTCAGTTGATGCAATCAAATATAGATCAGAAACCGAAGACCATTATAAAGGAGAAATGGTACAGTCAGTAAAATGGAAAAAATAAACCAACAGTCAGTTGCAGAAACTTGTAGTATTTCGTATGTGTGTTTGATTTGGGTTTTTTTGGGGGGCTAGTGGTTTTTTTTTTAGTCCCAACTTATTTTGCCTTTCTTCATAGTAACTAGCCTGGAATTTTGAGTTCTATTTAAAATGATCATTTATCCTGAGTTCTGAGCTACTTTCTTGTCTTCATTGAGGCAAATTTTTAAGTATCCACAAGAGATCTTGGAACCACAATATTAGATTTGTAAGGACTAAAACAATCCCTAAAGCCTTGACAGAAAGTTGACCAAAGTCCCAACTGAGTGTCACCTGTTGCTTAACCTTCCTCATGCTCATTCCTTTCTTGTTTTTCATCCTTATTTATGTCTACAATTTTGATCTCTCTATCCCTATTCCAATATTCTATGTTTAAAGTGTGAAGTGGAGAACTGGTGACTGAAGGAAATGAGGAAGGAATTTAATATAATGGAGAGAATAGCAGATGTGGAACTAAGTTTGGTTGGAGTCCTGGGCTTGCTACTTATTCCTTGTATGACTTTGGCTTTATTTTTTCTGTAGAACTAGAGTTAGCCTAGATGATCTTTAAAATCTCTTATAACTCTAAATCCTAGGACTTACAGGAAATTCTATAAACAAATACATATAAAACATAGGTAAGTCAGCAATGGCCATTCGGTATTGTGAATGGATGCCAACAGGCCCTATGAAACCAGGGCTACAGAACTGCATCAGGTTATAAGACATACTGGGCAATGCAGGGACTATTGAACCAATGCCTATGTTAGTACAAGATGCTCAAGCTGCAACTGACATCACCATTGGATGGGCCTATTGAATGAAATTTTTATTCTGTATGTAGTCAGAAATGAATTTGGTACAATCACAAAAAATAGTCAATTGAACTATATTCAAGTATATTCTGCATTTTATGAATTATTTAAGGTAAACTTAACCCCATAGACTTTCTAGGAATAATTACCTGAAGTTTCAGATACTTGCAAACTCTGTCAGAGGATTCATGATTAGGGGATGCAAATTAATGTTTCAATATTAACTTCATCAAAATATAACTTGGAATGTAAATCTGATGAAAATTCAAAGAAAACATATGCTATCCAAGGCGAAATACTAGAGATTCTGTGGAATTATTGCTGTTTTGGATTGTTTATCCTAGCACTCCATTAACAAAACCATTGAAAGTTGACTATGAGTCCAAATGCCTAATATAATCCATATGGTTTTTTTTAAAGATTTTGCCCCTTTAGAGTATGAATAGGTTTATGCTCCCATATTAGTTATATGAAAAATCTTTAAAACCACATTGCAGTTTTATAAAACTTGATTATTATGGGTATTCCTATAGAATATGTATAGTTTAACATGATATCTTTTCTAGCTATTTCTTTTTATCTCCTTTGTCTGGGTGGTTAAGCACAAAATTTACCAAGAAAAAAAATAAACTCATTTGGATTACCTGAAAAAATAGTTGCTGGATTCTCATCACCTATTGGGAGAGAAATTAAAATAGCTATAATCATCATGGCTGTTCATCGGCCCTTTTGTTTTTAAGGATATCATTTATACTATGAGTCTGATCTTTACCAAGGATGAGCTTTAAAGAGAGGAAAAGCCACACTCACCTGCACAAATGACACTGGCATCTTCTTTGTGACCACAGTTATGGGTGAACCAGTCATCATGGGAGCACCGAGCCAGGTGGCTTTCCTCTCCACTGCACTGCACATTATCCAGGAGAATTTTCCCTGAGCCAGGGCCAAAGTGTGCCCCGTGGGGGGCAGAAAGAGCCTGTCCACAGCCAAGCTGCCTGCACACCACACCTGCTTCCTTCAGCTCCCAGTGGTCATCACACACAGTTCCCCACGTTCCTTGGTAGTAAACTTCTACCCGACCTGAACATCTTCCTGTTCCATTTACTAGTCTCACCAGAGGCTTATCTTAAGACACAAAAATGATGAAGGTCAGCTAGCACTCCGTTAACAAAACCATTGAAAGTTGACTATGAATCCGAATGCCTAATATAAGCCATATGTTTTTTTGAAAAAAGATTTTGCCCCTTTCTTTAGAGCATTAATAGGTTTGTCCTATGAAAGGCATATTATGAAAGGCATATGAAAGGCATCCTATTCATTGATTATTGCACTAGATGGTACATAGTGATTCACCTGAACCTGAAATTGACTTATCAAGAATTGCTGGTGATGGAGGATTTGAATTTGAAACGAGCAGCACTGTAATAAAATTCAAATTGTTATTACCAGCGAATACTGCTCACCTATTTATCTCACTCAGCAATCCAGGTGAGAAACACAATTATCCCTATTTACGTATATTCAGATGGAGATAGTTCCATCCATAGTAGCATATTCTAGTTTGGTTTAAGACCAATGGGTAGAAGTTTAGAGACAGATTTTGGTTCAAAATAAAAAAGAGCTTTTTAACAATTGGAGTGATTTAAAAAATGAACAATGGTGAAAAAAACAGGAATATTCAGACTTTTACAGATATGGTTCAGGTAGGGCATTATAACTGTCTTCAAATATTGCAAAGTCCATTACATTAAAGGAATATTAGATTTATTCTATATATTCATAAGGGGAAATACAGAACAAAAATGGAATTTACAGACAAGCAGATTTTTTACTAAATATAAAGAACTTTCTAAGTATTAGACCTGTCCCCAAAATGGATGACCAACTTTGTAGTTACTTAGCTTCCCACCAATCAAAGTGTTCAAGTAAAGTCTGTATAACCATTAGAGATGTCATGTATTGATTTCTTCACGGAGTAGGACATTAGATTAGTTGAATTTCTAAGGTCTCTCCCAACTCTAAGATTCTATGATTCAGTCCTTAAATAGGCATGAAGTGAAAAACATTGCTTTCTTTTTGTATGTAGACATGAATGGGTGAGGTTTGGGAGTTACAGAGTACCACCATGGATGATAATAAAACTTAATGTAATCCAAGGCAGAAGTTTTTAATCTGGGGGTCTATAAACTTGTTTTAAGAAGATTTTTTGGTAACTTTTCCATGTAATTTATTTGCTTTATAATCTATGTATTTTATTTTGTTCATTTAAAAAGATTATTTTGATAAGGGGTCAGTAGGCTTCACTGAACAGCCAAAGGGATCCATGACATACAAAAAGCTAAGAATCCCTGGATTGTAGGCAGATTATAGATGAAGAAATTTAAGGCTTTTAGACAGCACACTGAAACCAGAATTGTCTCAAGGATCTTAAAGTGCCTTTGACTCTCAGCTTTTCATCTCAACTTACTGCATCTGTTGTATTTAAATAGTCCATATTTTTAATCAATTTCTTCAACCATTACTATGATTCAAGCATAACTTAGTGTTCTGGATACTCATTTATGGTTACCTATTCATAGTATCCTACCTGAAGGCATGTGTGTATCACTGACTCCTGGTAATGAAGGAGCTGAATCTTCAGTAGATAGTGTTATAACAATATCAGAATGAATATTTAAAAGTTAATACTACTCACTTTCAACAGGTGAACAAGGTTACCTAATATACTTGAGATAATATGATATAGTCAAAAGGTCATTGGATTTAGAATCAGAAGACCTGGTTTTGTCTTCCATCTCTGCTACTTATAAAATATATGGTCTCAGTTAAATTACTTAACTTTTCTGAATTTCATTTCCTGCTTTGGTAAATAAGGGGTATAATACTGGTAATTCTATACCACAAGGTAGTCAGGAGACAAGTACTTTGTAAACTATATCTCTGTAAAAATGTAAGTTTTTGGCTCCATCGATCCAGAAAGGGAATTTAATTATCTTTAAATGCATTTATTCAAAATAGAACATTTCCAGAATCTACAGGAAGCCATGGAGGAGAGTTGCTCACAATGGGCAGGCATGGATTGGATTTCATCCCCATCACTGGAGAAAGCCCCCATTTTGATGGAGTATTAGAGAGCTAGATTTCCATAGAGCAAACAGAAGGCTCAAGGTGGCATAAAATATCTTTATTCTTTGACTAGATCAGAGGTGAGAATCTATGATTTGGTATTTTCATTTTTTCAGCGTCTTAAACCCATAAATATATGAGATTGGAAGCTGTATCGTTTAATGATGTATGACATTAAAATTCTAGCAACCTAGGCCAAATATTATAGATAGATGATGGATAAACAAAAGAAACTAGTGAAACGTACTGAATGCAGAGAAGATTTAGAGAACCATACATGCCGTTTTTTTCCTCTTAGGTTTTCTCATTTTTGGTGGGCCTCAAGGGTATCCAAGCAGTCAAAACACTACACTCTGCTGTCATACTAATCTTCCTAAAGCACAGTTCTGATTACTTGATCATTATATCACCCTTTAAAAAATCTATATTGGTTCTCCTTTGATGGGTGGATAAGGTCTTAATCCTTTAGCCTCATGCTGAAGGCAGGCCTGCCATGATATGCCCACCTTTCCACACCAATGTCCCATTTCCTTGTTTCACATTCTTTATGTCCCCGTCAAACTGGAGTTTTCACCTTTCACTGAATAAATCTTCATGCTTTTGTTCAAGTGGAGTTCTCTTTGTGGAGTGTCCCTTCGCCACATACCCATGCTTATTAAATAAAATAACAGCTCAAATGCCATCTTCTTCATCAAGTCTCCCTTTTATGTCTGAGTTGGAAGCAATCTCTTCTTCCTCTTACCAGGGGTGGGGAGCCTGCAGCCTTGAGGCCTTATGTGTAGCCTTCTAGGTCCTTGGTTGTGGCCTTTTGATGGAGTCCAAGTTTTATAGAACAAATCCTTTTAATAAGGGATTTAATCAAAGGGCCACTTGAGGACCTGGAGGGTCACAAGTGGCCTTAAGGCCATGGGTTCTCCACTCTTACAACTCTTCCCTAGCACTTTGTATCTCTTACTGCATTTGTCCAATTTTCCTTTTTATTATAGTTAATGATGGTTTTTAAAATCTCTTCTACTAGATTATAGTCTCCATGAGGGCAAGGGCTCTGTGCTGTTGATCTTTTATTTCCAACACTGCATATAGCTACTTAGTAAATATAGCAGGCACAATAAATAAAAATGACCCACCACTTCCATTCCATTCCCTAATTGTTTACATGGTTCTAGTCTTGCTCAAACATAAGAAAGGCACCTGTTAATGATTTTTCAATTACCAGCTCCTACCTGATAGCTTCCCTGCATGGTCAACACCTACAGGTGATAGAGGAGTTGAGATGGCAGCAGGTAGAACTGTAATAAAAGAAAATTCCTATTAATAGTGGATAATTGATCATCTTGATGAAGAAAAAATGTAATGCTCTTCAATTTTATTAACAGGAGACATTTTCCCATATCCTTTTAAATTTGAGCAATATTCGAGCTTAACTCCATGGATAAGGACACAACAGAAAATGTCATGATTTAAAGTGCTATATTGCCTATCACACTCTAGGTAGGTGGTAAAAGATGCTAGGTCACTCCTGGCCCATTGAACTTTAATATCTGGTCAAACTCCTGAATTCTGATCCATGTTTGAAATACTTCTTCATGCCCTTATCCAAGACCTTATGCATCTCTTTTAGAGTTAGTATCTAGTTATGACCAAGGGTTTGTGTATACAACATAGTATGTCTGCTTTGCCACAGTTAACACACAATGGGTCAGTGACTCCTTCCAAGCAGCTTGTATATTGGTTCTGACCACTAAGATTTTCTGGGGCTTTTTACCATCTCTCTTACTAAGGTCATTTGTGAGCTCATTTAATTAATGATTCTTACTTTTAACTCTTATTCCCTGGAGGAAGAGTAGATGAAGCAATTATGGAATATGGACAGAGCAGTAATTTCACCTTTTTTGTCACTTAAAAGAATTTAAAGCATTAAAATTTAAAAGCACCAAAGGATATTGTAGAGATGATTTTGTTAAACTTCTTCATTTTACAAATGAGGAAAGTGGAGCCCAGAGGGGAATTTGTGTAAGATCATACAATTTTGTTAGTATGACAGGCTCCAATAATTGTATTATTGATAGGTCCTGATCATAAAAGCACCACACCATTGGTTCCCTTTTCTGGGCTGAGGGGAGTGGGAAGAGAGAAGAGGTGAGTGTTTCAGTAGAGCTCACACATACATGGGAAGGCTTCTGCAAAGTGAAGCTACTATATACATGTTGCCTTGCTAAACTGATGGTCCTGCCATGTTCTTTCTCCTTTCTTGTACTGGCTTACTGCCCAATGGTAGGCTTATGATATTGAGCTTAAGGGTCAAACCAATCAGCTATTTGTTGCTGTTCAGTTGTGTCCAGCTCCATGTGACCCCATGGACTTTGTCCATACGGCTTTTTTTTTTTGCTTTTTTTTGGAGGGCAGTTGGGGTTAAGTGACTTGCCCAAGGTCACATGGCTAGTTTTTTGTGTTAAGTGTCTGAGGCCGGATTTGAACTCAGATACTCCTGACTCCAGGGCCGGTACTCTATTCACTGCACCACCTAGCCACCCCCGTAAGACTTTCTTAGTAAAGACAAAGGAATGGTTTGACATTTCCTTTTCCAATGAATTCCCATTTTACAGATGAGGAACTGAGGCAAAGAGGGGTTAAGCAACTTGCCCAGGGTCACACAGTTAGTAAGTGTCTGAAGCTGAATTTGAACTCAGATCTTCCTGACTCCAAATTCAGTGCTTTATCTATTGCACCACCTAACTGCCACAAGTCTTTTTTAGTGCCAGCCACTATGTTCAACCTTGGAAATACAACTAAAAAGAAGGAAACAAACACTCTCTACTCGTAAAGAGTTGCGTTTCAGTAGGGGAAGCAACAAGGATATGTATATATATATGACACACAAATAGAATGTGAATAATTACAAATATATGCAAAATAGTGAAATGCAAGACTTTTTGACAGGGAGAGCATCAGCAGTTGGAAGGAAGGATCAGGAAAGGCTTAAGGCAGCAGTTTTCAACCTGTGGGTCGTGACCCCTTTGGGGGTCGAACGACCCTTTCACAGGAGTCACAGGGGTCACCTAAGACCATCAGAAGACACTTATTTCTGATGGTCTTAGGAATGGAGACACTACTCCGCCATTCATCTCCAGGCGGATCCACCCATATGCAGATACACGTGCATATGAGTATTAAAGGGTAACAGCATTAGGAAGGTTGAGAACCACTGTCTTAAAGCATAAGGTAGTAGTAGAACTAAAAGACAGTATTAGATCATGCTTAGAGGAAGAAGAAGACCAATAAGGAAGAGATTAAAGAGAGAGGGAACAGCCCGGGGTTGTGAGCCAGCCATGGCTAAGGCTTGGAGATGGGAGATAGAATGCCATTTGTGAGAACTTAAAAAAGGCCAGGTTGAGTGGATGGCAGAGTGCCACGATGCGTGAGACTTTGAAACATTTCCATTTTATCCCAAAGGCAAAAGACGTTGTTTAAGTGGGAGAATCACACAGTCAGATTTATGTTTAAGGAAAAATATGTTGGCAGTAGTGTTTAGGATGGATTGTAGTGAGGAGAGACTTGAGGCAGGAAGGTCAATTAGGAGGCTGCTGCAATAATCTTGGCCAGGTGGTGAAGCACTGAACTAGTTGTGTGAGTAGAAAGCTGTTATACTCGAGATGTTGTGAAGGTGGAAATGACACGATTTGGCAACTGGTGGGATATGTGTGGAGAGAATGAATCCTCTTCAGTTGAGGATTACCCCAAGGACATAAATCTAGGAGATTGGAAGGATAGTAGTGCCTTTGATGGGAACAGGGAAGTCTGGAAGAGGAGAAGGTTTAGAAAGAAAGGGAAAGAGTTCAATTTTTGATATATTGAGTTTAAGATCTGTCTGGAACATCCAATCTAAAATGTCATCAGAAATCTAACCATTACTTATCCCTGACTTTTTAGGGCAGTTAAGCGGCTCCGTGGATAGAGCATCAGGCCTCCAGGCAGAAAGACTCATTTTCCTGAGTTCTTTCTGGCCTCACATACTTGCTAGCTGTGTGGTACTGGTCAAGTCACTTAATCCTCTTTCCTTCAGTTTCCTCATCTGTAAAATGAGCTGGAGAAGGAAATGGTAAACCTCTCCAATGTCTATGCCAAGAAAACCCCAAATGGGGACATAAAGAGTTGGACACAAATGAAATGAATGAACAACAGATTCCTATTTTATGAGCTGGCTTCAGGTTGCCACAGGGTTAGTGCACCCACCCCAGAGGACTTAGCTGCAGGTAAAGTGGGCAGGAACTAGTTAAATAGAAACTTCATGGACTTAAGAATGAAGTAGCCAGGCAATAGTTAAGTGATACTTTGTGAAATTAGAAATCAACAAGTTAGAAGACAATGAACCTGCCTATGAGCCAAGATGGGGTGTGGAAACCAAGCTAGGTATTCATTTTTTTTTTCCTACATGCTAAGGTCATCATGCCCCATACTCCTCTCTGCTTACCCTACAATCCCCTATCTGAAGATGTTCCTATTTTTTCATTTTTCTTCATATTCTGTCATTATGCCCTGTAATCACAAACTCCCTTGCCTCAGCAATTTACTTGCACCTCCAAACAATGGGACTATATGGTATAAAAGGGTCTGTATTTCTGGATCAGGCTGCTGCTCTCTATTTCTTTCTAATTGGCTATGAGAGTCAGTTGCCAGCTGGCTAAATTAATTTCTATTAAAGCTCCTTAAAACTTTTAATTGGATTCTGTGGTCACTCTGTTACAACTCACTAAATTCTTTTTCTTTTTTGCTTTTTTTTTGGAGGGCAGTTGGGGTTAAGTGACTTGCCCAAGGTCACACGGCTAGTTTCTGTGTGTGTGTGTGTGTGTGTGTGTGTGTGTGTGTTAAGTGTCTGAGGTCGGATTTGAACTCAGGTCCTCCTGATTCCAGGGCTGGTGCTCTATTCACTGCACCACCTAGCCGCCTCCAACTCGCTAAATTCTGCCTGGGTCATAACACAGGGACTGCTTTTCTGCCCCATTAAGCTATGTTGTACTCCTTTAAGTCTTTATACCTAAACAGTGGCAGGTCTAGGACTAGAATTTGGACTTTCTGCTTCCCAAACCATTGCCTTTTTATCCTTTACTGCCCGTGTTCTATATATCACTCACCTGTCCCTGCTTTGTGACCTTTCTTATTTTCCTTTCTCCTTGAGTCACTATTTTTGTTGTATTTTTTAATGTTCTATTTCCAGAAGTCATGCACTGTCCTGTAGATATATCCAGAACCTTCTAATTAACAACAAAAAAAGATAACTTCTGAACTGGGAAGAAAATTGAATGGTATTTTCTGCCCTGCAAGATTGGTTGTGTTGCATTGAAAAATGAAATCTATAAGACTTTGAGTTGGCCACCAAAATAAGTAATACAACTGTGACTTGCAGATGTAAGGGGCTCCATGATGTATTAAAATAGCCCTGAATTTAGTCATGGAAGACTTGTTTTTTTGTCCTGACTGCTATTTCCTACCTGTAGAACATAAGACAATTACTTAAAATTCTCTGGGCCTTCATTTTCTTGTCTAACTGTGTATTGAATGGTCCCCAACTTTCCTCCTACTTTCATATCTTAGGAGAATTAGAAAATATTGCCCTCATTTTCACAACAATAGCATCTTCTCCCCAAGCATATATATCTAAGTGCAGCTGATTGAAAAATCAATTTTACTTAAATTCACATTTCATTTGTAACACCCAGGATATATAACCAAGAAAGCCAGTTCTAATGACATAAGCTGTTGAATATATTTGGTAGATCTTCCTTTTATTTCTCTCTTATGTATTTTGATGGTTAGAAAAATGTTCTCTTACCTGATACCATAGTTGACAAATTTTCATCACCTATTAATAAAGATAAATTTTAAAATCCTCATCATTATTTAGCTTTATTAGCTAACCTGTTTTCAATATATTAGTCTAATAGAATCCATATATTGTGAAATAAGGTCTCTTATCTGTAAAATACAGCGTTTTGTGGTGTTCAACAGATATTTTTGATTTGCTTTGATAAAAGGAGAGAAATGTTAATAAAAAAAGGTAACAGATACCCTCATTCTGAGAGCTGACAGCACGTAAAACCTGATCCAGGCACTTTTCATTCTAAGATGCTACGCATTTTACTGGAGAATGTTTCCCAAGTCTGAACCAAAGGCGGAGCCTAGTAGGGTCAAATAACTCACCCAAACTTCTACTGTGGGTTCACCACACCTGCCTCATCCAGAAGTCCAGGTTTTTTGTTTTCTTGTCAAAACTGTCTTCCAGATCCCTTGGCTAATACATTTTAACCCATTCTGAATATCATCCCATTGCTAGCTGGAAATGAAGTCAATTTTCTAAGTATACTAAAGGGATGAGAGTCTATACATCAAACACTATCAGCTCCGTTTTATTAGGGTCCTAGATAGAAATCATGTGGCCCAACATTTCAAGTAAAAAAATTTGATTGCTTTGTAATAGAAGGAAATCTTTAAGAGCGAAGGATAGTTGACACAAAAAATATCTCTTACTTATTTCCCCAGAAGATGATTCTTCAGTGTCTACTATTAGTGGAGAAGTTGTGAATTTAATATCTGTTGTAATAGAAAAAATCCATTAATAGTCAAGTAATTCCAGATAGAAACATTTTTCCTCATCATGATGGATAAATGCTAAACAAGTAATTGTAGAAATAGTTTATAATGATTTGCCAATATTTTATAGAAATTTTTATTGAGTTTTTAGCATTAAATTGTTTAAAAAAACTATTTCCAGACAATATCCTCAAAATTTAATGATTGAAATATAAAATAAGAAGAACTTGAAGAAAAAATGGCCTAATAATACTTTCTATTAAATGGTATAACTTATAGAGAGTGACTTCCTGCCAGAGCTCCCACAGGAGAATGAGCTCTTTCCCTGTCCAATGAGAGGGATAGGCTAAGCAGTAGAATTCTTATAAAGGGATACGTTGAAAGGGAAGCAGGTCTATTTTTGTCAACATGAATTGCTCTTTATTGTATTTTCCTGTTATGTGTATAGCCTTTTCATTTTTCCCAATAGCCTTTGGTCTTGCAGTGTTAGAAAGGATGGACTGACAGCTGGAAGATGTGGTGAGTCCACCATTCTCCATACAAGAAGCTTTCTGGGAAATGGGATTCAGATTCATAATAGAGGTATGGCTGTGTTTGCTGGAAAAAAGGAGAATATTTAACCTAGGTGGGTGTTCAACATTTTAAAAGTACAAATAAATTATATTATTGTTGTTTTAAAAAGAAATGAATTAATGAAGTTGCCTAGGATTGCAGAAAGATCTCTGTCAAAATGCCTATGCCTTGTCAAACCTATCACTTTTAAGTGCTGTGACAATGGCACTGAAAGTTACAATCATTTGTACTATGTTCACCACCTCACACTTTTCTGCATTCCTTTACTATGAAACATCTTGATAAGTATGTTGAAAGAATATCAAGTTAAGAAAGCTGAAAACTGAATTTACCTGTCACAGGCATCAAATCCTCAGCCTCTGTCAACACAGGAAAAGAGAACACCTATTGTTAGAGAAGGGTAGGATTTTTTTTTCTAAGAAATGCTTCAATTAAAAGTGATTCTTAATTATGAAATCAAGGAAATAGAATCTGTAATGCCACTTTCTTGGTCCATGTCACTATAAGCAAAATCCAACATAATAGACAATTAAGCTCTTTATTCCCTGCCTTAGAACATCATGGAAAGCTCTCTATGATTAACCAATTAATCAGAAAGATTTATTAAACACCTACTACATGCCAGTCACTAGGGATACAAAGACAAAAGTGAGAGAATCTCTCCTCACAAGCAGTTTACATCCTACTGCAAGGACACTGACTGTTGTTTCATTACTTACTGTGCAGGGAAGATGTGACTTCCCACAAATGAAACATTTTGTTTTTAACTGGAAAACATACTTAGTTGACTCTTTTTATGGAGATATAAATTTGATAAAAATGAGAGCTTTTGGATTTTTGAATTTACTAAACCAATTGGTTGTTTTGCTATCGGGTAGAGATGGTTTAGTGGGTCCAGTATAAATGGACCCTTTCCTGGTGCCTCCAGTTATTTGGTAATGATTTCCCCTCTCAAACCTCATATTATACTTTGCTTGGGGCACATCCTTCTTCTCTCTCTGTTGAATTATTTTATATATGTGTGTACATATATCATTATCATCATCATTGCATCGTAATCATCCTATTAATCATTGATGTTATCATCATCATTATGATAATAGTAATAATAAAACAGCAGGAATATATAAAGTGCTCTAAGATTTGCAAAGTTCTTTATATATGTTATCTCATTTGAGCCTCACAGCAACCCTGGGAGTTAGCTGCTATTATTCATCCCATTTTACAGATGAAGAAGGCTCAGTGATTTTCCCAGGGTCACACATGTAATAAATGTCTGAGGCAGGAACTGAACTCAGCTCTTCTCAACTCCAGGTCCTGTGTTTTATCTACTGTGCTACCTAGTTGCCAAAATGGGAAAGGATGTACCTAATCCAAACTTTGTATTGTACCCAGGGTGTGAGTTAAAGACTAAGATTTGGCATTCTAAACTCCCTGATTAGTTATCTTATTTCTTTTAGTGGTACAAATCTATTTCTTAGCATTAGTCATATTTATGGAAGTGCCATGGTATGCTAACACTGGTAGCATACTACTTGATACTTCTTGGTCAAAGAATACTGAACTCAGAAGGAAGACACACTAGAGATGGTGGAGCTTTGGTAACTGACACAAGAATTCCCCATTATTTATCACCTTCAGTAGATTACAAGCTTTTCCAGGTGAGGGGCTACATCTACCCTTTTGTTTTTATCTCCCCACATTCCAACATAGTGTGGAACACTCTGCATAGTGATCTGTCTACAAACTGTTGACCACCTTCATTTTTGCTTTCTAGGAGTAGCTGAGCATACACTGAAAATGCATTATTTTAAATCTAACCATCCTGGAGCTCATTTAACTTTTTCCTATATGAGCATTTCAGTTCTATTTTAACATCTCTTTTTTGACTCATTCTTTTATGAGCTCAAAAGTTTCCAATGTTTCCTCATTTTTTGCTTATAAAGAACAATCAGGAACTTTCTATAAGGGAGCCTTTATGTATTGCTCATGAGACTAGTGGAAATGCTTTTAGAAAGTGATATATGTACTTGGGAGAAGAGGGAGATATTACCTGAACAGATAACACTGGCATCTTCTCCATGACCACAGTTATGGGTGGGGAAACCAGCCTGCATGGGGACATTGCCCCAGATAACTTTCTCTTCCTGTACATTCCACATCATCCAAAAGGATTTCTCCCGAGCCTTCACCAAACCAGGCCTCAGTAAAGACAGCAATGGCTCGCCCACATCCTAGCTGCCTGCAAACCACATCTGCTTCATTCATGTCCCAGTGATCATCACACACCGTGCCCCACTGGCCATGGTAGTAAACTTCGATACGTCCACGACATCTGCCTGACCCATTCACTAACTGCAATTGGGGCCAATCTTTCAAAGACACAGGCATGTTAAATATTAAGAGAAGAAATACACTATATTTATTCATACAACATTTCCCACTGTTGCTCCCCACACCAACACATATTTGGGGGAAGAAAAAAAAAAGAAAATTATTTCCGTGAGTCCTACTCTGCCTATCCTCTCTCTTTTGTTTCCTTGTTTAAAAAAGGAATTCTTTGTGAGACTTTTCTCAGTATGAGGGTAGTTGAAGGGATCATATGTGTGTGTGTGTATGTGTGTGTGTGTATGTATAGGTAGGTATATGTGTGTATGTATATATGTGTGTGTATATGTGTGTACATGTACACATAAACAGAGGGCACAGGGTGAGTTGAATGTGAAGGGATGATATAAAAAAATAAAATTAAGAGGTGAGAGAGGAATATATTGGGAGGAAAGGGGGAGAGATAGAATGGAATGGATTATCTCAAATAAAGGAGGCAGGAGAAGGCTGTTACAATGGAGGGGAAGAGCAGGAAGGTGAAAGGGGATGACAACCTTATTCACATTGGATTTAGCTTATGGAGGGAATAACATACACACTCAATTTAGTATCTTACCCTAGAGAAAAGTAGGGGGAGAAGGGGACAAGAGGGGAGATGATAGAAGGGAGGGCAGATTGGGGGAGAGGGTAGTTAGAAGCAAACACTTTTGAAAAGGGACAGGATCAAAGGAGAAAACAGAATAAGTGGAGGGGGGAATAGGATGGAAGGAAATATAGTTAGTCTATCACAATATGACTACTATGGAAATATTTTGCATTACTACACATGTACAATCTATATTGAAATGCTTGTCCTGTCAGTATGGGTGGGTGAGGAGGGGAGAAAGGAGAGAATCTGGAACTCAAAGTTTTAAAAACAAATGTTAAAAAAAATGCTTGGATTCTTTTTGGTAAAAAAAACAAAACAGTCCTTGCTGTTACTTGAGTTGTCCTAAATCTAGGGTCCCTTGACCCATATCTGTATATAGATGTCAGGAGAACTATGAACTTAAATACGAAAAAATACACCTTTATTTCAATATAATTGATTTCCTTTATAACATTATATATTTTATTTTATGCATTTAAAACATTATTTTGAGGACTTCTTATGCTTCATCAAATGTCTAAGGCAATCCTTCACAGGATAAAAAGGTTAAGACTGCTGCTCTAAGTAAAACTTGTATAGTTTTTGCCTGGGTAAGCAAAGAATTAAATGAAAGAAGAAAATTCTTCTACTGCCTTAGAGTATGGAGGTAAATCACTGAGCAACTCGGGTACTCTCAGTTCCTTGGGGGAAAACATGCTGTGAGCACTGTTGGGTTCTTATTTCATTAGACCCCGAAACCTTAAATATACACATTTGTTGAATTGAATTAAACCCTCAACTTTATAACTGGGTGGAAATGAAATCATACATCTAGATAACAGCTCTGAATCACTTGTAAATTATTCCTCTTCACCCCCTCCCACTTCTACTACTTACCTCTTGGAAACAGTAAATATGGCATCTCAGATCTGCTAGCCTATCAGGAGCATGGAGAACACACAATCTTATGAGGGGAGGAGGAAGAGTTCACTTTAATGAGTGGTGAAAGTACACACCATTTCTAATGATACGGACCATGAGTCATTTAGAAATGTATGATTCACCAAAGCTTAGCAGACTTAATTAAAAAAATAACATGACTTACCACCTGGAAATGGGGTTAAGATTTCAGAGACTGTGGACACAGAGAAATGAAATGATTTATCATTTACGGATTTTCTATTTTCATTTACCCATACATACCCACATACCTATATGATGTGAAAAGATTAAATTTATTCTATGGGAATTCAGAGAAAAGGACCCTAATCTGTAAGGGGCCTCTGGCATTGGGTAGAATATGAGATTATTTCATAGTCCTCTATAGTCCTATCCCTGCCTAAGAACCCATGATTCTACTAGGAAAAATTATTAACTCTTAATTACACATGTGTGGAACATCAAATTAGCAAATATTCTATTTTATCTTTTACCTGGACCTCAATAAAAGTTTTGGTAAAAGTCACCTATCTTATTATCTTTTTTTGGATAAAGCTTATCTAATAAGAATATTTTGTGTATTTATCTGAACAAACTTAGATTTATGTTTGTCCCCATCCTGGTCTATTTCGATGCATTATCTTATGTTAAAGTTCAAAGGAATAAAGTTAAATGATGATTTTTTTGCTAATTGCAAAGAATGTGCCTTGTCATTTAAAAGCTATTTTTCCTAATCAAGGCAAAGGTGACATTCTAGACATAAAAGGTGGTAGACAATTCTCTATCAATCACCACATCTATCCAGTTAAAGTGAAGGGGATATTGCTTCAATTGCCTGAAAAAACATCCACATAGACAAAGGTTCAGTTTTGACTTTCTGGCAATGCATAGAATAAATGTAATATATAAACATCTACATATATACATGAGAGTTAGCATGGTGTAATTGATAGCATACTGGAATTGAATGAAGGACAACTCGTGCTTTCCCCCTTTTATTGCGTACATTTATTGTGTAACCAAGGGCGAATCACTGAACCTTTATCACCTTTGGTTTCCTCATCGGGAGAATGAGAACAATACTTGTCTATTTCACAAGACTGTTGTGAGGCACAAATAAGATCATTTATACGTCTTGCTTAGAGTGTTGCACAAATATCAGTTTTATTCTATGTAAATATTTACACATATTTGTGTGTGTGTGTGTGTGTGTGTGTGTTTTAAACCAAAAGTAAATTTTTTTGTTGGAGGCTACAGCATGGACAGGTCATAATCTACATCATTCACTGGAGGAAAGAAGCCAATATCAATGAAATCAGAGGCCTATTAACATTCTGACATAAAAGAGTACGAATCTTACCAGAAGCTCCAGAGCTTTCAAAGTCAGAATCTATGAATGAGAAGAAATAGAACATTGCATATCAGTGCCAAGTCTCCTTTTAGGGAAAATGCAACGATGAGATTTCCCCATACCTGGTGCTTAGGTAGGCCTTAAAAAATGTAGACGACAGCTGCTCTAGAGAGTGACTAAAATTATCTTGACCTTTTAAAAACTCTCTCTTATTTCCTCTAAGATAGACCCCTGAAATTTCTAGCAATTATAGTTGCTCCTAAAGGATTAAGGCTTTGTTACAGGAGAGAGGTAGCTTATGAGTTCATTCATTTAAGTGAAGGAATTACTTTTTCTATTAACCCTTTACTATTCATTTAGGGGATGGAGGACTGAAATGAGGGCCTCAGGAAATGAATTGGATATGAGAGGGATGTTTCAAAAAGGCCAGATGGTAAAAAGTTAGGGTAGAGGAGAAGCAGGATGGTGTAATAGAAAAACAAATCACCTTGAGTCAAAAGACAGGGGTTCAGATTTTGGCTCTGCTTTTTACTTCTGCTGTGAGCACTTTTTCTCGTCTGTATATTGAGTAGGTTGAACTAGATGACCTGTGAGGGTCCCTTCTAACTTGAGATTTAGAAAACTATGGCATTCTGGATTCTTTGCCCCTCCCTTGTGGGATTTAGCATATATAGTCAACTTTACCCTGGTTCAGTGAATTATATTAACAGTTGAAGGGAATCCAAACTACTATAAACTCAGCCAACTGGAACGCTATGAAAGGATTCCTCAATATGCCAAAAGATGAGTTCCTAATAATTGCTTATAAAGCATATTTCTATATTTTCCATCTGTTATAAATGTAGTGACATATTTCTCCTGGAAAAGAAATTTTATTACAAGATAAATTAAAATCACATGGAAGATTGTAGCCAATCTTTAAAATCATCATCTTCAAAAGATCTTGGATTTCATCATAGAGGGCTCATTTTCTATGTTTGAAGATTGTAGCCTCTGCAAAATCAGCCTTTATGAGCCGCTGTGATCAAAAAAATAAAATCACATCTAGGTCAACTTTTAGATGGCTATTTAAGATCCTGTAGTAGCAGACATGGTTTTATCATCCTAGCCATATTGCCATTTGAGACGGCAGGCTTGCCTCAGTTCCCCAATGAAACATCAGCTTAGGGTTTTAATGGAAAGTATATACATTAAAAAGATAAGTGAAACTATTAATTTTCACTAATGGAGAAAATTGGTGAGAAGTGAAAAATTTTCATTATAGTTTGCAATACAATTTCCTTACTTTTAAGTGATGATGAGTGTAGGCTAATTAAATGTTGTCTAAGTGGAGGTTCACTAATAACTGCTTTAATGAATAGGTTGGAATGGAAACTTTTAAGGCTGGAAAAGAGCTTGTTTTCTTGAATTGTTTACATACTTCTCCGAACTTATGACTGTATAACATATTAATTGGCTGAATGATCCTCTTTGAATAAAGCAGAGGCAAATTTCAAGCCAGATACTTTTCAAGTTGAATTCAGATACATATAAAAAAGATCTGAAGAGCCCCTAGAGTTATAGAAATGAAAGCTCTTACTAATTGGCTTGGTCCAACTGAAAAGGCCTTCCTTTCTTGAAAACTAACCCCAACATGCAATTACAGCATGTTAAAGTTAGGATAAACTAGGAGAATGATGATGCAGCATAGTTGTAGGTAAGTATCAGACTAGGAACCAGTTCTAGTTTATGGTTTGCTGCTCAGTCTGGGCAACTCACTCCTCTATTCTGGGATCTGGTCTCATCAGTAAAATGAACTCGGTGAACTCTGGAGGTTCATCTCTTAAGTTCTCTCTAAATATTTCCTTTTACAGGGGAGATGGTCACATTAGATAAGATGATCAGGAGAAAGGAAGTTAGAAAGTTGGCAATGTCATGGATGGCTTTTTGGTTATGAGATTCATTGAGGTTTTGAAACAGGATATAACGAATCTTTTATAAAGAGGGAGTGGAAGAGAATTAAGAACCAGACAATTAGGGGTCAAGGTGGCCATCAGATTTAAAGATACTACAGTGTTATTGTACATTATTTTAGAAGTGACAGCTTATTGAAGCTACTATAGAACATTTTGTTGTTAAAAATTCCCCTTCTTCTGCATCCCTCCTTATCCCTTCCTTCAGTATGGAGTATCTAGGTTTATATTTGTTTGGTATATTTGTTAGGAGAACCTGGAACCACAAGGCTTATTCATCTTTGGTGGAGTACCTGTCCCCAAACCCAAATCATTTCCCAAAATTTCTGACTTTTAGAAAATCCTTGCTTAGCCCCACAGAAATGAGGGGATGCAGGAAATACATCAGGAAGCCTAGACTTTAGGGGAGCATGTTATGATGGAAGCCAATAACCCATAATTGTTAGTGTCATTTAATAGATATCAGAAATAGACTTTGGCTAGCTAATAAGGTCTTTGATAATCTAACCTAGGAAGACAATGTCCTAAAAATGTCCCATGAAGAAAGAGTCTAAGCTTCCTCCCTTGACCAAATGTCAGTTGCTTTTTAAATGATCAAATCCAGTGTTTGCCCACAGCCCAAACCTAACAATGTTTATGATTTTCTCATTTAAAAAAATGGAAAAAATGAGAAAATCGGAAAGGAGTAAAGACTTTTAAAAATATTTGACTTAAATGACCCCAGAAAGATGAGGAAAAATATAATGATATAATTATTCAGTACTACATAAAATTCAAAACAAATAACTTTAGTTGTACCAGGCATTTCATTGAACCTGCATTGACTTTTATTTATGCCTGCTAGCTACAGACAGGGAATGGGACTGGGTGTGGTGGGGGTAAGAAAAGTAGGGGAGGGTGAAGGAGGTGGACCAGGGTGGGGGGAATACGTGAGTCATCTTATCATAAGGTAAGAGGAAGGGAGATGATGTTTGAACTCATTCTTCATGGCTTATAGCTTATTTTTAATTTCAAGAGCAATAAATGGACAACTGGGTTTACCAACAGAAGGTGGAGGGAAGTACAATTTAAAAAGGAAAAAAAAAGTCCTGACGATTAATCTGGTTTGTCAAAAAGCTTAAGCCTCTAAATTTTTCTCAACGGAGTTTTCCATCTCCATAGACTAAGTTGTCAAGGAGTTTGACCAACAGCACCCTAAGGTTCCTTCCAATTTGAAGATTTAATGAAATTTAGATTTGGGAGCATTTAAAGTTAAGGAGAGGTCTTCCAGGGATGGAGCCAAGATGGCAGCTTAGAAGCAGCAGCGTCCCACAGCTCCCACGCAGCCACCCTAAACACCCATAAAAATATGATGCTGGTCAAATTATAGGACTCTCAAACTCAAAAAATACAGAAAACACATCTCTCACGGAAGGCAGCTCAGCAATAGGAGATCATCGGCAGGACATGAATGGAGGCTGGCCCAACTTGAAACTGAAACCCTGGGGGCAGTAGGAAGGAGCCAAGCCCAGCCGCAGCCAGTCTACAAGAGAGAAGACCTACAGCCTCCAGCACCTCCACGTCTACCAAGGTGTGAAAAATAGGGATTAAAGAAACATGTGAAAAATAGGGATTAGAGAAAGGCAGCTGGCTGGAGGGGTTCATCCCAGCCCAGGAGCTGAGATCAGTCCAGCTTGAAACCACCATATGTCCAGGCTCCAGGGGCAGCCTGGAGGAGCTCAGCCTCCCAAGCCATAGTGTGAGTCTACTTCAGAGAAGATCTAAAACACCTAGAGCAATCTGCATAAGCCAGGATTAAAGGTCAGTGAAAATGAGTGAAGCTTTCAAGCTAAATTTGGGGGAGGAAAAGCAGTTTGGCCAATCTACCCCCGGGGCAAGGAAGCAGTGGGGGTAGGGCAGAAACTACTCGAATGCCCCCACTGGGCTGCTTCAGAACCTGTGAACTCCACAAGCGGGCTGAATTGATTGATCAGGGCCAAGTGCTTTTGCATTGAGTGGCCTGGATCCCGATCATGGTCTTGGGTGGTGGTCTTGGGGTGTATTCTCAGCAAGCCAAAGCTGGGGGGACTTGCAACACCCCCCTAATAGCTCCGGCAGCTGGGAAAAGCCCAGCGATTTGGAACAGAGCTTTCCCCCCTGGAAGCAGAGTTTCACAGAGCTAAAAAACAAAACAAAAAACAACCAATTAACTGACTAGCCAACATGAGGAAAAGGAAGCAAAATAAGAACAGCAAGAAAACTCTAGAATCCTTTTTTGTGCACAAAAAGGATCAAAGCATGGAATGGGAGGAAGACAACACAGTCAGAACTCCCACACCAAATGCTTCCAAGGCACTTGAAGAATGCCTAGAAGCTATACATCAACTGAAAAAGGACTTTGAAAACCAAAGAAGAGAAGCGGAGGAAAAATTGGGAAGAGAAATGAGAACAATGTGAGAAAATCATGAAAAGAGAGTCAACAACCTGACTGAAGAAAACAGCACTTAAAAAATAGATTAAATCAAATGGCAAAAGAGGCCCAGAAAGCCAGTGAGCAAAAGAATGACTTAAAAAGTCGAATTTCCCAGATGGAAAAAGAATCTCAAAAGCATTCTGAAGAGAATAATTCCTTCAGAATTAGAGTGGAGCAAGTGGAAGCTAATGACTTTATGAGAAACCAAGATACTATTAAACAGTTACAAAGAAATGAAAAAAGAGAAAGCAATGTGAAATATCTCTTTGAAAAAAACACTGACCTGGAAAATAGATCCAGGAGAGACAATCTGAAAATCATTGGTCTACCTGAAACCCATGACCAGAAAAAGAACTTGGAAAGCATCCTTCAAGAAATCCTCAAAGAAAATTGCTCTGATGTTTTAGAGTCAGAGGGCAAAATAGAACTCGAAAGAATTCACCCATCACCTCTTCAAAAAGATCCCCAAAAGAAAACTCCTAGAAATGTTATTGCCAAATTCCAGAATACCCAGC
>CM053598.1:71313547-71346562 GCA_028646575.1 Pseudocheirus occidentalis | reverse complement strand
TTCATCCTTGACCAGAAGTAACCTAGTGATGTTTCAAGCAAAAAACCACACCTCCCGATAGCCCCACCTAGGGGGATCTCCCAGTGAATTATGGGCAATTCACCTGGGCAGTTGATATAAAAAGGTGCGTGTCCCTTTAAGCACTGACCACTCCTAAACCATTCCCAAACTCCTCCCTAACTCCACCTTTGCCCACCTAATTACCATGATTAACCTCTGACTGACAGTTTTATGGTTATAAAAATTGTACCTCTAGCCTGTGCTCTTTGCAGGTTCCCTTAACCTTTTCCTGCCCTCTGTAGAGCATAAAACTTTATAACTCTACTTTAGATCCCTGCACTTTGCAGGTTCCCCTATTTCTCCTGCCTGCTGCTAAGTCAGCATAACAATAAACTTTGTAACTTTGTAAAACGACAGCTTGGGTCCTATGAAATTCTTTCCAGACAAGAACCCATTAGGGATTCATATGACATCCCTTAGACACCTCCATCTCCCAAATCTCTTCGATATAACTTTCTAGACTTTTCTTTTCTAGACTTTTATTTTTCTTTCATCCAGTCAATATAATTATCATATTTTCTGGCCTTTCTCTCCTTTCTACTACTAACTTGGCATTCTATCAAAAGATAAACAAACGAAAAATGAAGTGATGGCAAATGCATAGCTGACCATTCTGATCTGAGCTGGAAATGTTTGGGTGAAGTAATGTTTTGAAACTGTTCAGAAATGTCTATTATTCATGCTAAGCTTCTATACTATTTTTCTGAACACTTTAAGGGATGAATATATCATCACCTCAACACTCATATGCATACATGATTCAGAGTCTCCTGGTATCTAATAATAATTCTGCCATTCTTAGAAAGGCATTCATTATTCAAATGCAAGAGAATCAATGAACAGAAAAATATCATACTATATTCAGTATTCTATTTGTTTTACAATTTCAAGAAAAAAAAGCTTTCCTATTTTCAGTTTTCTATTTTAAAATCCAGTTTGTTGTGTGTGTGTTTGATAGGACTTAACTGCAAACTTTCTAAATGAAAATATAACTCTTAAACTTCCTGTTCACAAATGATGGGGTGTAGATGTTACTTACACTGTTTTTCTTTTTGTTTTTGTTTTGTGATTTCAGTCTCAACCACAGAAGAAATCACCACACCTGGTAACTATCTTTGTTGCTGCTTTCTTGCTTTTTTGGAGTACACATTTTAGAATGCCTTGGTTACCGAGAGGGAATGTTGTTTATGTGTAATTCAAATGAAATCAACCAGTTCTAAGCACCTGCCCTCTGGAAGCACTGGACACCAACTTTCTCCTTTTCCTCACCATTGTATACATGAGAGTGTCTCAAGCCAAGTTTATTGTTTTACCCAGCTTAATCTTTCAGAAACTTTCCCCTTCTTAGATTCAGAGGGTAAATTCTACTTGTGATCTGGAATTTGATGAACAGGCCCTTTTTGATATATTCCATGACGCTGTAAAGTTTGATAGAAAGAAGACTGGGAGTTAGGCAACCAGTTCCTCTGACGGGCTGTGTGACCTTATATAAGTCACTTCATCTCAATGAGCCTCAGTTCCTCATCTGTTTCATATCTCTTAATCACAAACTGGGATAGATGCACCGGGCATCTCACCAGCACTCCCAAATCTTCCACTTCCTTCATTAAAGACTCTGACATTCGCCTTTATGACCATAGCCTCTCATTCCACTTCCCTCCTCCTGTTCCTGTCCTTTGCTCTTTTTTCCAGCTTCTTACACCTTCCTCTCCTCTATATTCTCCATAATCCAGTCACATTGGCCTACTTGACATTCCTTGAATGGGACAGTCTATCTCCCATCTTAGTCTCTTTGTACTATGTGTCTCCCATTCCTGGAATGCTCTGGCCCACCATCCTCTGTAGGAGAACTTTCCTGCACCCCCCTTCCCAGCTCTGAATATCTTCCCCGTCAATATAATCTTCATCTACTGTCTGTCTTTTCCTTGTGGCTGGTTATTTACATGTTACCTCTCCCTTTAGAATGTACAGTCCTTGAGGGGCAGTACTGGTTTTTGTCTTTCTTTGTACCTCTATTCTTATCCCAATGCCTGGGACAGACCACTTAATTCAATGGGCATATCTAGTCTTGTAGGTCCCTTTTAATTCTAATATAAAATATAAACCTCATTGTTTGGCACTTAAAGCTCTTTATAACCAGGCTCCCAAACTACCTTTCTGGCTTCATTGCATATTGCCCTCCCTCCCTTACTTTACAATCCAGCTAAACCATCCTTCTCTCTGTTCTTAACACAAGAAAATCCACTCCCCATCTGCGAACCCTCATACTGTCAATCCTCTGGACCCAGAATGCCCTTGTTCCCTTCCTCTACCTCATAGAATATCCCGTCCTTATTTCTAGTTAGGTTTTTTTGGTGGTGGTTTTTTCCCACATCCCAGGACCCAGCCCATTGCCATGAAGACACTATGGGTTTAATAAATCCTTGTTTATTGATGGTTTGGGTAGATTGTCACTTGGATCTCTTCTCATCTCTGATATGCTGGGATTGTTAGATTGAAGAGTACTTTTATTCATTCTAACCAATTTGTGACTTCTCCAGACTTCTCTTTCTTCTGGATTATTAGTCAAATTTTTGTCAAAAGGTAGAAGGAAACAGGAAGTGATGGGAAGGTATAATTGAATAGAGTTTAGGAGATTCTTTCTAATTCCATGAAGATGCTGCTTTCACAACACTGGGATATTATTTGTGACAAATGTAACCTATACACTCTGTAAATAGCTAACTATACACTCTGTACCAAAGCTGATACAGTCTCTAGAATGATAGGTTTCCTATTGACTGGCTTTTCCTGGAAGCATAGTAATGATGGAGCTAAATACAGTTTTAAGTTTTTATAACTTCAGAAAAATAAATGCTACAAACTTATAAAAAAGCAACACTTGAAAGGTCAATTAAATTTTTATACTGACATTTATTATTAAAATTCAGCATAACTGTCAGCTGTTATACTTAAATCTAGCAAATTTTTAAATGTTGTAAAAACTTTGATTAGCTGTTGATGATGAATGGATATATTTGTCACGCTAGCCTTAAGATCATCAAAAGACCAATGCTACATGATATTTTTATATGATCTGACAAGGAAAGGTCCAATGGAAATAGAGCAAATGACCAAGGACCAGAGCAAGAAGATTTCCTCTAGCGAGGCTCCCAGCATCATCCAGCAGCTGTCACTCCCATGATACATAATGGCAGGGTACCCTGTCTTTTTAAAATTAACACTAAAATATGTTACTCAAATTTCACAAAACCATAAGAGTTTAAAAGAACCTTAAACTTTCAAATTTTTTAAAAATTTGTGTCACTTATACAGCTGAAATAATTAAAGCTTAAAATTGCACTAAGACTTTTGGGAAACCCTCTATACAGGCAATTAAGTGCCATATTGACTAATGGTCTATTCAGTTTAGTCCTTCTAAATGACATCAAGGAGTATTTTGTTGGAAAATATGGTAGTTTATCTCTATGGCAAAGAAAATTTGGGGATCTTCCATGGCTAACCATAGCTCCCTTGATTTACTAATATCTCCACTATGTATCTAACATCCATGAATTAATCTAATTCAATCTTGACTCAACTTATTTTCCATGATTCCTAATCACATGTTATTAACTTACTATTGTACTGGTCCTCAATTAGAGAAAGATATCTATTTCTACTTATATTATGGTGTGACTAAAATATTTTACTAGATGGCCAAAGACAAGACAGTCTCTGATGCTTTTTCATGACCCACAAAAGGAATATTTCCTCCTTGCCTTATGATTCCTCTATTCCTCTTCACAGTTTGACAGAAGAAAAGCTTTCCTGTCTTTTATTTTCCATTTAAGGGTGAAATATCTTGTTTCTGTACTTAGCGTGTCTGAAATTTAAAGTGTATATAACCTGTCTTGTGACGATGAGATTCAAGTTTGATTTATGCTGTATTTTTATTATTTCAGCATCAACAACTGAAGTGACCGTTTCATCTGGTAATTGTTTTTTGCTGCTTTCTGGCTTTGTGGAATGTAGATATGCCACGGAATACCTTGGTTATTCAGAAGGAATGATGTTTAAATTTTGTTCAAATTAAGTCAAACTAATATTTGGTGAGCACCTGCTCTCTGCAAGCCACTGGCACAGAGTTCCCTTACTTCTCCACTATTTTCTACAGATATGTCTCTCAAACCAGGTGAAAAAATCCTAGTTTCTTTTCTCTTTCACAATTTTGTCTCTTCCTAGCATCAGAAAAGAAGCCCTAATTCTGGAATTTGGTAAACAAGGTCATCTTCGCTCTTCTCTTAACCTTCATGATTTTAGAAACTTCATACGTTTGTTTGATTTGATGAAAATTGCCATGTCTTGAATTGACACGATAGCTCTGCTTCTGGCTGGATACATATGGAATCTTTTCCAAGTGATTTCATTCCTATGAAATAAAAGTTGGATTTAATCCCCACCATACTTTATGGTTCTGATATTCTGTTACATTTCAGACTAAACAATTTACTTATTTTCAGTCTATCTAATCTGTGGACATTCTAACTTTTCGCCTCCTTCTTACTATTCACTCATTTCTCTGTCAAAAAGTAGAATAAAAATTGAAATCATGTGTAATGCATAACTGACAAATTTAATATGAATTTGAAGGTAGTTGGATGGTATAGTGCATAGAGAAGAGGAAGCAGGAATACCTTAGGTCAAACCCTGACTCAGATATTTTCTGCCTGTGGAACTGAGCAAGTAATACCCTTTTTCAGCTCTAGTTTCCTCATTTGGGAAATGGGAGTCATAGCATCTACTTCATAATATTGGTGGTGCAAGAATTAAATGAGATGAAAAGCTCTTTACAAACTTAAAAGTCCTATATGTGTGTGTGTGGATGGATGTGTGGATGGATGGATGGATGGATGGATGGATATATGTGTAATATGTGTGTATATTAACTAAGATTATTGTTACTACTAATAATAATATTTGCAGTCATTTTCAGTGAGGAATTTATAGCAATTGGTTGAAGTGATTTTTAAATTATCTTTAAATGCAGCTATAATATTATTTTGCATATAAAGTATTTGGGAGTTGGATGTATTATCATTTCAATACTTCCAAAAATCCTCATTAATTTGGGCATGTGAATACTTGTACTATACCTAACTATATGGCTGTCATTCCCGTGAAGATTGTCACTAATCATTCAAACAAGAGACTAAGATGACATTTTACAAATGAAACATAAAAATATTCCTTATCCCTGAATTCCTGATTATTTCACACTTTTATGGAAGAAAAAGTTATCTGTCTTCAGTTTTCCACTTAAAGGAGTTCACATCTTTGGGGCAGCTAGGTGGCTCAGAGAATGGAGCCCCAGCCCTGGACTCAGGAGGACCTGAGTTCAAATCATTTGAGACTTGACACTTAGTAGCTGTGTTACCTTTGGGTAACTCAACCCCAATTGCTTTGACTTCCCCACTCAAAAAAAAAAAGAGCCCACACCTTATATCTCAGTTTAATATGGCAGTGAAAACTATTACTAAATATTTAAATTTAGTATAAATGAAACTGTAACCTTCAAAATATTCATTCCCTTAAAATGAGATTTAGGCTTAATTTATGCTCTCTTTTTTGTGATTTCAGCATCAACCACAGAAGAGACCACCTTGTCTGGTAACTAGAGTTGGAATATTAAGTTTAAATCAAATGAAATAAAAGCATGTTCATTGCTTATCTTCTCTCTGCAAAGCATCCAACACATCAATCAGCTAATGAATCAGCATTTTTTAGGGGTTTCCTATGCAAAGTAAGGCAAATGACAGTTCCTGGCCTCAAGGAGCTCACCATCTAATGGACAAATCATTGCTCCATTCTCATAGATATACAAGCATGTCTATGTAGGCAAGTTAATCATATTCAATTCTTCAGTCTCTCAAAAACTTCTTTCTTTAGAGTTATATGAGATAAACTCAACTCAAATATTATAAAATTTTGGTGAATGATAGCAATTCATGATCTTTGATGGAAAGAGCACTGAACTGTAAATGAAGATAATGGGGCTTAGACCAAATTTTGCTACTGATTAGCTGTTTGACCTTCAATAAGTCAATTCAATTTTTTTCTGCCACTCAGCTTCCTCATCAGTATAATAAGTGAGTTAGACAAGATTACCAGCTCACACATGGTATTAGTTTTCAGGATGCAAAGTTCTTTTATTCACATCACCTAATTGATGACTTATCATGACTTCTCTACTTGTTACTGCTCATTTTGTCAAGACAGAACAAAACAGAAAGTTATATGAAGCAATCCTAACAACAGACAATGTCTGCTTTCTGAGGACCAATGGAAAGACTCATCCCCAAGAGACCATCAATTTGGTAGTGGGTTGCCATCACCAAAGAGTTCATTAGTCACCTTCCAGTTGCTCGAAGGTTCATAAAGTACCACACAAGAAAATGGGATATTCAATC
The DNA here is from genome assembly GCA_028646575.1 of Pseudocheirus occidentalis. NCBI lineage: Eukaryota > Metazoa > Chordata > Mammalia > Diprotodontia > Pseudocheiridae > Pseudocheirus > Pseudocheirus occidentalis. The sequence goes on along the minus strand of CM053598.1, from coordinate 71,340,053 downwards.
CTTCAAAATGACATCAAGCGCTATTTTGTAGGTGACTACAAGCTCCTTAAGATCAGTGAATGAGTATTTTTATTGATGTTGCTTTTGCCTTTCTTTGGTTCCCCAGAACTGAACATGGTGCCTGGCACATAGTAGGTGCTCAATAAATGCTTGTTTACTTGACTGGAGAATGTGATAGCTGCCCTCCACAAAGAGGAAGAGTTAGGCAAGTTCCTCAGGTGTCCTCAGCCTCTTTGATTTACTGATGTCTTCTCTATGAATCCACTATCTACAAATTTACTTTGTTCCATTGTGAATCTACTCATTTTCCATGAGATCAATATTATCTCTTGAATGAGTAGTGATATGTAAAGAGAGAATCCCAATTTCTAACTTTATAATTATAGGATGGAAAATAGTTTCACTAGTTTCTCAAAGATATGAGACTGTGCTAACTTTTCACAAACAACAACAAAAAAAATTTGACTCTTGGCCTTAGTATTCCTCAGTCCATTTCATAGTTTATTTCAGGGGAAAACCTTCCATATTTTCAGTTTCCTTTTCAGAAATTAGCATTATGCATCTGTGCTTGATGTGATTAAAGAATAAAACTTATAAATGAAAACATTGCTATGAAGATTCTTGCTCACCAAAAATGGAATGTAGATTTTACTTACAGTCTTTTTTTTTTTTTTGCAATTTCAGCATCTACCAGAGAAGCTGACTCTTCATCTGGTAATTGTTTTTGTTTTATTTGTTGTTTTATTTTGGGTTTTGCTGCTTTGTTGCTTTCTGAAATGCAGACATGCTACAGAACTCCTTGGTTCTTGAGAAAAAAATGCTGTTTATGTTCCATTTAAATTATATCAACAAATACTTATTGCTCGCTTTTTCTCTGCATGCAACTGAACACATGGTTTCTCCATTTCCCCACCATTGTATACATGCACATCTTTCATACCCAAGTTCCAAATCTCAATTTCTTTGCTCTACCATAAACTTTCCCCTCAAATTTAGACAGTCAGACATATTTCTGATAGTTTGACATTTGGCGAACAAACCCATGTTATTCTTACCCATGTCTTTCAGGATTTCATAAATGTTTACTGTAAGACTTTTGGATTGGGAGTCAAGCGACTCTAATTAAAATCTCAGTTCTACCACTGTTTGGCTAAGGAACCTGGTGCAAAGGTTTTTTTCATATTGTAGTCCTCAGTTCCATCACCTGTACAGTGATAGAGTTGGGACTAAACAATCCCTACAGTCTCTTACTACTCTGATATTACATGACTTTCTAGACTGAACAGTTGTGACTTCCCCAGTCAATCTAACTTGTGGATATTTTGGACATTCCTTCCTTCCTACTGCAAACTCAACACTCTGACAAAATGAATAATTTTAAAATTCAGTGATGTGAAATATGTATTTAAGAATTTTATTTTTCTTTGCAGTTCTGGTATGTGACAAGTTAGAAACAATGGGCTTCCATGAGATTTGGGAATTATACATGAATTTCCATCAATCATGATAAACCTGTGTACTATTATTCTACTATCTAATTGTTTCTTATATTGCCATCCCTACACTTCAAGAATTTGTCATTCAAATGAGTGCAGGACTTAAAGAGGCTCCCTCTTTCTATTTCTCTCATTCTTGAAATATTTTCACTTTATTCAAATACAAGAAAGTCTAGGATAATGCCTCACAAACAAGAACATTTCTTATTCTCTCCCTAAGTATTCCTCTATTTTATAATTTGAAGGGGAAAATTCCTCTTTTCTTCTTGTCATTTTAAAGCCTGCATTTTATGTCTTTTCCTAACAGGACTAAAGTATAAACCTTCTAACTGAAAATAGAATAGTTAATGCAACTTTTCATAAATTACAGGATGTAGGTGTTATTAACACTGGTTTTCTTTGTTTTTTGTAATTTCAGAATCAAGCACAGAAGTAACCATTTCATCTGGTAATTATTTTTGTTCTGGACGTCTAGCTTTGTAGAATGTAGATGTAGCACAAAATGCCTTGGCTATTGAGAGGAAATGATGTTTGTATCTATTTCAAAATAAATCAGCCTAGAATTACTGAACACATTGTCTCTCTATACAGCCACGAATATATAATTTCTTCCTTTTCTGACAATATTTACAGGCAATCCACTGAATTCAAATTCAATAATTTCACACAACCTTGCCTCCCCAAGGTAATCAAGAAGGTCATCCTTACTTCTAACAATCCAGATTATGGTGAATGGATTCCTTCCAATACCCTTCATGATTTTATAAACTTTACTGTTAAGAACACAAAACTGGGATATAGGAGACTAGCACTTCCCCTGACTTGCTTGCTATACGACCTTGTATAAGTCGCTTCAGTTTTACATGGTTCAGTTTCCTTAAACTTTCCAATTTTTTAAATTCTGAATCAAATTTACAGCTGAACTAATTAAAACTTTCAATTTCACTGAGTCTTTTGGATTACCCTATATAGAGACAATGAAATGCCATACTGACTAATGGCCTGTTCAGTTTAGTCCTTTGAAATGATATCAAGGAAGGTTTTCTTGGAAAATATGGTTATTTTCTTCCATGACAAAGAAAATTTAAGGTTGTTCCATAGGTAACCATACCCATGATTGACTTAATTCAATCTTGAGTCAACTTATTTTCCATGATTCCTAAAGAATCAAAAAAGCATCAAAATATTACTTAACATTGTATTGGGGCTGAACTAGAGAAAATTCCTCTTTCTATTTATACTATGCTATTACTAAAATAATCCACTGCATGATAAAAAAAAACAAGACAATTGATGATTTTTCACAAAGCAAAGGAGTAACATTTCCTCTGTGTCTTAGAATTTCTCTATTTCTCCTTCACACTTTGATTCAAGAAAAATTTTCCTATTTTTCATTTTCCATTTTAAGGCCAAATATGTTGTTTCTGTGATTAGCATATCTGATACTAAAACTGTTTGAATGAAAATATAACTGCTAAATGTTTTCTCCATGAATATGAGATTAGGAATGACTTATGCTGTCTCTTTATAATTTCAGCGTCAACAACTGAAGTAATCACTTCATCTGGTAATCATTTTTTATTGCTGCTTTCTTGTTTTGTGGAACAGCCGTGTCAAAGAATGCCTGTACTATTCAGAGGGAATAATATTTAAATTTAGTTCAAATTAAATTAACTAATATTTGTCGAGCGCCTGTTCTCTGCAGATCAGTGGGCACATAGTTTCCCCGCTCCCTCATTACTGTCCACAGATCTCTCTCAAGCCAAGTGAAAAATCCTAGTTTCTTTCCTCTTTCACAATTTTGTCTCTTCCAAGCACCAGAAGGTAATTCTAGGTATTCTGGAGTTTGGTAAACAAAGTCATCTTTGGTCTTCTCTTACCTTCATGATTTTAGAAACTTCAAAGTTTGTTTCATTTGATGGAAATTGCCATGTCCTGGATTCAAACCATAACTCTGCTTCTGGCTGGCTCAGTATGAGATCTTAGATAAGTGATTTCATCCCTATGACATGAGAGTTGGATTCAGTCTCCAGCACACTTCACATTTCCATTGTTCTAGTATATTTTATACCAAAGAGTTCACTTATAGTGAGTCTGTCTAATCTGTGGACATTCAAAATTTTCTCCTCCTTGCTACTCACTCATTTCTCTGTCAAAAGGTAGAATAAAAATTGCAATCACATGCAATGCAAAGCTGACAAATGTAATATGAGTGTGGGAAGTAGTTGGACGGTATATGCAGAGAGACGTGGAATCAAGAATACCTGTAGTCAAACTCTGACTCAGATACTTCTTACCTGTGTAACTGGCTAAGGTACCACTACTATCAGCCCTTATTTCTTCATTTATAAAATGGGAATAACACCATCTACCTCGCAATGATGGTGTAAGAATCAAATGAGATTGGGACAGCTAGGTAGTACAGTGAATAGAGCACCAACTCTGGATTCAGAAGGACCTCAGTTCAACTTCAGCCTCAGACGCTTAACACTTACTGGCTGTATGACCTTGGGCAAGTCGCTTAACCCCAAATGCCTTGCCTTGCCTCCTCCAAAAAGAAAAAAAAAGAAACAAATGAGATAACATGTGAAAAGCTCTTTATACACTTCAAAATCATATATATATATATATATATGCATGTATGTATAATATTTGTATGTATTAATGTTATTACTCCTGATAATATTTTCAATCATGTTGGTGAGAAATTTATCGTAATTGATAGAAGCCATTCTAAAAAAATTATCTGTGAATGTATCTATCCCTGTAATATTATGATTACATTAAGTCATTTGGGAGTTGGTTGCATTATTGTTTCAATGCTTAAAGAAATCATCATTAATGTGGATGTGTGAATAGATGCACTATACCTTATTGCATGTCTGCCATTCCTATAAGGATTCTCACTGATTCTTCAAAGAAAATGGACTATGATGACTCTTTAAGCATGAAACAGAAAAATGTTCATTCTCTACCTCTTGATTCCAGACTATTTCATGGTTGCATGGAAGAAAAACTTCCCTATCTTGAGTTTTAAATTTAAGAAGTCAATATTATATTTCTTGGCTTAATAGGGCAGTGACTTAAACATTGTTAAATATTTGAATTTAATATAAATGAAACAATACTCATCAGAATATTCATTTCCTTAAAATAGGATTTAGTTTTAATTTATGCTCTCTTTTTTTGTGATTTCAGCATCAACTACAGAAGAGAACACCTTGTCTGGTAATTAGAGCTGGAATATTCTGTCTAAAACGAATGAAATCAAAGCATGTTTATCATTTTTCTATCTCCACAAAGCATTCAATACATCAGTCAGCTAATCAGTAAGCATTTATTAAAGATTTCCTATATGTTAAGCACTGGGAAAACAAAGGAAGGCAAATGGCAGTACCTACCTTAGAGGAACTCGCCATCTAATGGACAGATCATTCCTCCATCCTCATAGATATACGAGCATATCTATGAAGGCAAGTGAATTATATTCCATTTTTCAATCTCTCAAAAACATGCCTCTTTAGTGTTACATGAGAGAAACTCTGGTTGTAATACTATAAAATTTGGTGAATGAAAGGAATTCTTCATGAGCTTATAAACTTTGATGGACAGAGCACTGAACTGTGGATCCAAACCCTTGGGCTTTATAGCCAACTTTGCCACCGATGACTACTCTGACGTTGGCTAAGTCATTTCATTTTTTCTGGCACTCACCCTGCTCACAAGTGTAATAAGTGAGTTAGAGCAGATCTCCAGCTCATACATGGTGTCAGTTTTCAGGATGAAGAGTACTTTTATTCAAGTCACCTAACTGATGATTATCATGACTTCTCTACTTGTTACTGCTCATTCTGCCAAGACAGAACAAAACAAAAAGTTATAGGAAGCAGTACTAAGAACAGACAATGTCTGCTTTCTGAGGACCAGTGAAAAGACTCATCCCAAGGAGAACATCAATTTGGTGGCGGGTTGCCATCACCAAAGAGTTCATTAATCACCTTCCAGTTGCTCAAAGGTTCATAAAGTGCCATACAGGAAAATGGGACAGTCAATAGTTCAAAATGACATCAAGTGCTATTTTGTGGGTGACCACAACCTCCTCAAGATCAGGGAATGAGTATTTTATTGATGTTGTTTTTGCCTTCCTTTGGTTCCCCAGCACTGAACATAGTGCCTGACACATAGTAGGTGATCCATAAAAGCTTGTTGACTTGACTGGTAAATGTGGTCACTGCCCCTCTATGTCAAAGAGGAGGAGTTAGGCACATTCCTCAGGCGTCTCTAAATCCTTTGAATTACTGATGTCTTCTATATGGATCCATTATTCATGAATTTACCCCTTTCCATTGTGAGTCTTCTCGTTTTCCATAAGGTCAGAATCCAGAATTTAATATTGCCACTTAAATCAGTGCTGTCGCACAACTAAAGAGGATCCCCATTTTCTAACTTTTATTGTTGTAGGACGGGAAATAATTTTGCTACTTTGCCAAAAATTAAAGACTCTAACTTTTCAAAAACAAACAAAAAAATTCTGACTCTTTGCCTGAGAATTCCTCGATCCAATTCGAATTTTATTTCAGGGGGAAAAGTACCATATTTTCCGTTCCTTTTTTTAGAAGTTTTTGTATCTGTGCTTGATGTGATTGAGGAATAAATCTTGTAAATTAAAATATTACTATGAAAATTCTTGTTCACCCAAGATGGAATATAGATCTTTTTACATGGTCTTTTTGCAATTTCAGCATCTACCAGAGAAGCTGACTCTTCATCTGGTAATTATTTGTGTTTTGTTTTGTTTTTGTTGCTTTCTTGCTTTATGAAATGCAGACAAGCTACAGAATCCCTTGGTTCTTGAGAAGAAATGTTATTTGTGCTCAATTGTAGCACCAATGCAATATTCACAGCACCAACAGCGACTGTAAATATGCCAAAATTGTGCTCAATCACAAAATATAACAGACGCTCCTTATATAAGACAAAAGGAAAACATTTATTCAGACACCAGAAAACTGAATCTCAAAACCAGAAAGCTGAATCCATCATACTAGCAAAGAAGTTAATAAGCCACAACAAGCACAGAGAGACACACCATCCTTTAACCTTCCCAGAAACCAACACTGACAAGCCTAGCTGTCTGAGTGTGCCCTCTCCTCCCTTCTTCTCTAACTGCTCTGACTTTCAGCTTTCTGTGGGTTCTGCTCCACCCTTCAGCAAATTACTCCCACCATAGGCTCCATGTGATTACATTCAGCCTATTGAGGGCAGAGAAGATCTCAAATAGAAAAGGTCTTCAGATTCCCTTAGGCTTACTAGGAACAGTGCAGATCTTCAAATTCCCATTACAATTACACCAATTTAAATTAAATCAACCAATATTTATTGTACATTTTTCTTTGAAAGAAACTAAGTTGCTTGTGCTGTCATTCTCTACACTTTAGGGATATGTCATGTGAGTGCAGGATTTAATAGAGGCTCATTTTTCTAATGGAATTTCTACCACATCTACAAATATTTACACTTGCCATTCAAACACAAGAGAGTCAATGATAATGTTTCACAAACAAGAACCTTTTTTACTCTCTGGCCTAAGTATTCTATCTATTTTACAATTTGGAGAGGGAAAATTTCCTCTCTTCTTCTTGACATTTTAAATCCTGCATTATATGTCTTTCCTAATATGCCTGAAGTATAAATCTTCTAAATGAAAATATAATTGTTGATGTAACCTCATAAATTGCAGGATGTGGATTTTATTAACACTAGTTTTAGTTTTTGCATTTTCAGAATCAACTACAGAAGTAACCATTTCACCTGGTAATTATTTTTGTTGTTGATTTCTTGCTTTATGGAATGTAGACATGGCACAAAATTCCTTGGCTATCAAGAATGAATGGTTTTTGTATATATTTCAAATTAAATCAACCCCAAATAATTGAACATCTTGTCTCTGCAAGGCCATTGCTATATGGTTTCTTCTTTTTCTGACTATGATTTATAAGCAATCCACTGAAATCAGATTAAATAATTTCTCACAACCTTGCCTCCCCAAGGTAATCAAAAAGGTCATCCTTACTTCTAACAATCCAGATTATGGTGAATGGATTCCTTCCAATACCCTTCATGATTTTATAAACTTTACTATTAAGAACACAAAACTGGGATATAGGAAACTAGCACTTCCCCTGACTTGCTTGCTATGTGACCTTGTATAAGTTCCTGTACAAGGTTCAGTTTCCTCTTCTATTTCTTCGTTCACCATTGCTCACACACTGAGATGGCTGTATCTTGGACCTCACAATTGCTCACAAGTCTTCCACTTCCTTAACAAAAAATGCTGACTGACCATAATTATATGTAGTTTATAGTCTATCACCTTTCATTCCGACTCTCCCTCTGCCTCACCCCTCCCACACCTATTCTTCACTCTCTTTTCTAGCTTTTTATACCTTCCTCCCCTCTATACATTTAATGACCCCGACACACTGATCTGTCAAACTCCTTGAATGGGACATTCTGTCTCCCATCTCAGTGACTTTGCATTGCCTAACCTCCACACCTGGAATGCTCTGACCCTTCACCTGGGCCTCATCATATCCCTGACTTCTTTCTAGGATTGCTTCATATCCCACCTTGTGCAGGAACCCTTTCCTGTTGCCCTTGGATGCAAAGGCAAATGCATTTTTCCTTCCAGCACATTTGTATCTGCTCTGTATAAATCATCTCTCTACCTAGTCCTTTACAAAATTTCCATGAAAGTGGGATTTTCTTAAGGACAGAAGCCGGTTTTTCATTTATATTTATGCCTTGTACACAACCCAATGCCTGACTCATATTAGATGCTTAACAAATGCCTGTGGAGTGACTGATTTTTTTAAAAACTTCCTCCTCTAGAGCACTTTCTATGGCCATGCTGCACCTCTGACTTCACTCTTCTCCCTGGGCACTATTGACCCCGTGGTTGACCAATTCAATTCCACACTTTCATCAACTCTCACTCCCTTCATCCAGTCTCACCTCATTCCTTGCCTGTCCCTGGCTCTGGATTGCTCCCACCATCTGCCTTCTTGCTCCTGCTTCCTGCACATGCTGCTTCCTGGAGTTCAAGGAGATCACCCAATCATGCTGACTTTGTAGACTATAAATTCACATTATACAACTTGACCTTCAACTGGGCACCACAGGAAGGCACTCTTTCTATTCTTCCCTACTTTATTCCCTATCCTTACTCCCAACATTAACTATTTGAAACCTTACCTTACCTTTTCATGCCTCCCCACCTGCACCTCCTGCCCACCTCTTTGCTTTTTTTACTAGGAAAATTAAATTCCCTCTGAGCTCCTTAATCTCTTCATCTCTACACCACTTGACATCATTTCCCCATTTCCTCCTTTCCTTAATCTCTTGTAATGAAACATCCCATCTCCTTGTTAAGATCAAACCCTTCCCCTTTAACTTCTCCAAAGCAGTTCTCTCCTATCACTCCTGGCATCTTCAATCCCTCCCTGACTGCTGACTCTTTCCATACTGACTTCAAAAATCCTTCATTGTCCCCATCTCTCCTCTCTTTCTTAGTCAAGACCCCAGAACGGGTTGTGTACACCCATGGCATTCTCTTCTCTCACTGTGTACCAGATCCTCTTCCCTCTGGCTTCTGAACTCATGATTCAGCTGAAGCTGCTCACTGCAAGGTTAACAACGACTCCTTAACTGTCAGATATAAAGGCATTTTTCTCAATCCTTCTCCTTATTGACTTCAACTCAATTCAATAAACATTTATTAAGTACCTACTATGTGCAAGTCACTGTCCTAATCACTGGGAATAAAAATAAGAAAAACAGTTCTTTCCCTCAAGAAGCTTACAATGTAATGAGGGAAGACAACAGACAAGAGGAAGCTGGTGGAAAGGCTGGGATGGGTTACCCCCACTATGAATCATCAGGTTGAGTTCGTTATGCTGTTCCATGGAGAAACCAAGCAAAGCATTTGATAGAAAATAGAGTTAAGTAGAAAATCTGGAGCCCTCTATAAAAAAAGACTTTGGTAGGAGTTTCTTCTTCCACCCTCCAGCCCTGCAGTCAGAGGACAGGCAACTGAGGGAGTTGAGTATTATAAACTGAGTCAATCTGTGTGGTAATGAGATGGCATCTGGCCAGCTTTTTCCCTGGAGAACCCCAGCAGAGCTGCTGATGGGAAACATCTCACACAGTGGTCCACTCCTCTCTTGGATGCTTTCTGCTAGCTGGGTTTTGGTGACACTACTCTCTCCTGGTTCTCCCGCTCTCAGTCTGGCTGGTCCTCCTCTAAGTTCTTTGCTGGTTCTTCAGATGTGTGACACCCACCAACTGGGGAAGTTCATGAAAGCTGTAGGTCTTCTCTCTTCTTTCTACAGGGTCTTACTTGGAGACTACTTTAGCTCCCGTGGTTAATTATCATCTCTATGCAGGTGACTCACAAATCTATTTATACATCCCTGATTTCCCCCTGATCTTCAGTCCTACATCATCTATCTCTGATTGGAGATTCAAATTGTGTGTCCCAAAGAAATCTCCTACTCTGTTTATACAAAACAGAATTCATTCTCTTTCCCACCAAACCTATCCCTTTTATAAATTTATTTCTATCTATCAAAAGTATCATGATGATTCCAATCTCTCAGATTTATAATCTCAGAATCATAACTGTTTGTTTTCCCTTGCCTCACATAGCTAATCTTGCCATTTCTAACTCCTCAGCATCTCTCCATGTGATCCCTTATATCGCTTCACACAGTCACCACTTGGGTTCCTGTTCATATCACTTCTCTCCTACATTATTGCAAAGTAATATATCATATCTTATCATATAATATTATATTATATCAAATGTTATATATTATGTTATATTATATAAATCATATATCACATCACATCACATCATATCACAGTATGACAGCCTCCTGGTTCTTCTCCCTACCTCATCTTTCTCTCCACTCCAAACTGTCTTTGACATAGCTGTCAAAGTTAATTTGTTGCTTTTATTTAGTCATTTTTCAGTCATGTCTGGCTCTTCATGATCCCTTTTGGGGTTTTGTTGGCAAAGATTCTGGAGTGGTTCCATTCTTCAGCTGATTCATCTGATGAAAAAACTGAGGCAAATAGAGACAAGTAACTTTCCCAGTGTCACATAGCTTGGAAGTGTCTGGGGCTGGGTTTGAACTCAAATATTAATAGCTGCTCTCAAAATGATTTTCCTTAAGCATAGATCTGACCACTTAACTCCATTGGGCAGATCTACTTGGACTCTAGCATAAAGTATAAATCTTTATGACTTTTAAGTATTATACAACCCCAAATAATTACCAGTCCCCAAAGCTGATGCAGTCTCCAAGATAATGAGTTTCCTGTTGACTGGCTTTTCCTAGAAGCATAATGATGATGGAGATGAATCCATTTTTAAGTTTTAATAACTTCAGAAATAGAAAAGCTAAAAATTTATAAAAAGCAATACTTGAAAGGTCAATTAAATTTGTATATGCTCATATGTTTATTAAAATTCAACAAACCTGTCATCTGCTATACTTAACTCGTCAGTTTTCAAACTTTGTAAAAACTTTGTTCAGCTGTGGATGATGAAAGGATTACATTCATCAGGCTAACCTTAAGATCATACAAACACAAAGTAGACATGACACTTTTTTATATGATCTGACAAGAAAAAGTGTAATGGAAATAAAGAAAATGACCAGGGGGCCCAAGCAAGAGGAAATCCTCTAGGGAGGCCTCAGTCTACAAAAGAATCATCCAGCTAACTGTCACTTCCATGATACATAACGGAAGCAGGCCTGGTCTTTTAAACATTAACAATAAAATATATCATTTAAATATCATAAAACTACATTTTGAAAAATTTTAAAAATCCTTATCATTTACACATTGAAGTATTTAAAGTTTAAAATTCCACTGAGACTTTTGGGCAATTTTATATATAGATAATAAAGTGCCACACTCCTAATGGCCTGTTCTAGTCCTTCTAAATGACATCAAGGACTATTTTGATGGAAAATATACTAGTTTTCCTCAATGACAAAGAAAAATTAGGATTGTTCCATAGGTAACTGTAGCTCCCTTGATTACTAACATCTCAACTATGTATCTGTTACCCCTGAATTGACCTAATTCAATCTTGAGTCAACTTATTTTCCATGATTCCTAAGGTATCAAAATATAACAGTATTGTATTGGAACTGAACAGGAGAAAAATCCTTCTTTCTATTCATACTATGCTATGACTAAAATGATCTACTAAGTGATGAAAAACAAGACAATCGGTGATGATTTTTCACAAAGCAAAGAGTAACATATCCTCTCTGCCTTAGAATTTCTCTATTTCTCCTTCACACTTTGATTCAAGAAAATTGTTCCTATTTTTTATTTTCCATTTTAGGTCCAAATATCTTGTTTCTGTGCTTAGCATACGTAATACCAAAAGTATATGAATGAAAATATAACTGCTAAATGTTTTCTCAATGAAGATGAGATTAAGGATGATTTATGCTGTCTCTTTATGATTTCAGCATCAACAACCGAAGTGACCACATCATTTGGTAATTGTTTTTATTGCTGCTTTCTTGCTTTGTGAAATGTAGAAATGCCACAGAATGCCTTTGTTATTCAGCAGGAATGATATTTAAATTTAGTTCAAATTAAATCAACAAATATTTGTTGAGCACGTGTTCTCTACAGACCACTGAGCACATAGTTTCCCCACTCCCGCATTATTGTCCACAGACATAATTCTCTCAAGTCAAGTGAAAAATCCTAGTTTCTTTCCTCTTTCACAATTTTGTTTCTTCCCAGCACCAGAAGGTAAGCCCTAATTCTAGATATTCTGGAGTTTGGTAAACAAAGTCATCTTTGGTCTCCTCTTAATCGTCATGATTTAAGAAACTGTGTAAGTTTGTTTTATTTGATGGAAATTGCCATGTCCTGGACTCACACAATAGCTTTGCTTCTGGCTGGCTATGTATGAGATCTTAGATAAGTAATTTCATCCCTATGAAATGAGAGTTGGATTCAATCTCTAGCACACTTGACAATTCCATTGTTCCAGTATATTTTAGACCAAAGAGTTCACTTACAGTCAGTCTGTCTAATCTGTGGATATTCTAAATTTCCACCTCCGTCTTACTACTCACTTATTTCTCTGTCAAAAGGTAGAATAAAAATTGAAATCATGAACAATGCATAACTGACAAATTTAATATGAGTGTAGGAGGTAGTTGGACAGTATAGTGCAGAGAGATATGGAATCAAAAATGCCTAAGGTCAAACCTTGACTCAGATACTTCTTACCTAGGTAATTGGCTAAGGTACCACGCCTATCAGCCCTTACCTCTTCATTTATAGAATGGGAATAATAGCATCTACCTCACAATGTTGGTGTAAGAATCAAATGAGATAACATGTGAAAAGCTCCTTACACACTTCAAAGTCCTACCTATGTGTGTGTGTATATACATATATATATATAGCTATATATTGCTATGTACATATATGTATGTAAGTATGTATTTGTAATATTTGTATATGTTAATTAATGTTTTATTACTACTGATAATATTTTCAATCCTGTTGGTGAGAAATTCATTGCAATTGATAGAAGTCATTTTTAAGTATCTATGAATATATCTATCCATGTAATGCTATGATTACATTAAGTATTTTGGAGTTGCTTGTATTATCATTTTAATACTTTAAGAAATAATCATTCATATGGGCATGTGAATAGATGCGCTATATGTTATTGCACATCTGCTATTCCTATAAAGACTCTTGCTGATCCTTCAAAGAAAATGGACTATGATGACTCTTTAAGCATAAAAGGGAAATATATTCATTCTCTCTTTTTTAGTTCCCGACTATCTCATGTTATATGGAAGAAAAACTTCTCCATCTTCAATTTTCAATTTAAGAAGTCAATATCATATTTCTTGGTTTAATAGGGCAGTGACTTAAACATTGTTAAATATTTGAATTTAGTATAAATGAAACAATACTCGTCAGAATATTCATTCCCTTAAAATGGGATTTAGGTTTAATTTATGCTCTCTTTTTTGTGATTTCAGCATCAATCACAGAAGTGAACGCCTTCCCTGGTAATTAGAGTTGAAAGATTATGTCTAAACCAAATGAAATCAAAACATGTTTGTTGTTTTTCTGTCTCTGCAAAGCATTCAACAAACCAGTCAGCTAATCAATAAGCATTTATTAAGGGCTTCCTATGTGTCAAGCACTGGGAATACAAAGGAAGGCAAATGGCAGTTCCTGCCTTAGAGGAGCTCACTATCTAATGAACAGATCATTCCTCCATTCTCATAGCTATATAAGCATGTATATGAAGGCAAATGAATTATATTCCATTTTCAGTCTCTCAAAAACGTGCCTGTTTAGCAGTACAGAAGGTAAGCTCTAATTCTAATATTATAAAATTTGGCAAATGGTAAGAATTCTTCAAGAGCTTATAAACTTTGATGGACAGAACATTGACCTGTGAATCAAAACCCTTGGGCTCTAGAACCAACTTTGTCACTGATGACTCTCTGACCTTGGCTAAGTCATTTCATTTTTTCTGGCACTCACTCTGCTCACAAGTGCAGTAGGTGAGTTAGAGCAGATCACTAGCTGGCACTTGGTGTCAGTTTTCAGATGAAAAGTTACTTTATTCAGATCACCTAACTGATGATTATCATGACTTCTCTACTTGTTAGTGCTCATTCTGCCAAGACAGAACAAAACAAAAAGTTTTATGAAGAAGTCCTAACAACAGACAATGTCTGCCTTCTGAGGACCAGTGGAAAGACTCATCCCAAGGAGAACATCAATTTGGTGGTGGGTTGCCATCACCAAAGAGTTCATTAATCATCTCTCGGTTGCCCAAAGGTTCAAAAAGTGCCACACAGGAAAATGGGGCATCTAATCTTTCAAAATGACATCAAGGGATATTTTGTGGATGACCACAAGCTCCTTAAGATCAGGGAATGAGCAATTTTATTGATGTTGTTTTTCCCTTTCCTTGGTTCCCCAGAACTGAACTTAGTGCCTGGCACATGGTAGTTGCTCGATAAATGCTTGTTGACTTGACTGGAGAATGTGGTAGCTGCCCTCCACATCAAAGAGGAAGAGTTAGGCAAGTTCCTCAGGTGTCCTTAACTCCTTTGAATTACCGATGTCTTCTCTGTGGATCCATTATTCAGGAATTTATCCCCTTTCATTGCGAGTCTACTAACTCTCCATGAGGTCCGAACCTACTGTATAATATTACAAATTGATATAGCAACGGTACACAACTAGATGGGATCTCAGTTTCTAATTCTATCATTGCAGGATAGGAAATAGTTTTACTACTTTGTCAAAAGATATAACTCTTGGATAACGTTTCACTAACAAACAAAAATATCCTTAAGCTCTTGTCCTTAGAATTCCTTGATCCATTTCATATTTTGGTTGAATGGACAAACTTCCATATTTTCAGTTTCCTTTTTAGAAGCTATGGGTCTGTGATTGATGTGATTGAAGAATAAACCTTGTAAATGAAAACATTACTATAGAAATTCTTGTTCATCAAAGGTGGAATGTAGCTTTTACTTACACAGTCTTTTTGCAATTTCAGCACCTACCATAGAATTTACCTCTTCATTTGGTAATCGTTTTTTCTTGTTTTGCTTTTTCTGCTTTCCTGCTCTATGAAATGCAGATAGGCTAAAGAATCCCTTGTTTCTTGAGAAGAAATGCAATTTGTGTCAAATTTAAATTAAATCAACCAATATGTATTGTACATTTTTCTTTGAGAGGCACTGTTTCTTATGTTGTCATCCCTTCACTTTAAGGATTTGTCATTCATATGAATACAGGACTTATAAAGCCTCCCTCTAATTGAATTTCTGTCATGGCTAGAAATATTTTCACTTGCCATTCAAATGCAAGAAAGTCTATGATAGTATCTTACAAACAAGAAATTGTCTTATTCTATGCCCAAGTGTTCCTCTATTTTATAATTTGAAGGGAGGGGATTCCTCTTTTCTTCTCAACACCTTAGAGCCTACATTTTATGTCTTTTCCTAACATGGCTAAAGTATCACCCTTCTAAAGGAAAATATAATTGTTAATGTAAGTTCATAAATGACAAGATGTAGATTTTATTAACACTGGTTTTTGGTTTTTGTAATTTCAGAATCAATCAGAGAAGTAACCATTCCACCTGGTAATTATTTTTGTTGCTGATTTCTTGCTTTATGGAATGTATATATAGCACAAAATAAATGCCTTGGCTATTGAGAGGGAATGGTGTTAATATCTATTTCAAAATAAATCAACCCAAAATTATTGCATACCTTGTCTCTCTGCAGAGCCATAGGCATGTAGTTTCTTCCTTTGCTGACTACTATTTACAAGCAGTCAACTGAAATCCAATTCAATAATTTCTTACACCCTTGCCTCCCCAAGGCTTAAGATAATCCTTAATCTGCAATAATGTAGGTTATGGTGAATGGGTCCCTTCCAATACCCGTAATGATTTTATAAACTTAAATGGAAAGAAGATAAAACTGTGAGAAGGGAGACCAATACTTCCCCTGACTTGCTATATGATCTTGGATAAGTTGTTTCCCCTTAATGAGCTTTACTTTCCTCATCTATTTCTTCATTCCTCATTGGTAACACATGGGATGGCTGCACCTTGGATCTCACAATTGCTTACAAGTTTTCCATTTCCTTAACAAAAACTCCCAACACTTAACCTTCTCACAATAACCTCTGATTCGAACTCTCCCTCTGCCTCACCCCTCCTATGCCTATTCTTCAGCTTTGTACACCTTACTCCCCTCTATACACTCTATGACCCAGATTCACTGACCTGTCAAATTCCTTGAATGGACATTCCATCCCCCCATCTCAGTGACTTTGCACTGACTAGCCTCCACACGTGGAATGCTCTGACCCCTCACCTGGATATCAACATATCCCCGGCTGCCTTCCAGGCTCACTTTAAATCTCACCTACTGTGGGAACCTTTACCTGTTGCCCTTGGATGCAAAAGCAAACACCTTTTCCCTTCCAGTATATCTGTATCTGCTTTGTACAAATCATCTCTCTGCCTAGTCCTTTACAAAATCTCCATGGACAAGAGCTAGTTTTTCCTTTATTTTTATCCGTAGTACACAGCCCAATGCCTAGTACATATTAGTATTTAACAAATGCCTCTGGAGTGACTGCTTAAAAGAAATCCACCTCTACAGGACTTTCTGTGGCCATGCTGCACCTCTGACTTCACTTTTCTCCCTGGTCACTATTGACCCCGTGGTTGACCAATTCAGTTCCACACTTTCATCAACTCTCACTCCCTTCATCCAGTCTCACCTCATTCCTTGCCTGTCCCTGGCTCTGGATTGCTCCCACCATCTGCCTCCTTGCTCCTGCTTCCTACATATGCTGCTTCCTGGAGTTCAAGGAGATCACCCAATCATACTGACTTTGTAGACTATAAATTCACATTATGCAGCTTGACCTTCAACTGGGCACCACAGGAAGACACTCCTTTTATTCTTCCTACTTTATTCTCTATCCTTATTCCCAACATTAACTATTTGAAACCTTACCTTACCTTCTCATGCCTCCTCACCTGCACCTCCTGCCCCCCTTTTAGGTGAGACTCTCATGCTTTTTTACTAAGAAAATTAAAGTAATTCACTGAGCGTTCATTAGTCTCTTCATGGTATAGCCCTTGACATCATTTCCCCCCTCTCCTCCTTTCCCTAGTTTCTTTGAATGAAACATCCCTTTTCCTCGTTAAGACCAAACCATCTTCCTTTTAACTTGTCCAGGTCACTTCACTATAATTACTGTGATCTTCAATCTCTCCCTGACCACTAGCTCTTTCCAAAATGACTTTAAACATGCTTCATTGTCCCCAAAGCTTAAAAAACTTTTGTTAAACCCTACCATTTACCCAAGACATCTTTCTGTATTGCCCCTCATTTCTTGCCCAAGCTCCCAGAATGGACTGTCCCATGTCCACACATTCTCTCCTCTCACTGCCTCCCAGATCCTCTTCACTCTGGCTTCTGAACTCATGATTCAGCTGAAATTAACCACTGCAAAGTTAACAATGACTTCTTAACTGCCAAATCTAAAGGCTTTTTTTCTCAATCCTTATCCTTATTGACTTCAACTCAATTCAACAAACATTTGTTAGGTACCTACTATGTGCCAGGCACTGTGCTAAGCTCTGGGGATAAAAATATATAAATACAAAAACCATTCCCTTCCTTCAAGAAACTTGCAATCTACTGATGGAAGATGACACACAAGAGGAAGCTAAAAAGGCAGGGATAGGTTACCAGGTTGGTGCATCATGATGTTCCATGGAGAAATCAAGCAAAGCCTTGGATATAAAATAGTTACCTGGGAAATTTGGAGGCCTCTATAAAGAAAGACTTCGGTAGTAATTTATTCCTCGACCCTCCAGCCCTGCAGTCAGAGGAGAGGCAATTGAGGGAGCTGAGAAGGTGCTGAATATCATAAACTGAGTCAATCTGTGTGGTAATGGCATTGCATCTGACCAGCTTGTTCCCTGAAGAATCCCAGCAGAGCTGCTAATGGGAAACATCTGACACAGTGGTCCACTCCTCTCTTGGATGCTCTCTGCTAGCTGGGTTTTAGTGACACTACTCTCTCCTGGTTCTCCTGCTCTCACTCTGACCATTCTTCCTCTTGGTTCTTTGCTGGTTCTTCAGTTGTGTGACACCCATCAACTGGGGAGGTTCATGAAGGCTCTAGACCTTCTCTCTTCTTTCTACAGGGTCTTAATTGGAGACTACATTAACTCCCATGACTTTAATTAGTATCCCTAGCAGGCAACTCACAAATCTAATTATCCATCCCTGGTTTCTTCCTGATCTTCAGTCCTAGTTCATCTCTTTCTGATTGGAGATTCAAATTGTATGTCCCAAAGAAATTTCCTACTCCATTTATACAAAACAGATCTTTCCCACCAAACCTATCCCTTTTGTAAATTTCTTACCTTCTCTCAAAAGTATCATGATTCCAATCTCTCAGATTTGTAATCTCAGAATCATAACTATTTTGTTTTCCCTTGCCTCACATATCTAATCTTGCCATTTCTAACTCCTCAGCATCTCTCCATGTGATCCCTTATATCATTTCACACAGTCACAACTTGGGTTGTGATTTATGTCACTTCTCTCCTAGATTATTATAACAGCCACCTAGTTCATCTCTCTACCTCCACTCTCTCTCCTCACCCTAAACTGTTTGATACATCTATCAAAATTATTTTTTTTTGCTAAGTCATTTTTCAGTTTTGTTTGATTCTTCATGACCCAGTTTGGGGTCTTCTTGGTAAAAAAAACACTGGAGTGGTTTACCATTTCCTTCTCCAGCATATTTGATGAATGAGGAAACTGAGGCAAACAAGCTTAAGTGATTTGTCCAGGATCTAGAGATCTGGAGTCAGATTTGAACTTAGGTCTTCCTTAAGCCAGACCCAGTGCTCTATCCACTGAGCCACCTAGTGACCCTCAGAATTATTTTTCTTAAGCACAGATCTGACCATCTCCTCCTCAATCAACTGGTTCTAGAATAAGATACAAACATTTCTTTTCAGATTTTAACCATTTCACAACCTTGTGCCAATCTTTCTAACCTCATTATACATAATCATGCTTTGAAATCCAGTAAAATTGGCCTTTGTTCTGTTTCTTACCAAGGTGGTTCCTTGTTTCTAGAATGTATTCTCTTTCCTCACC
This sequence comes from Pseudocheirus occidentalis, assembly GCA_028646575.1. Taxonomy (NCBI): domain Eukaryota; kingdom Metazoa; phylum Chordata; class Mammalia; order Diprotodontia; family Pseudocheiridae; genus Pseudocheirus; species Pseudocheirus occidentalis. The sequence continues at coordinate 71,320,756 of CM053598.1, read as the reverse complement.
TCGTAGAATTCCTCTTTTCCTTCAAGATGCTACTGAAACATGAACTACATGAAGATTTCCCTTATTCCGACAACTGGTAGTATCTTTCTTCCATACTATCTGGATTTATTCTCTTTATATTTATTCTTCATATACTTATATAGGTACTTGTTATTTCTCCATTCGAATGTAAATTCCTTGAGAGTAAGAATTATTTCATGATTCCCTATTTGTATCTTCAGCACTTGGACAGTACCTGTGCATAGTAGGTACCCAATCAATCAATAACAATGTATTAAGCACCTGCTACAAGACAGGCACTGTGCTAATTGCTGGAGATACAAGGATGTCCCTAAAGTCTGGACACATAAGAAATCTCATTAACTATGCATATTTTCAAGGAATTAAATGACTGAAATTTTCAACATTTTATTTAATTAGCATATATATATTTAGCCATGACAATTTCATACAAAATAAAAGCTTTCATTAGCTATTGGGGACTATTTTCCATATTAATTAGATTAATTTAATTTTTAATTAATGAGTTTTCCCATGTGTCTCCTATGTCTTCCTATGAAATCTCATTTATGCTAAGTAAAATGTTGTTGAAATTTTCATTCATTTCATTTCTTAAAAATATACATAGTTAATGAGATTTCCTATGTGTCCAGACTTTAGGAACACCCTGTACAAAGAAAAGCAAAAGATAATCTAACAAGGGACAACATACAATTATATACAAATTATATGCAGAATATGTAAGAAAATAAAATGAATATTTATTAATTACTAGATTTGACTATCATTATGGTCTCTTCTCTATTTCTTAGATTCTGTGATTTTCAGATTGAAGAGATCTTTTCTTTAGACTATCTAATTTTTGGCTTATTCAAGTTTCTCTTTCTTTTGGCTGATGAGTCAGATTTCTGGCAAGAGTAGAGTACAACAGGAAGTGATGAGAAGTATACGTGAGTAACAGAGAATGTCTACTTTCAGCAGACCAGTATAGCTTAGTAAGGAGAGGCTGTTATGTGTAGGCAATTAAGTGTCACATTGCTTAAAAGTTCATTCAGTTTAGTTCCTCTTCTTCCTCCAAATGGCACTGAGGAATATTTCGACGTAAAACATGTTTGGTACTTCACATAAAAAAGAGAAAAATTTAGGGATGTTCCCCCAGACAGCCTTAGCACCCTTGATAACTGTTGTCTCTCCCCTATAAATCTTGCCTAATTCTATCTTCAATCGATTTATTTTCTATTGTTCTACTTATTTTATTTTGTAAAAATTATTATATTAATTTTATCTATTTATTTTATAAAATTATTATTATATCCATTTATTTTCTATTTATTATTTTCATCTAAACCCAAAGTATCAAAGTATTCTTTTACATAATAGTGGTCAAAGAAGAGAAAAATCAGTTTCTAATTGTGGTATTGCTATGCCTGGAAATATTTTCACATATCAAAAACAAAATACTTTATAACTATTTACAAGAAAAATTTCCACTCTGCCCTGGGATTTCTCTGATTGTGATTCATTGTTTGATTCAACAAAAGCTTCCCAATTTTCAGTTTTCTATTATAGAATCCAACATCTTATATTTATTCTTTTTTGTTTATTCTTACATATTTGAAACATAAAATATATAAATAAAATATAACTCCTAAAAGTCTTGTTTCTTGATAATTGAGATTTGGGTTTGATTTTCACTATCATTTTTTTTTCAGGATTGATCGACAATGTGGCCACTTTACCTGGTAACTTTTTGTTGCTGCTTTTTTTTGCTTTCTGGAATATAGCCATACCAACAAATGCCTTGGTTATTGAGAGGCGATTGATTCCAATTCTAATTAATTCAACCAATATTTATTGAATACCTGTGTTTTTGAAGGCATTGAGCACATATTTTCTCCATTACCCTATTGCTACAAGTCTCTAAAAACAAGTTTAACATATCACATTCTTTAAACTCTTGTAATCTTGCTGCTTCTGAGCTTCATAAGGTAAACTCTAATTCTAGTATTATGGAATTTGGAAAATTATAGCAATTCTTCATGACTTTAGAAGCCTACACTTTGTATATTTGTTTAATATGACCAAAGATAGGATTCTCACATTGACTTATCCACTCTAACTTGTCTCTGATCGCCAGTCTCACATCTCAAACTGGATGTCCCCACATGTCTAAAACTGAATCCATGAAAACTTCTAAATGAAAATATAACACTTAAACTTCTTCTTCACCAATGATGGGATATAAATTCTATTTCCAATGTTATGTTTGCAATTTCAGCATCAACTATAGAAGTGAACACTTCACCAGGTAATTGTTTTTATTGTTTCTTTCTTGCTTTATGGAATTCACATATACCATACAATGCCCTGGCTATTTAGAAAAAATGATGTTTATGTCTAATTCAAAGTAAATCAACCCATAATTGCCAAGTACCTGCTCTTTCTGACAGGCCATGGGCACCTAGCATCTTCATTTCCCCACTATTATATAAAAGTGAGTCTCTAAAACCAAGTCAAATATACTCTTACCATCTCTCATAAATTTTCCCCTTCAAAGTTTAAGAGGGTAAGCTCTACTTCTAATATTCTAGACTGTGGTAGACAAGTCCCTTCTAATATCCTTTATGACTTTAAAAACTTCATTAGGAAGTACACAGGACCTGGAAGTGAGGAAGCCACTTCTTCCCCTGACTGGCTGTGTGACCTCCTATTGGTCACTTCATCTAAATGGGCCTCAGTCTCCTCATCTATTTCTTCATTCTTCCTTAGTCACACACTGGAATGGTTGCACATTGGAGCTCATAATTACTTAAAAGTCTTCCAATTCCTTAATCAAAAACTTCAACATTCACCTCTCTGACTATGATCTACCATTCCACCTCTTCGTATGCCTCACCTGTCACATACCCATTATTTACTCTTTTTCAGCTTCTTACATTTACTCTCCTCTACACCTATGATCCAGATACACTGACCTACTTGCAGATCTTTGAATGGTACATTCTATCCCCCATTGTTGCATTACCTGTCCTCCATTCCTGGAATACTCTGACCCCTCACTTTGACCTCTTCATTTCCCAGGCTTCCTTCAAGCCTCAGTTCAAATCCTACCTTTCCTCATGCTCCCTGGCTTCAAATTCAAATGACGTTCCCCCTTCAGATTATCTTCATCCATTCTGTATAAATCTTCTATATATCTCGTCCTTTAGAAATCTCCATTAGAATGGAAGCTCCTCAAAAGCAGGGGCTGCTTTTTTGCCTTGCTTTTTATCCCTAGCACTTAGCTTAATGCTTGATATATAGAAGATTCTTTATAATTTCTTAAAATATGATATCTAGGCTCTTTTCTATCATATCTTTCAGGTAGTCCAAAAATTTTTTTATTTTATTTTTTTCAAATTCCCTCCATCCACCACCTCCCCTACCTATTGAGAAGGAAAATAACACAATACCCATTATACACATGAAATCATAGAAAACATTTCCACATTAGTCATGCTCAAAAATAAAAGGGCAAGCAAAATAAAGGGAAAAAAATCTTCAGTCTGTACTCTGAGTCCATCAAATTCTCTCTCTGGAGGTGGAAAGACTTTTAAATCATGACTGCTTTGGAGTTGTGGTAGATCGTTGTATTTATCAGAGTTACTAAGTCCACACAGCTGATTATCTTTACACTATTTCAGTACCGAGTACAATATTTTCTCACTACATTTTGCATCAGTTTACATAATTTTTTCAGTTTTTTCTGAATCCATTTCTTACAGCACATTCATATGCCATGACTTATTCAGCCATTCTTCAATGGACTGGCATCCTTTCAGTTTCCAATTCTTTTTTTTTGGTTTTGTTTGTTTGTTTGTTTGTTTTGTTTTTGGAGGGCAGTTGGGGTTAAGTGACTTGCCCAAGGTCACATAGCTAGGTTTTTGTGTTAAGTGTCTAAAGCCAGATTTGAACTCAGGTACTCCTGACTCCAGGGCCGGTGCTCTATTCACTGCGCCACCTAGCCGCCCCTCAGTTTCCAATTCTTTGACATAACAACAAAAAAAAGCTACAATAAATACTTTTGTATATGTAGGACCTTTCCCTTTTTCTTTGATTTCTTTGGAGTATAGTCCTTGTAGCAGAACTGCTGGGATCAAAGGATATGCACAAAGTTGTCACTCTTTGGATATAGTTCCAAATTATTTTTCAGAGTGGTTGTAATTTAACGATCTTTAAATGATCTCTTCTCAATGAATTTTCCAGGTCAGTCATTTTTCCTATATTTTACATTTTCTTCAATTATTTTTACTCTTTTGACTTTGTTTTATTGTTTCTTTATGTTTCTTGGAGTCATTAGTTTCCACTTGACCAATTCTAATTTTTAAAGAGTTTTTTTCTTCAGTATTTTTGTACCTCTTTTACCATTTGGCCAATTCTGATTTTAAGGTGTTATTTTCTTGTATTTTGTGCCTCCTTTCCCAAACCACTAATACTCTTTTCATGATTTTCTTGCATTGCTATCATCCTGTATTTCCAAGATCCTTATATACAACTTTCCCTTCCATACTACACAATCCAACCATACTGACCTTCTTTCAGTTCCTCAAACACTACTCTACATTTCTTACTCCCATACCTTTACACTGGCCATCTCCTATTCCTAAAATGCAATTTCTCCTCATCTCCAGCTCCTAGAATCCCTATTTTCCGACACTCATGCACTACCTTATACACAAATCCTTTCCTGATCCCCCACAGTGTCCTACTTCCCAAACTAACTTAAGTTTACATAAATGAATTATTTGTAATTATTTTGTCTATACTTATTGTGCACCATTCAAATATTATGTCCTGAAGAGTAGGGATTGTTTCATTCTCTTTATTTGTATCCCTAAAGCCAAGCACAGCACCTGACACAAAGGATGTGCTTTACAAATGTTTAATTGTTGATGGATGGAGTGAACTGTCAATAGGGTCTCTTTAACCTCAGGTATGCTATGATTTTCAAACTGAAGGGTTTTTCTATTCAGTCTATACAATTTTTGGCTTATTCAGATGTGTCTTTCTCCCTGCTATGCATCAAATCTCTGTTTAAAAGGTATGACAAGGGGGCAGCTAGGTGGTACAGTGAATAGAGCACTGGCCCTGGAGTCAGGAGGACCTGAGTTCAAATCTGACCTCAGACACTTAACACAAAAACTAGCGGTGTGACCTTGGGCAAGTCACTTAACCCCAAACTGCCTTCCAAAAAGCAAAAAAAAAAAAAAACAAATAAAAGGTAGGACAAGAAAGAAACTGATATGAGGTTAGAATCTGAGCAACAGACAATGCCTACTTTCTAAGGACTAGCCCAACTAAATATAAAGAGGCTTATCACCCACAGGCTTACCACATAGTTTTGAAATATTATGACCAAAGAATTCCTCAATTAACTGTCTTACATAAATGTCAGTAAGTGCTAAATTGGCTTATGGTCCATTCATTTTATTCCCTCAAAATAACACCAAGGATTATTTTGTTTCAAAATATAGTATCTGCCACCCATGACAAAAAAAAAAACATTAAGAACACTCCCCAGGCAACCTTAGCTGCCTTCATTAACTGTTTTCTGAGATGACAGATTCTGTCATCCTTGAAGTTAAATAATTCCATCTTCAGTCTACTTATTTTCCCTGAGTCCTAAACCAAACTATCAAAGTACTACTTTATGTGTTACTGGTGATTAACTAGAAAATAATTAGTACTTCTTTTTTTGGTAATTAATTAACTTTGGTTTATTTTTAGTTTATATCATTGATTTCCACAAGATTTTGAGTTACAGATTTTCTCCCCATCTTTCCCCTACCCACAACCCCAAAACAGCGATCCCACTGTATTCCCTCTCCCCCCAATCTGCACTCTCCTATATCCTCCCCCATCACCCCTCTGACTTTCTGGTAGAGCAAGATGGATCTCCCTATCCCAGTGGCTATATATCTTATTTCCCAGTTGCATGTAAATAATAATAATTTTTTAACAAATGATTTTAGAACTTTAAATTCTAGATTCTTTCTCTTCCTCCCTTGTCACCCACCCCCACTGGAAGGACAAGCAATTCAATACAGGCCATACATGTGTAGTTACACAGAACATCTCCACAATGGGCATATTATGTAACACTGCCGATATTTCCCTCCTTTCTACCCTGCCCTCCCCTTGTTCTATTCTCTTCTTTGTCTCTGTCTCTTTACAGAAGTGCTTCTAACAACCTTCCCCCCCACCTGCCCTCCCCTCTATCGTCCGCCCTTTAATCCCCTTCCCCCCTACTCTCCTGCAGGGCAAGATACCCTTTTTAGAGTGTATGTCATTCCCTCCTGAAGCCACATTCAATGAGAGTAATGTTGATCCATTCCCTTTTACCTTCCTGTTCTTCCCCTCCATTGTAAGTTATCCCTTCCCTCTTCTGTATGAAATGATTGAACTCATTCTGTCTCTCCCTGTCTCCTCTCATTCTATTCCTCTCCCATCTCTTAATTTCACCTTTTAAAATATCATCTCTTCCTATTCAATTGATCCTGTGCCTTCTGTCTATGTAAACAAACATATACACACACATTCACATATGTATTCACATGCATATATACCTTTCTATATATACATGTGTGTATGTATACATATATATACATTTATATCCCCTTCACCTATCCTCATACTGAGAAAAGTTTCACAAATTGCAATTCTCATTTTTCCATGTTGGCATGTAAATAGTTCAGCTTTGATAAGTTCTTTGTGATTTTTTTCCATGTTTACCTTCTCATGCTTCTTGTGCTTGAATGTCAAATTTTCCATTCAGTTCTGGTTTTTTGATCAAAAATTCTTGGAAGTCCTCCACCTCATGGAATGACCATCTTTTCCCCTGAAACATTTATGTTTCAGTTTTGCTGGGCAGGTGATTCTTGGTTTTAATCCTAGCTCCCTTGATCTCCTGAATATAATATTCCAGGCCCTTCAATCTTTTAATGTAGAAGCTGCTAGATCGTGGGTTCTCCTGATTGTGTTTCCACAGTATTCAAATTGTTTCCTCTTGGCAGCTTGTAATATTTGCTCCTTGATCTAGGAACTCCAGAACCTGGCTATAACATTCCTAGGAGTTTTCTTTTTGGGAATCTTTTTCAAGAGGTGAATGGTAAATTCTTTCAAGTTTTATTTTGCCCTCTAGTTCTAAAATATCTGGGCAATTTTCCTTGA
>CM053598.1:71296769-71313047 GCA_028646575.1 Pseudocheirus occidentalis | reverse complement strand
TGGCAAATTCAATTTTTTAAGGCATTCTTCTCCTCATTGGCTTTTTGGGCCTCTTTTGCTATTTGAGTTAGTCTATTTTTAAGGTGTTATTTTCTTCAGTCAGGTTGTTGACTCTCTTATCATGATTTTCTTGCATCATTCTCATATCTCTCCCCAATTTTTCCTCTGCTTCTCTTATTTGGTTTTCAAAATCTTTAAGTACTTCTATGGTTTAATAACCAGTTTACATTTTTCTTGGAAGCTTTTAGTTTGGGAGTTCTGACTGTGTTGTCTTCCTCCCAATCCATGCTTTGATCTTTTTTGTCCCCAAAAAAGGAATCTAAAGTTGGATTGCTGAGCTCTTTGCTTCATTTGCCTGATCATGTTGCCAGTCACTTATTTGACTTTTGGGCTCCATAGAACTCTGATTTCAGAGGAAAAATCTCTGTCCCAAATCGCTGGGGTTTTCTCATCTGCCTGAGCTATTAGGAGGCCACCATCTCTGCAGCCCCCAACAGCTTTGGCTCAGTGTTCACATACCTCAGGACCACCACCCAAGACCATAATCCTGATCCAGGCAGCTCAAGGCAAGAGCACTTAGCCTCTGAATGATCACTTGGCCCCCCTGAAATCTGCAGGCCGGGAGCTCTGAAGCAACCATGTGGAGGCAGCTGCAGGGCCACCACTTCAGACCGCTTCTAGCTCTGGAGGCAGTATGCTGGACCCTCTTCCCTTCCACTCACCTTTTCCTTTGTCCTTGACTCTTATGGGTTGGTAATTCTGGAAACTGCCACAGATGCCAGTGATCTGCTCTCCTGAAAACTCCAGCCACAGCTTCTCCTGGACGGCCTGGGGCTAAAACTGCATGGGGCTGAGCTTTGCTGCCAGGACACTGAGATGAGCCCTTTCAGTCCATCTGCTAGGCTGCCTTCAGCGGAAGCCTGGTTTCTCTGTCATTTCATGAGTTCTGGAGTGCTAAAATTTGTTTAGACTCATATTTTATAAGTATTTGAGGTGGTTATGGTGGGAGCCACGGAGTTCTCCTGTTTCTAAGCCTCCATCTTGACTCTGCCCCATAATTAGTACTTCTAATTGCATTATGCCATGGATAGAAATATTGTCACTGGCTTGTTAAATATATGAGAATCTCGGATGAGATTTTGTGTTCCAACATGAAAACTCACTGCCTTGGGATTTCTTTCATATTTGCAGTTTCATTTAAGAAAAACTTCCATATATTTTCTGTTTTATTTATGTCCATTCTGAATATGTCTGAAACAACCTCCTACTCCCTGGAGATACAGATTTTATTTACACTTTCTTTTTGTCATTTCAGCATCAAGCACAGAAATGAATACTTCTCCTGGTAATTTTTTTAAAAGGCTTTCTTGCTTTCTAGAATGTAGACAAGCCTTATTTGTTCAGAGGAAATGACTTTTAATCTAATTAATTTAATTCAAATAAAATCAACCAATATTTATTAAGCATTGCCTCATATGTGTACATACTATCTCCCTTTCCCACTGCTCCACACGAGTAAATCTCTGAAATCACATTAAATATTTAACTTTCATTTCTCATAACTTGGTCCATTCTCAGCTTCAGAAGCTAACCCTTAATTCTGATATTCTGGAATTGGATGCACAAGTCCATACTCTTCTCATACCCTTCATTATTTTATAAACTTTGATAGAAAGAGCTCTGGAGTAGGAATCAAGAAATGAATTCAAGTATCAGCTCTGCCATTGTTTATAGGACCTTGGACAAGCTATTCCATTTTCCTGAGGCTCAGTTCAATCATCTATAATCTGAAAGAGTTGGTGAAGATGAACTCTAAGGTCTCATACTGCTCTGACATTCTGGAGTTTTGCAGGCTAAACTGTTTCTCTTTTTCAATCAATTTAATTTGTGGATAGTGTATGCTTTCCTTGCCTCCTACAACTCACCTCTCTGTCAAACCATGTAACAAAACAGGAATTGATGGACAGTGCATAGTTGACCATTCTAACCCTCATTTGCAATTCTGATGGGTGAGAAATTGGAAACAACTGACTGAAATGAATTTTTGGAATTCTTTGTGAACACCCATCATTCATGCTACCCACCCTGGTGTACTATTATTACCTTGGCTAGTTAACAATTGTTTGTATTGTCATCTCAACACTAAAAGAATTCATCATTTTATGGCTGCATGACTTAGATAGCCTGCCAGTTTTTAGCCGAATTTCTGCTATTACTAGAAATATTTTTACTCATCATTCAAATACAAGAGATCTTATAACTTTTCACAAGCAAAGAAAAAAGCGGCTTACTCTCTCTTAGCATTTCTCTGTTCATTTCACAATTTCATTTAAGAAAAAAAAATTGTCAATTTTGAAAACCAATATTTTATGCCTTTCCTTAAGATAACTGTAATATATACTTTATAAGAGAAAACATAGCTCAAAATATGGAATATGGATTTTATTTACACTAACTTTTTCCTGTTTCAGCATCACCTACAGAAGCGACCACATTATCAGGTAATTGGTTTTGTTGTTGCTCTTTCTTTTTTTTAATTAATTATTTTATTTATTTTCTTGTTTACATCATTCATTCCCACCAAATTTTGAGTTACAGAATTTTCTCCCTGTCTTTCCCCCACCCCCATCCCCAATACAGTGATCTCTCTGTAAAGCCCCTCCCCCAATCTGCTCTCTTCTATGTCTTCTCCCAATACCCCTCTTACTTTCTGGTAGGGCAGGGAGGGTCTCCCTACTCCTGTACCTGTATATCTTAATTCCCAGCTGCATGTAGTTAATGATAATAATTATATATATATATATATATACATATATACACATATATTGATATATATACATATATACACATATATTGATATATACATTTTTTCTTAACATTTGATTGTAGAGCTTTAAAGTCCAGATTCCCTAGGTTCCTCTCTTGTCACCCACCCCCACTGGAAGGACAAGCAATTCAATACAGGCTGTATATGTGTAATTACGCAGGACATCTCCAGAGTGGACATATTGTGAGAGGCTGATTTTATGTCCCTCCTTCCTATCCCGCCCCCCCTTTTGTTCTATTCTCTACCCTGTCCCTGTCTCTTTACTGAAGTGTGTGCTTCCAGCATCCCTCCCCCAGATCCTGCCCTCCCCTCCGTCATCCCACCTTTCATCCCCATCCCCCTTACTCTCCTATGTTACTCTTTCTTTATGAAATGCAGACATGTCACAGAATGCTTGGCTATTGAAAAGGAATGTTTATGTCTAATTCATATTAAATTAGGCACTCTTTGTTGGAGTATCCCCAGTAGACTGATCCAACTTGGCGGTGAATAGCCACAACCAAGGAATAGATCAATCAACTTGATGGAGAACTTATCCAATAACACAATAGCATCTGGCCCTTTGAGTCCCTCATATCACCTGGGAATGTCTTAAAGGACTTGGTAATGGTCAAAGAAAACACTGGGAATGATTCCCAGACAATCTTAGTTCCTTTGATTTACTGATGTCTCCACTATGGATCTATCATCCATCAATTCACCTAATTCCACCTTGAATTTATAATTTTTTTTAGTCCACACTATCCCACAATATTTGTTGGGAGCAAAAATTCCATAAGGCAGACACCTACAACATAAAGTTATTCTTGTTGTTCAGTCATTTTCAATTGTGTTTGTCTTCATGACCCTGCCAGGTCCTCCTCCAGATCATTTTACAGATGAGGAAACTGAGGCAAGTAGAAGTAAGGGACTTGCCTAGGGTCACATACATAATAAGTGTCTGCGGCCAAGTTTGAACTCAGGACCATGAGTCTTCTGACTCCAAGTGCTGGCACTCTATCCACTGTGCCTTCTAGCTGCCAATTAAGGTGTATCATAATCTATTTGAGTACAAAATTTAAAGAAATCACAGATCAATTTTTACTTTTCCAAGACTAGAAATAGTTTTACCAGTTACGCAAAGATTTGGATTGAGTAATCCTGTGATAAATGTTTATCACAAAATAAGAAAAGTCCTGAGTCTGACTTAATAATTCTTTCTTCATGTTTTATGCTTTCATTTAAGAAAAAGGTCTTTCTTTTACATTTTAGAAACAACACCTTGTGTATAAAATTAAGGATAGGGCCTGCATTCAGATGAGGAAACTCCCCTCCTCCAATGCAGAGCAGCATTTTCTCTGCAACTCAGAATCTCAGAACTGGCTAGATAGAACACCCAGAGGCTATGACCTGCCCAGAGTCACACAGACAGTACCTGTAATAAGTCAGTATTTGCCAGAGACAGGCTGTGAACCCAGGTCTTGATGGCAAACCTTGACTCCAAGGCCTTTATACTGTGCTCTGTCAAAGCTTAAAATGACAGAAATTTAAGCCTTGTAAATTAAAATATAACATAATTTTTCCGAGTAAAGATAGGATTGAGGTTTGACTTCTGCTGTCTTTTGACAATTTCAGGTTCAACCACAGAAGAAATTACATCACCTGGTAATGGTTTTAGTTCTTAAATTCTTGCTTTCTGGAATGAGGATGATCCATAAAATGTCTTCTGTTTTCTATGCATGTGAATCCTATGATGCAGTTTAGATGCCTGAAGACTGATGAAGGAAACTGGGAAATCTGAAAAGACATGAAATTAAGCAAAATTCTATAAGAATGGAGTCCACACTATGATCATACCAGGAATGGTGAATGAGAGAGAATGAATGAAGAATTTTCATGACAAATAAGTCAAAGAAACAGAAAAAGTGCCAGGATACATTTTGCATTGAAATTTGGAATTATAAATAACTCCTAAGCAAATTTAGTTGCTTGCTTTGATGTTTAATGTTAACTTTCCATTAAGACATTTGTTGGGGGGCGGCTAGGTGGCGCAGTGAATAGAGCACCGGCCTTGGAGTCAGGAGTACCTGAGCTCAAATCTGGCCTCAGACACTTAACACGCACACACACAAAAACTAGCCGTGTGACCTTGGGCAAGTCACTTAACCCCAACTGCCCTCCAAAAACAAAACAAAAGAAAAAAAAGACATTTGTTGGTTTAAATGAATTTTAGAAAATTCCAAATTTTCCTTGTCCCTTAACTCCAAGGAAATGCACCTTTTATAATCACAACAAATTCAACTCTTCCAGAAACACTGAGACTTATGGTTCCTGGTAGTATTCTATGGAGCCTCAAAATATTGAGACAACTAGGTGGTGAGAGCCTTGCCTCAGAAAGACTTCAGTTGAAATCCAGCCTCAGACATTTATTAGCTGTATGACTCTGGCCAAGTCCTTTAACCTCTGTTTGCCTTAGTTACCTTATCTGTAAAATGGAGATAGTAATAGCACCTACTTCACGGGGTTACTTTAATGATCAAATGGTAGAATAATTATAAAGCATTTAGTACAGAACCTAGAACATGCTGAGTACTATGCAAACATTAGCTATAATCAAAACAATTATTATTTTCACTGTTCAGGATCAACTAAATCAACTTTTTAAACAAAAAAGCAAGAGAGATTATACTATCTTTACAAATGAGAAAAATTCTTGCTCTTAGTATTTCTGCCTCTGTTTCAATTTCATTGATGAAAAACTTGCCAATTTTCAGGTTTTCCATTTCAAAAGTCAATGACATAGCTTTGACTACTAGAATGAAGTATAGGGATAAGGATCAGGCCTATAATCTTGGTGGTATAGAAACTGCCTTTACCCATGTAGGTCTTTGCCTTGTGGGCAACTTAGAATCTTAAAGAGTTGCCTAGAGCACTGAGACATTTTTGCCCAGCGTCCCATAGCCACCAGGTGTCAGAGACACCCAAGGATTTGAACTGTGGGCCTTCAAGCCCAGCTCCTTACACACTATCCCAATTTACCTTTCACTGACCAGAGTATAAACCTGGTCAATTATAACTCTGAAACTTTCTATACACCCAAGATAGAAATTAAGTATGATTTTTTTTTCATCCTTTTGGAATTTTAGCACCAATTACAGAAGAATCCTTTTACATTGGTGTTTTGGGGATTCTCCTCCCTTTACATTCTGGCATGGGAATATTGCATAGAATTGATTTTATTTAAAAAAGGAACATTTATATCTAGCTGAAATCAAAGTAGTTACTATTGATTGAGCACCCGGTTCAGTTTCCCATTTCTTCACAATTGTGTAAAAGCAAGTGAATGAAAACAAGAATGATCTGTACTCATAAGAATAGAGAGCACTTATTTCTTACCTTAAGTAAAAATCCATTAACATAAATTCTTTCTTAGATCCTCACAATGATCCTGTGAATCACCTACTTTTTACAAATGAGGAAACCGAACAGCTCTCATATTGTCCCCTTCTCTCCACTCACATGGCCCCCACCCCAGCTAAGGCGTGCATGACGCCTTTCCCAGATATTACAAGTTTGCAAAGTGCTTTACAAGTATTATCATGCTTAATCCTTACAATAAGCCTGGGAAGTAAGTGCTATTATTCTCCTTATTTCACAGAAGAGGAGACTGAGGCAAACAAAAGTTAAGTGACTTGCCTAGGGTCACACAGCTAGTAAGTGGGTGAGGCCAGATTTTGACCCAAGTGTCAAAACAGCATTCTATCCACTGTATGACCTATTTCAGGTTTCAAGTACATCAGAATAATAACTACATTTATGTGGCACTTTTAGGTTTACAAAGCACTTTACATATATTATCTGTGCTGTTGGGTCTCTGATAACTCACCTAGGGTAAACCGATCCTCAGCTAACAGGAGTGCACGTTATCACCTGGGGGTGGAATGCGAAGGCTGCACCTGTTTGCAATAAGCAGAATTATCTCTCCACCTTTGGGGTGATGCATGATTGGCTTGCTGTGGCAAGGTCATAGCCAGGGGAGGGGCCCTAAGGGGCCCTGGAGAAAGGACTTAAATACAGGCTACCCGGAGGCAGAGGGAGTTCCAGCCACGCCAGGCTTAGAGAATGTAGCTAGAAGCAAGTCCTGTGTCCTGAGTTTTCTGTGCAGCTGTTTCTCCCGGAGTAAGCAGGAGCCGGGGACTCCCAAGGCCTGTTGAGGAAGGGTATAGGTGAGACCTATACATCCTGACCCAAAAACCGTAGCACTGTGCTATTATTATCATCATTTTATCAATGAGAAAATGGGTTCAGAGACATCCGGCAGCAGGTTAGTAGCTGAGGGTGAGACTGAGCTCAGGTCTTCACCACACCAAGTTCAACACTCTGTCTCCTGTCTTGCCACTTGCACCAAAGGCACAATTTGAGTGTATGCCCTCCTGGCTCATAATCGTGGCTTAATGACCATTTGGAGGATTAGGAAGGGGAACAATGCAAAAGTATTGGACAGTGTGAACAGAGCCAAGGCAGATTCTGTGAGCTAAATGGTTTTTCACAGTTACTTTCCATAAGAATCCTAATCTTTGCTGATTTTAAATCTTTCTTCAGACAAGGTGATATTTTCATGTAACTTTAATTTTTTTTATTGTTTTTATACTCACAGATTTCACTTCAGCAATAGATACAAGCCCCACACCTGGTAAGCTTTTCTTGTGATTTATAGAAATGTCCTTTTTATTTCTCTGTAATTGGGCTCCTAATGAGTACCCTCATATGGAAATCAATCTATAATAAGTAGAACAGAAACACCTGTTCTCTGGAGGGCACTTATTTGGTTAACTCTACCATTTGGAACACAAGTCAAGTCAACAAATAATTGTTAAACACCTACTGTTTCAGGAGCTGAGTAGAAGAGATACAATGAGAGGCCAGAAAAACAATTTCTGTTCCCAAGCAATTCATATTCTAATGGAGGTAACAACATCCAAACAACTATGCACAAACAAGGGATGTCCAGGATGCATTTGGTGATAATATTAGATAAAGGGAAATCACTACCATTAAGTTAGGGAGATTGGAAAATTTTTCTTGGGGAAGGTGGGCTCTTAGTTGAAATCTGAAGAAGCCAGGGAATCCAGAAGACAGAGATGACAGCTGAGAACCTAGAACCAAACACACACACACATACACACACACACACACACACACACACACAGAGGATATAGTTGACACTGGGTCTTCAAGGACAAAAAGGAAAGAGTTCTTGCCTATAGGTAATTTACATTCAACTGGGTAAGTAAGGCACATATCCAAATAAATAGATGGAAGGCAATTTTAGAAGGGAAATAGCACTAATTACTGGATACAGGAAGTGGATGAAAGGACTTTCATTAAAGGAATGAAATCATGTATTGAATGATGAGTTGAAGAGACAGCTAATGGACCAGTTGGTTGAAATATACGATGGATGGATGGATGATTTCATAATTTCTTTCCTCACAAAGGAATCCTCGTGAAGAAATTCCTTTAGTGTGTTTAGTTTTCTGCAAAACTGAAGCTGGCATCATAATGTTTGAAAGGATTAGGATTACATAGTTATATATGAATTAAATTCAGTAATATGGAAAATGCACTTCTGTGGAGCAGCTTTACTCCTTTGCATTGTCAGATATGTGAAACATTACTATAGATTAGCATAGATGCTTCCAAGATGTGACTAGAAATTACTTTTTATCTCTTCATGGATTTTCTTAAGGTAAGAATATTAAAGTTCCCACTACTGATGCTTTTCGTGTGTGGACTACCTCTCTAATTCCCTTTTCTTATTTTTGGCCTTTCCATTATTGATTATTTCAATGGAAATTATAAAAAACTGAGAATTTCTCTTGGTATGTTGTGCTTCCATTCAACAGTTGTTTATGAAATTCTTTTCTGTGATGAGGGGAAGGATTAGGTACCATGGAAATCTATAGTTTCATCAATGCAGATTGGGAATTCATCTGATACTTAGCATCATACTAGAAGGTTGTCTAGGGTCCTGAGAAGTAGTGATTTGTCTGTGCTCACACAGCTGGTATATCAGGACTTATAATCTATAAAACACTATACTATGAGTCTTAAGGAACCTTTCCTTTTAGATATGTCTCTATTCATCTGAGTTTATAAGTACATTCCTAGGCCCCTTTCCTAATGAAGGAATTACAAATAGATCCAGCTCAGCAATTAGCTGCACTATGTAAATCTCCAGTTCAACCAACTTTGTTCATGGAATTGCTGAAAAAACAAATTATTGCTTGGTTGACTTAACTGGCTACTTACTTGACTAAATTGGCAATCCATTTGGCCTAAGTTGCATGTCATAGATTTTTTTATTTCCATTCAAAATTAGTTTTAGATTTATCCAGAAGTATTTGACTTTCCATTTAAAATGTTCCTTTTCATTCAAAATTCCTAGAATTTTTCTTTGCATTTTGAGTCAGATCGGGTCAGGTCAAATAGTATTACTTTGGACCAAAGAGCATCACCAAATTTATAAGGTCAAGATAAGTATTCTGAACAAAGTAGGTTACAGAGGTAAAGATTTGGGATGCTTAGCATTGCAGAGGTCAGTGGATGAAAAGAGGCAGCAGACCAGCATGTCCCAGGGATGATACAATAGCAGGAACTAAGAGAACTCAAACTCACTTTGCTTTTTTCATTATATGTCTGATAAACTAACATGCTAAACTAAAACAGATATTAAAGCCCTTGTTTAACCATTAGTTTTAGTGTTTGATGTTGGGTGGGGTTTTTTTTGCCTTTATGCACAGACACAACTTCATCTTCAATAGAACTGATCCCTTCATTTAGTAATGCCCTCAACCCAATGAGCATTTCATTAATAATTAAGATGGATTCCCATTCTGAAGTACAGTGGATCCCCCCCCTAGAAGATAAAGAAGGTAGAAAGCTGAACTAGGAGCACCTACCATTTGACTCTAAAACTGTATGAGCCGAACCTGTGATTTCACTAGCATAGGGAACTCCTGGATAAAGAAATTCTCTCTACCAATGCAGGTTAGCCCCTTCCCTGTAGCTTAGAGTCTCAGAGAGTTAAGAGTACTAAGAAGTTAGTTACATGACTTGCCTAGAGTCACGTGGCCAAATCTTCCTTTCTGTCTTTAAATCTGGCTCTCTTATACAGGGTGTCTCAAAAGCCAATGTAGTTTTATGCCTTTCTGAGTTATTAAGGCTTATGCATTGTTAAGTTATTCAATCTTAATACTACACTAAAACTTTGGGTACATCCTGAGCTATAGCAGGCTGTTTCTCCTCCAGTGCGCGGTCTCTAGAGTCATGATTTGACCTTCAAAATGTATCCAAATCCATGAAGCAGTGAACGATGCCATCCGATGACTTTACTACGTTTCATGTAGTGAACCACAATTGTCCCTTCCACATTGTGCAGCACTCATGCAGCATCCCATGATCTAAAAAAATCCATGTAAAATGTTTTAACCCTCCTTCATACCAGAGAATAAATCTGAATTATTATGATATTAAAAGATAAAATATGTTGCTATTATACAATACTATACATATATTTTATGCATTTTTGAGATTCCAAACTTTTTCTGGGTTGTCTATGGTTTCTGCAAAACTCCTAAAAAAATTCCTATTTCGTTTTTTTTATGCCAGCCTGTGATATATGGAAATTGTGATAGGGAAAGTCACAATGTAGAAGAGATAATTGTGATATAACTTAAAGAGTATTTCAGCTACAACACAAATGTCTGTAGGAACTAAAATGTTCAAGTTTTGGTTTCTTCCCCCACTGATAACTTCAGCCTGATTCTCCCTTTTTCAGTTGCAGATTCAACCTCAACAGAAGTGACTCTTTCAACTGGTAAATCTTTGTTACTCATACTCATTTTCTATAATAATATCACTGACTTTCCTGTCCAGTGTAAGTCATTTAGGTAACAAATGTTTTGTGTGTCTGAAGTTGCTTCTTTATTTCCATTCTGATAAGAGAACGTGGTGAGAAGGGATTCTGACTTGGTTGTGGTTTGTTTTGGGGGACTGATTGTTATTATTGTTTGCTGTTTAACACGCCTAGTAAATGTCTCTAGAAGATCACTCAGGATTGATCTATGGAAGCATTAAGCACCTCCCTTTCCCCAATTCCTTCTATGCCTTCACTTTTTCTTTTAGATCACTGCCCACCACCCCCTTCCTCAACTGCCCTAACTATGTCTCTAAATAGAGTAGAAACCCTTTCCAAGTCTGATATTGCAGAAAGACAAATACCTGTATAAACAAATGGTGGTTTGGGGGTTCTCCCTTAGATCTGTCTTACAGGAGAGGACAAAATATATTAGATTAAGTAGAAGGGACCTTGTGTAGTCTTACCACTTCACTTGACAAAGGAACTAAGGCCCAGAGGGATGTCCCTTGAAGAGCATTTTGGGAAGAAATGTAGCAACCCTGACCTTTCTTTCCTCAAACCTCTGCCCCCTCCCAAGATTGAGTCTAGCATTGACTACAAACCGATACAGTCCAACCCATGTCACCTTGACTAAATACAGCAGAACACTTTTATAAGATTTCTTTATTTTGAGGGAAGAAAAGCCTAATGCCAGTTTCTTGGTGCTCCTATTTAATTTATGCAATAAACATATTCAAATACACACAATAATCTGCTGTGTTTAAAAAATATGTTTCTGCTTTATTTTGCTTGTAGACCTAGAACATTTAATGCTTGTTTCAACAACGCTGTAAAACCTTGAAACCTACCTTTGAAGCCTTTTTTAAGTATTGAGTTTTGGGAGATAATATTTAATTCTCTGGTTTGTTTTTTTTTTCAGCTACAGCTTCAAGTTCAATAGAAATGACCCCTTTACCTGGTAATACTTTCTGCCTGTTTATAAAATAATTTATCATACTTTTTGTCACACTTACCAAGCTATAACAAAATCCTGTCCCCTTGCCTCAGTGTCTCCATTCCCACCATTCCCCAAATGCCTCCTTTATCCCCCCACAGGAATTCCTATAGAATTCCTACTTACTCTTTAAAACACATCTCACATGCCACCTCCCCATGAAGTCTTCACATCTAGAAATATTTTCTGGAAAGTTTCTATTCATTTCAATTCAATCAACACTTATTAAGCTGTCAATTGGTAAATGCAAATTAAGCACCTACTGTGTGCTGAGCACCACACTAAATCCTGGGAATACAAGAAAGGCAAAAGATAATCCCTGCCCTCAAGGAGTTTACACTGTAATGAGGGAGACAACATTTAAGCAACTGTGTACAAATAAATTACAAACAAGATAAACTAAATAATCAATAGAGGAAAAGCACTAGAATTAAGGGGTATCAGGAAAAGGCTTCATGGAGGAGGTGGAATTTTAGCTTAGACTTGAAAGAAGTCAGGGAGACATGAGGAGGGAGAGCATGGGAGACAGTCAATGAAAATAGCTGGAGTCAGGAAATGGAGTGCCTTGTTGGAGGAACAGCAAAGAGACCCATGTCATTGGATCACAAGGTACCTGGAGAGTTAAAAAGTATAAGAATGGGAAGGTAAGGGGTCATGTTATAAAGGGCTTTGAATGCCGACCAGAAGATTCAAAGGTAGCACCGACATTTATTGAGTAGGAAAGTGACATGGTCATAGCTACGCATTAAGAAGATCAGTTTGATAACTAAAAGAAAGGTGGACTAGAATGAGGAAAAAATTTGAGGCAATGATACCAACCAGCAGATTCTTGCAATGGTCCAAACTGGATGTGAT
Source organism: Pseudocheirus occidentalis (assembly GCA_028646575.1). Classification (NCBI taxonomy): domain Eukaryota; kingdom Metazoa; phylum Chordata; class Mammalia; order Diprotodontia; family Pseudocheiridae; genus Pseudocheirus; species Pseudocheirus occidentalis. Next base: position 71,300,471 of record CM053598.1, on the reverse strand, counting down.
AAGGACCTTTACCAGTGGGGGTGGCCCTGTCAGAAGAGGGAAAGGGGAGTACATGAGAATGAGTGAAGGATGATTCCTGGTCAGCTGGGGAAATGGTGCTACCTCAACAGTCATGGGAAAGTTAAGTAGACAGGGGAGTTTGGGAGGAAAATGAGTTTAGTTTTTGATATACTGAATGTAAGATGTTTATGGGATATTTAATTCAAGATGTCTAACAGGCAAGTGAAGACATGAAACCTGAAGTCTGTAGAGAAATTATAACTAGATAAGTAGATCATCATAGATAAGATAATTGAATCCATTGGAACTGATGAGATCACCAAGTGAAACAGAATAGAGAAAAAAGAGAAGAGAACCCACGACAAAGATACCCAAGGCTAGCTGGCATGATTTGGATGAAGATCCTACAAAAGAGACAGAAAAGAAGTGATTGGACCTCCAAAAGGAAACAACCGGGGTTAAGTGGCTTGCCCAGGGTCACAAAGCTAATTAGTGTTAAGTGCCTGAGTCTACATTTGAACTCAGATCCTCCTGACTCCAGAACTGGTGCTCTATCCACTGAGCCACCTAGCTGCCCCCCTTTTTAAGGGAACGAAGAGAAGAGTGTTGTGAAAAACCTAGAGATGAGAGTATCAAGGAGGCGGTGACAGACAATGTAGAAGACTGCAGAGATGACAAGAATAGTGAGGCTTGAGGAAAAGTCATTAGATTAGCATTTAAGAGATCATTGGCAATTTTGTAAAGCATAGTTTCAATTGAATGATGAGCCTGGAAGTCAGACTGGAGAAGAATAAAGAGGAGGGAGAGAGGAAGGAGTGGAGACATCCATGGGAAACAGTCTTCTCAAGGAGTTTTGCCACAAAAGGCAAAAGAGATATGGAATGAGAGTTAGGGATCAAATGAGGTTTGGGGTGCACGGAGAAGACATGGGCATGTTTGTGTGCAGTAAAGAAACAGCTGGCAGACAGGGAGAGATGGAAGGAAGATAAGTAAAAGGACGGATGATAGAAGGGGAAATATGCTAGAGGAGAAGGGATGCAATGGGATTACTTGAGCATATATAAGTACCTATTATATGATAAGCACTGTGCTAGGCACCAATGATAATTATAATAAACATATTACATTTATATAATAATAATAATAATAACAATAAATAATAATGATAATGCTAGGCACACATGGACAAAAATGAAACAATCCCTCCCCTTCCAGGAACTCACATCCTAAATGAAACGTACAACATGTACACAGATAAGTAAGTTTTAAATATTTACAAAATAAATGTGAATTTACTTAAAGGATTAGTACTAATCACTGGGGAAATCAGCAAAGGCCTCTTGTAGGAGGGAGTATTTTATTAGACACTCAAAAAGGAGCCAGGGATTCAAGACGTAAAGGACAGAAAAGAACGTTTCCAGGCATGGAGAAGCAGCTTGGTAGAGGCGGTGAGGAGAGAGGTGAGATGGTACACACAGAGAAGAGCAAGTGGCCCAGATGGAGCTGAACTTTGACTCCCTGTTTTGTTTCCTAGAACTTTTGGAAGTAACGCCTGCAAAAGGTCAGATCTTTGGTGCCACATTCCAGCACCACATCACTGTTGATCTTCTTTTCCAACATTTCTTTTTTTTATTATTTTGGAGGGGGGAAGGCAGGCCAATTGGGGTTAACTGACTTGTCCAAGAACCCATGGCTACTAAGTATTAAGTGTCTGAGGTCAAATTTGAACTCAGGTCTTCCTGACTCTAGGGCCAGTACTCTATTCACAGCACCACCTAGCAGCCCCCTTTTCCAACATTTCTAAAAGAAATATTTTCTTTTCCAAGGATTAATACTGTATATCAATATGAACATAAAGAAAAAATATTTTGAATATGAACCTAAAGAAAATAATTTTTGAGAACTTTCTGTTTAGTAACCAAGGTTTCCAGATCCAAATCAAACTTGAAACAGGTACAGAGGCTGTTTTTGTCTGGATTGCTCCAAATCATTTGGTCAGTTTGGGGCATTATAACAACTGTGAAGATCTGCTCAAAGTCAGTTCTTTAATGTTTGCTTTTATGTCTTACATTTACAGATCCCACTGAAGCAGAAACAGTCCCTACACCTGGTAAAAAATATCTTTCTTTCCAGTATTTAAGTTTGTTTCTTTTCTTATTTTGTATTTAACTTTAAAACAAAAAAATTTACAAATTAAAAAGGTGGGCAGCTAGATGATTCAGTGGATAGAGTACTAGTCCTGGAGTCAGAAGGACCCGAGTTCAAATCTGAACTCAGACACTTGATGCTTTTTAGCTGTGTGACCCTGAGCAAGTCACTTGGCCCCAGTTGTCTTGAAAAAACAAACCAAAAAGAGAATCTTACTTTCTTTCCCTCCCTCCCTCCTTCGCTCTTTCTATCTCTCCTTCCATCCCTTTTTGCATCTCTCCTTTGTTCCCTCCCTCTTTCCATTCATCCTTCCCTCCCTCCTTTATTTATTAATTTATTCACCTATTTACTTATTTCTGGCTTGACAGAATAAGGATATCTGTTTGCCACATCACAGCAAAAGGAATGATGTGATGCTGAGCTTCCTGACCTATGAATCCCTGTTTCACACACAATTCTAACCAAGATAACACAAAATTAGAGGCTGCATGTTAGAAGGAAACAGGGATTGAAGCAGAAATGGCACAGTCTTTGGTGCCTGAAGAGCTGTGTTTGAACCCTATTTTTCTTATTTAATACATGAGTGAACTTGTACTTGGGCAAATAACATAACAAATATTATTATGTTTGGTGTAAGAGAAATATAAAGTTGAGATAAGGCAAGTTCACCACCCAGAATGCTTTAGAAATCATCCTTCAAGAAATTCTCAAGGAAAATTGCCCTGATATTTTAGAACCAAAGGGCAAAATAGAGCTTGAAAGAATTCACCCATCACCCCTGGGAAAAGATCCCCAAAAGAAAACTCCTAGGAATGTTGTAGGCAGGTTCTAGAGTTCCCAGATCAAGGAGACAATATTACAAGCTGCCAAGAAGAAACAATTTGAATCCTGCAGAAACACAGTCAGGATAACCCAGGATCTAGCAGCTTCTACATTAAGGAATTGAAGGGCCTGGAATATGATATTCTGGAGACCAAGGGAGCTAGGATTAAAACCAAGAATCACCTACCCAGCAAAACTGAATATAATGTTCCAGGGGGAAATATGGTCATTCAATGAAGTGGAGGACTCTCAAGCATTCTGGATGAAAAAAACAGAATTGAATAGACGATTTGACATTCAAATACAAGAAGCATGAGAAGGTAAACATAGAAAAGAAATCATAAGGAACTTATCAAAGTTGAATTATTTATATGCCAACATGGAAAAATGAAAATTGTAACTTATGAAACTTTTCTCAGTATGAGGATAGGTGAAGGGAATATAAATGTGTGTGTGTATATATATGTATATATATATATGTATACACATATATATGTATATATGTATGTATATATGTATACACACATATGTCTATCTACTAGGGTACATATGCATATGAATACATATATATGTATACACACATATGTCTATCTAGAAGGGTACATATGTATATGAATACATATGGAGTGTGTGTATATATGTGTACATAGACAGAGGGCACAGGATCAACTGACTAGGAAGGGATGATATTTTAAAACGTGAAATTGAGAGGTGGGAGAGGAATAGAATGAG
>CM053598.1:71259874-71296669 GCA_028646575.1 Pseudocheirus occidentalis | reverse complement strand
GGGTTGTTAGAAGCACACGTTTCTGTAAAGAGACAGGGACAAAGTAGAGAATGGAACAAGTGGGGGTGGGATAGAAAGGAGGGAAATACAGTCAGTCTTTCACAGTATGTCCATTGTGGAGATGTTCTGCGTAACTACACATGTATGGCCTATATTGAATTGCTTGTCTTTCCAGTGGGGGTGGGTGATGAGGAAGGAAGGGAAAGAATCTAGAATTTAAAGTTCTAAAATCAAATGTTAAAAATATATGGATATATTATCATTATTATTATTATTTACATGCAACTGGGTAATAAGATATACAGGCACTGGGGTAGGGAAATCCATCTTGCCCTACCAGAAAGTCAGAGGCGGGATGGGGGAGGATATAGGAGAGAGCAGGTTGGGGGAGGGGATATACAGTGAGATCACTCTTTTGGGATGGTGGGTAGAGGAAATACGGGGAGAAAATTTGTAACTCAAAATCTCATGGAAATGAATGGTGTAAACTAAAACAAAAGTTAATAAAAATAAAATTAAAATAATTTTTAAAAAGAAAGATGAAGGATTAGCCAAGTTAAAGAGGAGGAATGATTAGGGAGGCCAGAATAGAACCCCCTAAGTGTGATATCTCAGAAAGCCAAAGAAGGAAGATGTTCAACAGTGTCATACACTATAGTGCTTAGAGATAAATGGAACTATGATTTCACTGGCATAGTCACTTTACCAATGTGGGCTGACAACTTTCCTGCAATCTATATCCTTCAAGAATTGCATTGAGCACTGGAGAAATTAAATTCATCTAGATAACACAACTGGTATGTGTCAGTGATCATCTTTGATCCCAGGTCATTATCCAAGGACAAGGTACAATTCACTACACTATTATGATTCTCCACAGTGTCAAGGGGGATAGACAAAGAATCTGCAATGTTTTTCCTTTTGGGGAGCTCTCAGAATGAGAAATCCCTCCACAGAAGACAGATGACTATAATTTAGTTGGTAAGGACTAAGGAGTGGGCAGGGTCACACAGAATTTAAGTGACTTGCCAGGGTGTCACACGGCTAGTCTCATAGGAGGATTATGAACCAGATCTTCCTAAATCCAAGCCCAGCATCTCACTCATTACACTATTATGTCTCTATGTTAGTGAGAATGGACACTAGAAAAGGGTCTTTGGATTTCACATTTAGGAAGTCATTAGTAGGGATGGAAAGTCAATGAAAGGAGTTAAAAAGAGGATATTCAGAAAACCAAAACATTGGGTCCAAAAAAAATTCCCAAGAATTTTAGCAGACGAAGAGGAAAAGAGAGGTAATTTCATGGTAATTTCATGACTTAAGTCAGCTGAAAGAAGTTTCTTCTTCATGAGCTTTTCCTAGAGCTTATTAGGGCAAGCCCAAATGCCAAATATTAAAGCCATTGGGAAAAAACGACATGGATCTGAGTAGACAATAGCAATGATAGGAAGGGAAGGTATATGCAGATTACATCGACCCCAGGAGATGAAAATTCATTGATCTCTATGATAGAAGAGTTAACATGAAAAGAGGGACAGTGAAAAGAATATGGAATTTGAAGTGACAGGCTCAAATTCAAACCCCAGTTCTTCCACTTTCTACCTGTGTGATCTTAGGTAAGTCATTTAAAACTGTATGGGCCTCAGTGAAAGAAAGGAGCTAAGTTTGATGACCTCTTAGGACCATTCTAATTCTAAATCTGTGCTCTAAGAATAGTCTGGAAGCAACATGATGAGCAAGGAGAATGTCAACCCTTTCTTCTGACCTTCTGAGTTAGGGGCAGTGGGAGGGAGACTAACCTTAAATGAAATTAGTTCTAAGACATATGATGTTGGCAGGGAAGAACTGGGTTTCCATAAAAATTAAAAGCAGGAATGGAATATTAGCTCAAAAGTTCAAGGGTGCAATATATTTGTTGAGAATAGAGTAGGGGTTCCAAAGAGCAGAACAGAATGGACAAAACCATGGTTGACCCCAGAGTTAGTCTGGAGAAAATTGTGGATGATTTAATTATGGGCAAAGTGGTATGGGCATTGTGATTGCACTCTGAGACAAGATGACCAATGTGGGAAAACTAGTACAATATGGGGTCAATTGCCTTGGCATGTTCCCTCAGTCAAATCTGGCCATATAGGATTTGTAGGGGTTGTCCTCTGCAGAGTTCAAGATGGAATTTAAAGTCTCCCCCAGGTGTTACAGCTCTTTGATTTAGAGGAGCAAAAGTACAAATGAAAGCACGTCCAGTTTCTATAAGGCTTCTTCCTCAAGTTTGCTTTGAATCCATAATTAAAAGGGCCCAGTACTCTGTAGGCTTCTCTAGGTTGAAATTCTGAACAGCCTGAACATAAGCTTGTTTCCAGGTATGATTTGGCTCCTCAGTGAAGAAAGTTGTATTCGCCGTGTACTTTTAAGAATGTATAAAGGCACAGGATTTATTTTTTAAGACTTTCTTTCCAAAATTTTACAGTTTTTAAATATTTGCTTTCTGTTTAAGGAGCAAATCTTCCATTTTTAGAAGTCTCAGCTATCCAGAAAGACTCATTCCCTGAGGATTTCAGAAAACTAAGATTGTACTTTTTGTGTAAAAGAATAGTACCATGCCATAAAATGGGAATTTTGTTCTCTTTTCCAAGTTATATATTTTTCTGATGTATGTCAAATAAGACTCAGATACTGGGTATTCAATAAATGTTCATTAATATTGAATGAATGAGAGTGTTGAATAAGAAGATATAAATAACTGAGATTTCTTCTCACTTTGAACAATTCTTTGGTCTTTTCAAGATTTGCCACTTAGACTTGTGAATGGACAGAACCGGTGTGAGGGTCGGATTGAAGTCCGTTACAAGGGTATATGGGGCACCGTATGTGATGATCATTGGAACATCAAGAATGCACGAGTCGTTTGCAAGCTGCTTCGCTGTGGCAGGGCTGTAGGGGCCCCTGGACGTGGTCACTTTGGTGCAGGAATGGGAAATATATTGCTAGATGATGTGCGTTGTGTGGGAAATGAGGCTTCTTTGGAGCAATGTCATCACAGAGGTTGGGCCATTCACAACTGCAAACACCAGGAAGATGCAGGAGTCATCTGTGAAGGTATGTGTAAGGTTATCCAACTGAAGACAGAAACCAGTTTATTCCTCTTTGCCATTCAACTTCTTTGAGAATGAAACTGACTTACTTTTCTAGGGACTACGAATGAGTCTCACTTTGGGTTCTTTTTACCAAGCATGTATGAGGTTAAAATTCATAACCCCCAAGAAAATTATATCTTGACTAGGTCCTCACAACCAAGTAAAGATGTAAAATTGAGGTAATTAAGCAAATGTAGGGAATGCTGAAGGAAAAAGTCACTTAGGTAAGAGCAGATTTTTTTTGCATAACCATTGTTAAACTATTTTTTAAAAATTAGAAAAATAGATGGAAAATATAAATCCTGTCAATTAACACTGAGTTTCATCATAGTCATTTTTGCTATGATCTTGACATGTTTTTCATCTTATTACATTTACAGCCTACCACAGCGAAGGTGAAGGAGACAATCTAAATGGTAATTAATGACTTATCCCTCTTTTAATTACAGATCATTGGATTAGATTTATTCCTTTGAATAGTGAGACTTACATCTTGCCAAGAGTTCTTTTAGCTTTCCCTGGTATCTGAGAAAAATCTTTATTAACTAAATGCCTTTTCAAAACAAAAACTAAAATTGATTTAAATGTTTTAAGGGAATGAAGAATTTCTTATGATCCAAAAAGAGAAATATAGGACTTCACCTTATTTATGAATGGGTTGTTCTTTGAATGTTGAATTAAACAATTCTAAATACAGAAATCTCCACAGTTAGAGTAGATAATAAAGAAGGTGATATTATCTTTTGAGGTCTTCACGATGGGATTTCAGGTCACTAAGGCACAACCTTGTAATGCTTACTGAGGACCTTCCTTGACACCCTCTTTATTTCCAGAAAATCTCAGATGCCAGGTTTCCAGGTGGTAGTACTTGGTTCTAGTTTATGGTGTCCTGGTCCTACTCCTAGTTTATTAGGATTAGGACAAGGGTAGAGAGGAAATACTGTCTGTGAAACCACTTGAATTACGCAGTGCTTCATATTCAGATCTACCATGTTCCATAGTGCCATGTATATTTTGAAAGATAATAAACCCCATAAGAATAACTATATTGGTGCAGTGGATAGAGCACAATTCCTGGAATCAAGAGGACCTGAGTTCAAATCCAACCTCAGACACTTGCTAGCTCTGTGACCCTGGGCAAGTCATTTAACTCTGTTTAACTTAGTTTCCTCATCTGTAAAATGATCTGGAAGAGGAAATGGCAAACCACTCCAGTACCTTTGCCAAGAAAACCCCGAATGGGGGTCTTGAAGAGTTAGACACAACTATATTAACATAACAACAACAACAATAGTGTAGGGTCAAGCAGTAAGTGCTTTATAAATGTCTGTTGGTTGACTGACATATGTAAAGTACCTGCCAGCTAGTAATGTTGCCTTTTTCTCCGGAAACCAGAACACTTATCATTTCTAGGACAAAGAAAACACAAATGGAAATGAAACCAGTCTGTACTATTTCATTCTTTAACTAAATTCAGAGCTACCTTTTTGTAAGATGTTCTGCCTCCCGAACTGAGCATGCTATAGTGGAAAAAACAAAAACAAAAACACCTCTGAATTCAGAATCAAAAGACATGGGTTCAAACCCTGGCTTTGTGATTTACTGCCTGTGTGACCTTTAAAGTATTTCTCTTGTTCAGTCCTCAGTTACTTAGTATGTAAAATAAAAGCATTGAATTGATGACCTCCAAAATCCCTATCATCTGTAAACCCAAACTTTCTCTACTTTGAGAAGATGAGAAGTTCCTAACCTTTTTTGTATCATGGACCACTGTAGTAGCCTGCAAAGCCTATGAATCTCTTCCCACAATAATGTCTTTAAATGCATAATTAAAATACACAAGATTATAAAGGAAATCAGTTGTATTGAGAAAAAATATATTTTTCCTGTCCAAGTTTATAGACCCCATGAAATCTATCCATAGTCCCTTGGGACAGTGGGGCATGGACCCCAACTTAAGAACTCTTATTTTGTCTCCTATTCCTAATAAGCTTTTCTCTTAAAGACTGACTTATCAATTAGATAATTATTCACCCATATGAACCGGTAACTGATACATTGTTCAAAGGTCTTTCAGCAAAGGTGAAAGTTTTTTTTTATTCTTTTTCTCTCCATTACCAGCATTACCCAGCTCTGTTGTACCCAAGAAACATGGTAAATTCTTTTATCATCCTGGGTTTGAAATTCCCCCAAATGGGGTAAGTAACCAAGAGGACAGTTACATGAAGAGACCATGCTTCTGTGTTTCTGCTGTTCATCCTCTTTTCTTCCCACAAATCAATACATGATAAAGATGAAGGTGTAGGGGAGAAGAAAAAATCCTAGGTATATCTGGTGTATGATACTCTCCAACTCCTACTCTGCTTCTCATACACAGATAAAAATGGGTTTTACTGAAAGGCTGAGGGATTCTGTGGGCTTGGCCTCTATGTGTCAAATGCATTGTCCTTCTAACAGTGATGATGCATAGTGCATTGTCAATGGGACCCTGGCTTTGAATTTGTTACATTGGTAGGACTGGGTCTGGAGTGGGTCAGTATTTATGTAATCTTCTCCATTGACAGTACGTGCATTAACTAGTCCCCTCAAAACTCACATGTTCAGTGACCTGATGCCCTCTGTAAATAAACGTGTTTCCTTCTCCTCTCCTTCCAGCCCAGCTTTCTTGCTTCCCAGACCGGTTCCAAGCTGTCATCGACAGAGGCTACCTTCAGCAACTAGGCTACTCTTCCTGGAATGTGCACTTGAATGACAGGTTGTGCAGACCTCAGGTTACAGGACGTTTTCTTATATTTGACATACCTTTTGGCAGGTGTGGGACAATCAGACAGGTAAGAAATTGCATGGAGGTCAAGGGGGTGTGGATCTTGTTCAATGAGTATTTAAAACAACATTCTTTTAAAGTTTATGTGATAGGCAAAGAAGAAAAATACTAACACACTGGTTTTCAATATGATTTCTGCAATATGGAATACTCATTTTCTATTTCTATGGGGCAGGGACCCTTACAGTCAGTTCTCTCAGTGTGAAGTTGTAAATGATACAGAATTGGTAGTTGCAACGTTCCCCAAGTTCTATTTTTGAAGTACCTTTATCACACTTGAAAAGCACAGCCTACAGAGAGAAAACAATGAACAAAATGCTGGCACTCTAATGGTCTCCTTCAGAAAGTGGAGGCACAGATGACAGAGGCATTATGATGAGTGTGAACAGGTCTGGACGTGCTTTCAAGAGATCTGGGTTCAAATCCCAACTGTAACACTTACTAACTATGTAACCTTAAACAAGTCATATATTCATCCTGTGCCTCAGTTTCCTTGTCATTGAGATTAGGATAATAATACTTAGAGTAATACCTACCTCACAAAGTTGTTGTGAGGAAAATGCTTGTAAACCTCAAAGTTCTATATCACTACATACTATTACCGTAAAAGCATCACTGAAAATGCCTTAGCCTTCTGTGCAAACCCCCCCACACACACCCACACACAACTTAGGAAGGAAGGAAGGAAGGAAGGAAGGAAGGAAGGAAGGAAGAAAGGAAGGAAAAAAGATCAATAAAATATTGTTTTAAAAAATAAAACAAAAAAGTCGAGGGGGCTATATAATCAGAATAGCTTTTTTTTTACTATGCAAAGCTTAACATGTAGTTCTTCATAACAAAAATTATTTTGCAGAAAGTCACTGGTTCAGGTTTTGTTTTTGCACATTAAATATTTGATCGTTAAGCTCATAAATATTTGTAACTTTTAAAAGGGAAAATGAACAGAGCCACCCCCTTTTCTTCTGTATCTCTTTAAAGTAATTATCATCACCACATCCTCCAAAGCTCAACACTATGTTGGTCACCTTGTGTTCAGAGGAACACACAGAATAAGAGAGGCAAAGGCAAAGGGGACCAAGAATGGAGTGGATACTAGGAAAAAGGCTGAGATTGGAGCTGAGCTGAGGATGGATGAAGGGCCAAATGAGAGAGTAGAAGGAGACCAATAAAGGTCTGGTATAGGTCAGGGCTCCTGAGCTACTTACCTCTTATTCTGATCCAACCAATAATTATACTCATGATCAGTCTCAATTTTCCCATCTATAAGATGAAGGGGTTGTACTATATGGCCTCTGAGTTTCCTGCTAGGCCTGGGTCAAGGATACTCTGAACCAAATTAGGCAAGTTCCACCGAATACAAGTACAATAAATCAACTGATCAGCTTTTGACCTGCCCTATGCAACTTACAACTGAAGATAGTTCATGAAGGAAGTGTAAATACACAAAGGAAGAGCATCATCTTTCTGCTAGAGAGATATCAACAAGGATTCCATGCAACTCCTTCCTACCTACCATTTGAGATATGGGTTAACAACCATTGGTAGCATAAGTCCAAATATCAAACCCCAAGAAAACTTTGCACAGCAGCTCCTCAACCCAACTAGCCTGGAAAAAAATCATGTAATGTACCTATAAAGGCTGTGAGGCATGCAGGATTGGGTCATAGTCCTACCTGTGATTGCTATGGCAAGACTGTGGCAATGTCAAGGTAGAATCCTTAACTTATGATAGGCATGTATACAAGGACATCATCATTTTTCTACCAGCATGTGTTGCTTATCTTATCTAATTTCCATGTAATAGGTCTTTGTTAAGGAGTATCATTGGTCAGGAGGTCATATGTTTTGGTGACTAGTTGTTTTCCTTCTACACAGGACAAGTTTGGTTCTGTCAGTTACTCCAATTCAATCAGGACAAGAACCCGGGTCCACCCAGGTCGCATCATTGTAAAACACAGGGTGCCTCAGCTGAAATTCACATGCAACACTAACCAGGCTCCAGTGGTTGAAATCATTCATGTGGCTAACTCCCCCAAGGAGGATAGTCAGGTTGCCAAGTACGATGTATCCATAACATTTTTCGAATCACCAGAATTCCAGATTCCAGAGACCATGACGCCAGACCACGATGGCCAGAGGAAGGAAGTCTTCCTTCAAGCCACACTCCACAGCCCAGACCCAAACCTAATGCTGTTTGTAGACACATGTATGGCCTCTCCTGATGCCAAAGATTTTTCAACTGTGAAGTATGTCTTAATCCAACAAGGGTAAGGAGAATACAGTTTTCTTGGTGATCTAGGGATGGGCACACACCATTTCTTTCTTTGGGAATCAGTACATTTTTAAAAATTTAATCATGATTTTTTAATGGTACAAAACAATACAAAACCTCTGTTGAGTAGATTAGCACTGTCATCATCCCTACGGACTAAGAGTTAGCACAGGTTGTCCCTCATCATTCAGCATGTTGGAGTTAGAAGGTGCTAACTGTACTTGAAATATTTCAGCAGCATAAACAACTGGATTTGGTACCTAGATGTCTAAAATAAAATCTAATTTGTTAAAATAGGAAGTCAATGTATATCCAGCTGGTGTATGATGCCTCTCCATTATAACTTTACTTTTCCGTCTTTAGGCAGTGGTTTCCTAGGAAGCTTTTTCCAGGGCAATTTGGGGTAACTTGCCCTCAGCATAAAAACTCCTAACTATGACTCTGATTATATAAGTTTCCATTTCCTCTAACTGGGGATAAATGTCTTCAGGTCAGTAATGAACAGCCCACTAAAAAAAATGGCTTCAAGCTTTCTAATACTTACGACAGTCACAGCCCAGACCATCTGAAGCCTGAAGTTCCTAGACCCACTGCTGAATGGTGACAGTGCTATTGCCCACACCACACCCTCTGCCCCAACGGCCATTTGCCACCAGCTCCCGCATGAGACATGTATGGTTGTCTCAGAACATAACCAGCAGTGCCCCTGAGGGTGTTCCTGTCAATTCAGGCACAGTAGAATAGATTTGATTATGGGGGCCTTCTTGAGAGTAGAGGGGGCCAAAATAATCCTTAAAGTGGTAGAGAAATATAAGGCATTATTATCGATAATTGTAGTAATTAATGAGAGAGGTTTTCTTTTCCATAGATGCATTAAGGACAATTCCTATGCAAACCTCAACTCTCATCACAAGAACATAGCACAGTTCAAATTCAACGCTTTCAACTTTCTCGCGAACTATGATGTGGTTTACCTGCAGTGTAAGGTTGTGGTGTGCAAAGCAGATGACCACTCCTCCCGATGCTATAAGGGCTGCATGGGTCAGAGGAACAAGAGAGATACGAGTGACCAGGAAGAATTAGAAGCGGCAAAGGAAGGATCTGAATTTATAGGACCTTTGGAGATACAGAAAGGAGTCAACCAGACAAGGAGTGGACAGTGATTTCTTCAGTTTTCACAAAAATCTGTTTTGAAATTAAGTCACAAAGTTCATTTTTAAAATTTCTTCACAAAGTGATTCTTTTTAAATTTTCCCAGAGTACTTTGGAAGCCTCCTTTGTTTCTATTACACTCTGCCTTGTAATATACATAGAGAGAGAGAGAGAGAGAGAGATGTGTATTTGTATATATTTGTATTCATGCCTTATCTGTTTCTCCCCACCCTCCCAAAAAGTATAGTAAGTTCCCTGAGGGACAAGATGGTGATATTTCTCATCTTTATATCCTCAGTACAGTGTCTTGCACATAGTTGGCATTTAATAAATATTTCTTCATGTTTTGATGTATCGGATGTTACCAATTTTAGTTAAAACAGATAAATAAAGATTTGTTAACTTAGTGTTTCTTTCTAAATAAAACTTGTGTGTCTATTTCTTAAATTCTTTGATTAAGCCCTTTGGAATTTAGAAATGTTATCTTTTTTAAGTATCATGATTAAAAAATCACTAGCTAAAAATATACAAATTAAAGTCTATTAATATGAAATGTCCTTATTTGAATCAGATGGAATTTCTGTGTTTCTACATTCCCTTTCCAATACATTATGGAGTTTTAAATCATTTCATGTACTTGACACCAAATAGATACTTGTTTATGGACTGACCATACCTTGATATTCAGAAGAATGCAAGTAAGACTATTTATTTCTATCCCATAGAGTAAAAGAAAATAATCCTTAATCCCTGGAAAGCTTGAAAATCCAAGATGGTAATGTGTGATCAGCAAGAAAGAAACTAATCATTCTCTGCAAATCTCTTCAACCCTCCAGTCTCCAAAGAAAGGAATTAAGTGCCAGGGACAAAGTAATTAAAATGGAGTCCAGAAGATATGAGAATAGAACAACTCTAGGTAAGGAAGAATTCCTATGAATTAACACTGGAAAATTTTAATACTTGGAGGGCTCATTCATTGCTGCCTTACCTCCTATCTTCACAAACCCTCAGCAGACAGTTGACTTGAAGAATTGTGCAGGACCAGGTCCCAAGTAGGGATCTCCTACAGTTTCAGTGACTCTTTCCAATCAGTGACACTCTCCAAATAACTCCACCCTTGACCCTCAAGAAGCAGCAGGCACTTACACTGCCCAGCACCATAAAGGAAAAGAAAAGAGCAAAAGAAAAAGCCAGAGAGTGAGTGATGTGAAATACAAGAGACCAAACACCAAAATTCCAAAGATAGCATGAGAAAAAAAAACCTTAATAAAAGCACAAATAGATAAAGCAACAGACAAGATTCTAAAAATAAGAAAAAAGAGTAAAGCCCCAAAGCAAAATAAGAAGGATTCACAAATACTATCATAAGGAAAGTGAACAAATAATGTCTAGAGGATGAAAGGGGGAACTGGCGGGTAAGAAATGAAGGCAACAGCATTGAACACATAAATTCTATGTGAGCTCAAGTGACTGACCTTAAATACAGGGCACACAGAAATCACTTAAGGATCATAGGTCCCCAGAAGAACACAACTGGCCAAAAGAAAGAACTTCCCATAGGAAAGAAAGACAAATTCAATAACACAGTATTATTATGTTGTTAAAGGAAATCAGAAGAGGAAACAGGATGATATCTTCTAAGAATCAATGTAGTTCATGCAATAAACCAAAATGGGGCCTAAACATCAGTGAAAGACAAGCAGACAGGCACTCAACAAAAATATTCATTTAAGGCATTACTGAAAGAGAAAAAAGCAAACAGATTTGACCAGCAAATATCCTAAATGTAAGTACAAGAAAGGCAGGTGACTACAATTATAAAAAAAAGAGTAAGTAACAAAAAGATTTATCTCAACTTTATAGAACACTGATTTATTTTTTAAAAGAGCTAAGGGGAAAAAAGAAAGAGCATTGAGAGGTAAAAAGGAGCTGAAGATGTCAAGAAAACTTCACTCAGGAGAAGCAAAGTTCGAAGAGTTGAATTGAGCCACTAGGGACTAATTACCGGACCTCCCCCCAGGCCAAATGGAACATAATCTCTTCTATTAGGAGGGAATAGGAGAGTAGAAGAGAATCAGTGATATATTCATACAAAGTTTTTGGTTGAATGATGAAAGAATGATGGTTTTTACTATCTATTAGCAAAGAAGAGGACTACAGATGAAATCAAGGGTATAGCAAAGGGACTGGATATAGGAGGATGTAATCCACACAGGGTGGTATTGAAGAGCATTTTAATAGGTGATGGAGGTGTGGGAGATTGGGAGCAGTTGAAAAGAGTCTTGGGAGAAAACCTGTATATTGGAAGTCCATCTTCTCCAAGAGATTGTTGTGCCTTTGTAGGAATTATTCTACCCCAGGAAAAGGAATTGTGACTTTCTAAATAGAACTGGGGTAGGGACAATATGGAGCCAAAGAAGGAATGTCCTTGAGGGTAGGAACTGATCATAAAGAAGAGCCTGGATTTCATAATTGAAAGTATGAGGTAGCTTCTACCATACATCAGTGCTTTACTTTACAAATTATTCTCAAAAATTATGAAAGAAAACATTCTACCACATTCCTCTTATGAGACAAATATATTCCTAATGCATAATATAGGGAAGAACAAGGCAAAGAAACTATAAATCAATATCATTAATAAATAGCAATTCAAAAACTTTAAAATTCCAGCAAAAAGACTACAACAACATATCAAGAAATGTTTATTATTATTAAGTTTAATTTATATTAGGGATACAAGGTGAGTTCAACTTTGAGAAGATTATCTTTTTATATTTTATATTTATATCTATTTATTATATTATATAATAAATCCCTTTTTAAAACATTTAAAAGCACATGATAATGCATTAAGAAACTTGACAAAACACAACATTCATCATATTTAAAACACCACAAAGCATAAACATAGAAGGAACTTTGCAAAAATGATGAAAAGTATCAGTCTAAAATAAAAAAAATTGTATTATATGAGATTAGGAAACCCTAGAAACTTTCTGAACAAATACAAGAATAGATAATCTCCTTTCCAAGCTATTATTTGACAGTTCTAGAAATACTAAAAACAGCAATAAGACAAGAGAGATAAATATATAAAACTAACCCTATTCGACTATTATATGATTTTTTAACATAGAAAACTCTTGTTAATCATCAAAAAGTTGAAGTAGGAAGATGTAAAAAAAATTTTTTCACTAAAAGTAACAGCATTTCTTTATATCAAAGACAAATCCCAAGAGGAAATAATAGAAAAGGAGATTCCATTCCAAATAACTTCAAAAGTGTGTTATGCATGCTATACATGTATAACTTATGTCAAATTGCTTTCATTCTTAATGAAGGGGAGGAAGGGAGAGAGCATGGAACTCAAAATTTGGGGGGGGAAGAATGTCAAAATTGCTGTTACATGTAATTGGGAAGAAAAATAAAATAGCAATTTTTTTAAAACTTCAAAATTCATAAAGTAGCTTAGCATTAATCTGTCAAGGCACACTCAAGATATTCTTTAAAGAATTAATGAACAATTTAGATAATTGGATGGATATTTAGTGATCATGGGGGAGGGCATACCAATATGATTTTTCAAATGCTATTACCTGAATTAATTTTTAAATTTAGTGCTATATGAATCAAACTACAAATGGAATACTTTAAAGAGCCAGATAATAATAAAAGGTATTTAGAGAAACAAAAAACCTGGAATCTCAAAGGAAATTTTTTTAAAATTTGAAACAAAGGGAGAATAGTGCTTTTAGATCTCGAATTATAATATAAAGCAATAGTAATCAAAACTTTTTGATGCTGGTAGAAAATAGAAAAGTAGACATAGAAAAATAGAAAATTTATATTTTATGAAATTATGAAAATTTATGAAAATAGGAAAGTAGATTGATGGAACAGATAAGATAAGAATGAGTCAAAAACAATTGATAAACCCATTGTAATGCCATGCACCAGCATATTCCCAGAAGAATGCTGCTGTGAACAGCTTTAAAGGTTCAGATTACACAGTATAGTGAACGTTCTATTTATTCCATTAGCAATCAAGGCAAACATTCACAGTATATCACAACATAATATTCACATTACATCTTATCACAGAAAATCACAATATAGTGTTCACAACAGCTTAACATTAGAATGGCCACGCAGTTTTCACTACAGTGGCCACAATATTTAAAACAAGGCATTCAAACAATTCATAATACAGTAATCAATACTCAATCATTCAATCAATTCACAATACAAGAATCAGTCTTCCACTCATGGGGCAAATCAATACTTAATCATTCAATCAATTCATAATACAATAATCAATCTTCCACTCATGGGGCAATCATACATCAACTCAACCAGTCATTAAATAAAATAATTAGAAAAACTACACAAACCCTTCACCCTTTGGTGTCTAGCAAACCTCAGTTTCATCCAAGGGGAAGTCTTTTCTTCATCTTGACTCAGGGTGGTCTCTCTGATTCCATGGATCCCCTTCCATAGTCCCAGTTCCCTCCTGAATCCACCAAACAGTCACCTGGATTCAGAAGCAGGCAGCTACCAGGTTCTCATCCAGTCCTCAGAGGTAGACAGCTCCCAGGTCCTTGTCCAGTCCTCAGGGCAGTCCCTGGCACACACTGAAGTTCATAGGGTCCAGCACATCTCAAATCCTTCACCACTTCTCTTACCTGGAACTCAAGGATCAGCCAGGCCACAAACAAACAAAGTCTTATCCCGGTCATGTTTCTTTAGTCCTCCAGCAGTTCAACTGGCCCTAGGACCCAGAAGGAATATTGGCCTTCCAGGTAGCTTGCCAGGCAAGCAGTCTCAGCCTTGCAGGAGGCCTTCCAGGCAAGCTTTCTCAGCCTTCTAGGTGTCCTTCACTAGATTCTGGTCTCTGGGAGACTCCATCTCACTTTTCAATCAGCTTCCAGATGCTGGGAGAGAAACTCTCTGTCTCTGTCTCTGTCTCTGTCTCTGTCTCTCTGTCTCTCTGTCTCTCTGTCTCTCTGTCTCTCTCTCTCTCTCTCTCTCTCTCACACACACACACACACACACACACACACACACACACACACACACACACACACACACACACACAGAGCCAGCTTCAGTCTCCATGATTCTTCCTTCACCAGGAGCAATATTCCAATTCTGTCTCTCTGGAATTCTTGCTTATATACACACACTGGCCTTTTGTCTCAGCCAGTCCCCTTCTTCCATGTTAACAGGGGAGTTCATGCCTTCTCAACAGTGGGATAGAGTTCACACCTTCCAAACGTAGCCCCAAGTTACTAAGTGCTAAGTATCTGCTAAACTGATTGCTGTTACACCTATAAACACTAATTACTTGAAAAGAATTCTCAGTTTACCAAAAACTGCTTGGAAAACTAGAAAATGGTTTGGCAGAAATTAGGTTTAGACTACCATATATAATCTCAAAATGAATACGTGTCCTAAACATCAAAAAGTTAGAAAAAACCCAGGTATCTTTCACAGCTATAGTTAAGGGGAAAATTCTTAACCAAACAAGGAATAGAGATGATCATTAAAAAAACAAAATAGATAAATTCAGTTACAGGATTAAAAGGTAAGTGGTCATTTGGAAACAAATAATTGTATCCAATATCTTGAGTGTCCAATACATAAGATATAGAAGGAACTAATATACTTTCAGGCAACTAAATGGTCTCACAAATATATAAGATAAAAAGTCATTACCTAATGGATTATAGAAGATGATGTTTATAGAATATGAAAAAACAGCTTTCAAAAGAAAATTTTGAAATTATTAACACCACAAGAAACATTGCTCCCAATTATGATTAATATGAAAAATTCCAATCAAAATAGCTCTAAGATTTTGTCTTATAACTTACAAATAGGTGAAAATTACGAAAGGTAGGAGTAGTCCATGTTGGAGTGATAGAAGTAGTCAATATTGGAGTGATTATGACTAGACAGTAATGCTGATATATTTGAAAAAGAGTTTTGAATAGGTCCAACTATTGTGGAAAGTGATGCAGAATGGTGCTAAGTATCTAAGAGGTCTATACCCTCTGATCAGAGATACTGCCCCTACACATAGATTCTAAAAGATTAGAGATAAAAAATTAAAAATCAATATAGACAAAAATATTTATTGTAGCACTTGTCATCATAGAAAAGAACTAGAATTAAAGGAGATACTCAATGACTGAGAAACTTGCTAAATAAACTGGGATAAGTAAACACAATGAAATACCACTGCACCAAGAGAAATTTTTAAAAATATGAAGAATACAGGGAGGCATAAAACATATAAATGGAGTAAAATTAAATAAGCAGAAAAAGGAAAAGAATGACTACAACAGTGCGAATGGAAAGAACAAGAACCAAAATAAATTTTAAAATTGAAAGTGAATGTTGTGTAATTTAATGACCAAATGTATCCCTCAAAAATAAAAGATACATAATGCTGCCTATGACGTTAAGTGACATGTTTTTGTGGACCTGCTTTTATTATTATTCATTGTTATTATTCATTATTTATTATAATTTTCCGGATAAGGAAGAGGAAGCATATATTGGAAAATTCAAGTTATACAGAAACAAAAGATATCCAAAAAATATTTTTGAAAATAAAAACAAGATGATGTATCTATTTGGTTTCTGGATCAATTCTTAACTCACTGTTAAGTTGAATGAAATACCTTGCAGTCACTTAGAGGCAGAGTAATAATAATAATTAGACTTTATATAATCCTTTAAGCTTTGGAAATTGCTTCACATCTCATTCAATCCCCACAACAACCTGGGGCAGGGATAGATATTAATCTCCCTGTTGTCATTTTACAGATGAGGAAACTAGGTAAATAGAAATTAAGTCATTTGCCCAGATTCACATAGATAAGGTCTAAGGTGGCATTTGAACTCAGGTTTTCCTGACTTCAAGTTTAGCACTCATAATTAACACTAGAAATATGAGGCACAGCAATAGATGTACAATTGATGGATTGGCTTAGTTTTTCAAGGTATCCTTACATTCTAATCCTCACAGTGGAAGGACCAGTCTGCTTGCATAGAAGGTACCTTAGAAGTCATTGGGTTTAATTTTACATAGGAAGAAATTAAAGAAGGACAGAGGAGAGAAGTGACTACTACATAGTTAAGAGGTTACAGATCAGAAATTCATAACCAGGGTTCTTTCCACTACAGTTGGATTTTTCCTTTTTATTCATGGAACTAACCATACTTTTCCCTCAGTCAACTGAAACTAATGATTATTTGTTTGTCATGAACATACAACTTGAGAAAGTAGGGCATACAAAACACACCAGAAACACAGTGACCAAGGATGTCTTTCCTCTGGTGTGCCAAGAGCTCATGTGCTTTTTTTCTCAGATTGCTTCCAGTAATTAGTTTGCCCTACAGGAAAAAGTACATGAGAAAAATTAAAATATTCCCATAGCTTCCCAGAAGTGGAGAAAAATTTACATTTTATCTAATTACTTTTCTAATGGAAAATGTCTAGAATTGCTAACCTACATAAAATGTGTCCTTAAGGAATTGAGTTATGTTGAATCATACTTGACCGCAGTATGAATTTTCTCTCACTTTTCTTCTTTGGTTTCAGAAGATACTCAGCAGTAGTATTTAAAAGATTCAAGCCTCTATCTCCAACAAACTATCTCAATACTTTGCCAGTAAAAGCTCATACAAGCTAGAAATACAGACTCAATATTTCCTACATGATCTGTTTGAGCTACTATCTGTAGAAAAGAGCAACATTTCAGCGGCACACATAAGAACATAGCAGGCTGGTTTATTAACTCCCCTTGATTTCCTCTGCTATGAAAAGCCTCAATGGTCAGACATCTGAAAACTGGCCAATGTAGAGAGTTAGAATAAGAAGATTGGAGATATAGAGCTGAAATGAATCTCATTGGTCATCTGGTCCAGCCTCCTCGTTTTACAGATGAGGAATTGAGTGCCTTGGAAATGAAATGACTTGCTCTAGGTCTTTCAGGAAAAGTAACCCTCAAATCCAGGTCCTCTGACTCCAAAGTCCTTCTTGTACCATGCTTTCTCCATCTCTGATGATAACTTAGAAAATAGAAACTCTTAATTGTGGATAGTATTACAAACAGCCATGTTTTGTTAACTTAAAACATGGTTTTGACATTCCCTTTGGCACAATTTCCTTGATATAAGTGGTAGAATTTAATGACATGTGATTACTAATCCATTAGGTGAAAATGGTGTGTGAAAATGGAGTACTTGAAGGGAAAAGGCAAAATTTATGACCCTGTTGTATTCACATATGCTATTAACTTCAGCTTCCTGCTAAAATAGAGTTTGGGGGGGTGGGTAAATTAGTTGTCACAGGCTATGACAGGCAGTTGTATTTTGGAGATCTGAAGATAATTGGCCTCTCAAATAATTACTCCCATTTGGAGTGCTGCTTTAAGTGGATAGCGCAAGTTAACGTTTCTAGGTTGGATTGGGAAATTTAGTCCCATCCATGGTCACACAGCTTGTCTATATCAGATCAAAAATTTGAACTCACTTCTTTGAACTCTACAGCACTATTTCCATTAAGCCATAGCTGCATAACAGAGGGAATAGTGCCTCCTTCTCTGCTAACAGCTTAAAAATCTCACACCTTTTGGAGCAAACATGTATTGAGAAGGGTATAAAGAATTTTGAAGTGGAAAGCAAAGGGGATTCAGGTTATACACTCATGGGATCCTAGATTTAACCCTGGAAGGGACCTTAAAATTCACCTCATCCAACTCCCTTATTCTACAGATGAAGAAATGAGACCCTGATTGGTTAAGTGACTTTATGGTCTGCCAAGCTCACAATGCACTTCTTCCTCTTTTCCACATCCTGGAATCTCTGATTCCCTCCCAGATATAGCTCAGTCACCAACCCTTGAGGAAGCTTTTCCTGATCCCCTAGCTGTTGGTGTACTTTTTCCCAAAACTTCACTGTATTCCTTTAGTACATCTTATGTATAGGCTTATGCATGTACATTGTCTTCTCCGTTAAAAGGTAAGCTGCCTGAGGGCAAGGACTTTTGTCTTTGTGGAACAATATATGATGTATCTTAAGCATTATTTAAAATATTGATTTATAGCAAATAATAATAGTCAGCATTTATACAGCATTTTAAGTATTGCAAATGCTTTACAAAATTATCTCATTTTTATCCTTACAACAGCCCTGGAAGGTAGGCGCTATTGTTATTCTGATATTACATTAGAGATGACTGACCTGCGGCAGACAAAAATCAAGTAACTTGCCCAGGGCCACACAACTAATAAGTGCCTAAAGGCAGATTTGAACTCAAGTCTTTCTGATTCCAGACCACTCGTGCTCTATCCCCTGTACTACTGATAAATATATGGTATAAACAGTAAATTCA
This sequence comes from Pseudocheirus occidentalis, assembly GCA_028646575.1. Taxonomy (NCBI): domain Eukaryota; kingdom Metazoa; phylum Chordata; class Mammalia; order Diprotodontia; family Pseudocheiridae; genus Pseudocheirus; species Pseudocheirus occidentalis. Next base: position 71,277,881 of record CM053598.1, on the reverse strand, counting down.
GAACCTGAACCCAGATACTCAGACTACAAATATAGTACTTTTTCCACTTTATTACGCTGCTTTTTACCCACAGAATACCTACTAAGGGGACAACTAGATGACGCATTGGATAGAGCATTAAGCCTGGAGTCAGAAAAACCTGAGTTCAAATCCAGCCTCAGACACTTACTAGCTGTGTGTGACTTTGGCCAAGTCACTGAACCCTGTTTGCCTCCATTTCTTCATCTGTAAAATGACCTAGAGAAGGAAATGTCAAACCATTCCAAATGTTTCCCAAGAAAACCCCAAATGAGGCCTCAAAGAAATGGACACAACTGACATGACCAAACAGCAACTTACAGTTTGCTTAAGTCAGAGAGCACAAGAGTTTCATGTTGCAATAAAGATGAGTCTAGTAGATGAGGCGCCATCTGTGGCATCTGAGAAATGTGCCAGGAAGTTTTCTCAGGGATGCCCAGCTGATTCCTATTCTCCAAGGGAGGACTGGCTGAGAGAGCTTTCCTATTATTCTGTATTCTCACATTAAATTTCTCATTAAGTAACTAATATCCTATCTATAGAATTAGATCTAAGAAGATTTAAGAAAACATTTAAGAAAATATTGTTTATTGTGCATTTCCTCATTCCTTCACATAAAGGAATTTAATGTATCTCAAGACAGCTGACTACTTACTCTGCACACCTTTGCTGTCTCATAGAATTTAACTTATTATCCAAGAGAATTATGTTTTTCTGACACCCAAAGTTTGGATTCCACATGACTGTGAATTGACATCTTAATTACACACTCTGATTTCTTTTCCCTTCATGAAATATTCAGTTATATTTTAAACATTCTTGTATCTTTGATATTATTCTCAGGCCTTCTCCGGTCTGAGTCTGATAATTCTACATACAAACTTGAATAATATATTAAATTACCCAGAGGGTTCACAACACATTTTTTGTTGTTGTTGAAAGGGGTCCAGAGAACAAAAGTGTTGTTTTTGATTTTGCAGCTGCTTGATTTTACAGACAAAGTGTAATAAGGGTTCTAGTCTAGACCTTCCATCAGGTCAGACCTGTTCTAAACTTTGCCAGGAAAAGAGATGCTGAAATGAAAGGGCAACATATTAAGACCGTCACCTACAATGTATTAAATGGAGGGAAAAAACTCAACTCATTATAATTCAACAAACATATCTTACATACCTACTACATGTCAGGAGCTGGGAGCACAAAGGCAGAAACAAAAAAGCTGTGTGTCTTCAAGGAATTTGAGCTTGGCAGGGACATACGGGACCCAGAGAACAAGTAGCAGAGAAATTTTGGAAGGATTATTGAAATGGAGGCTGGCAGAACTAAGATTATTAGTGTATGTTTTTTCTCTTCCATGGTACTTTGAAAATATCTTTAGCATTGGTTGTCCTCTTTTTTCTCTACTATTTACATCCTATTTTAACCCACCTCCTCTATTAACTATGAAGTCATATCCATGCAGGCTGGGGAAATGGCTGAATGTTCTCTTCATTCTTCAGCAACCACTTCTTTCTGGGCTTCCCTTACCCTTTTTTGGTACTCTCTCTTCTTAAGCATCATCTAATGCTCAGGTTAGAGAATAACCAAAGTTCCCAACATCCTCTCTGTCATAAGAATTTATTTATTCACACATCACAAAGTATCAGAATTGGAAAGGACCTCAGAATCCATCTAGTGACTTTAATCCAAGCTGTACTCAATCCAAAGTCTTCTCTAAAGCCCTCATGACAAGTAGTAACACATCCTCTGCTTGACAGTGTCTGGGACGGTTTTCATTACATCACTTTCCAAAGTGGTCCATTCTACTTTGGCATAGTTTAACTTGCCAACATTTTCCTTACATAGGAAATCTGAAATCTACCTCTCTCTGAATGACATTCATTAAAGCTAATTTGTCTTCTGTGGCCAAGTAGGACAAGTGTTTAATCCCTCAAATACTTTGAGACAGGCATGACATTGACTTCTAAGCTCAATATCACCATCCTTCTAGCAATACTCACATTACTTGAGTCCCCTCACCATTTTGATTCATTTTGCCAATATCCTTCTTGAAATGTGACATTCTGAAATGAACTCAATATACTCCAGAAGAGTGGTCTGGCCAAGACAGAAAACAGCAGAATTACTTCCATCATTCTGAATTCTTTTAAAATGCCTGAAATTCTATTGTCTTTTTGTCTACTTTATTACATGGATAATGATTCATATTGTACTTTGAAGCCCAGTAAAATTCCCATATCTTCTTTTGTGAGCTAAGGTCAAAATAGGAACATGGTTAGTCATAAAGGATGATACCATAAGCAAAATAGGAGAGCAAAGAATAGTTTACCTGTCAGATCTATGGAGAAGAATTTATTTCTTACAAGAGATAGAAAACATTGCAAAATTCAAAATGGATAGTTTGATTTTGTTAAATTAAAAAGGTTTTGTACAAACAATCAAGATTAGGAGGAAAGCAGAAAAATGGGAAACATTTAAATCACTATTGATTAGAGAAATGAAAATTTAAACAATTCTGAGGTACGACCTCATACCTATCAGATTAGCTAATATGACAGAAAAAAGAAAATGATAAATGTTAGAGGTGCAGGAAAATGGGGACACTAGTATATTGTTGAGTTATGAATTGATCCAACCATTCTGGAGAGCAGTTTGGAACTATGCCCAAAGGACAACAAAACTATGTATGTCCTTTGATCCAGCAAAACCACTACTAGGTCTATATCCCAAAAAAGATCATTAAAAAGGGGAAAGGACCTATATGCACAAAAATATTTAAAATTAGCAGTTATTTTTGTGGTGGCAGAGAAGTGGAAATTAAAGGAATGCCCATCAGTTGGAGAATGACTGAACAAGTTGTGGTATATGAATGTGATGGAATACTATTGTGCTATAAGAAATGATGAGCAAGTGGATTTCAGAAAAACAAAGACTTACATTAACTGATATCGAGCGAAAGTGAGCAGAACCAAAACAACATTATACACAGTAAAAGCAATATTGTGAGATCAACAACTATGATTGAATTAGCTCTCCTCAGTAATACAATGATCAAAGACAATTCCAAAAGACTCATGACAGAAAATGCTATCCACATCCAGAGAAAAAACTATTGAGTCTTAATACAGGTCAAAGCATGCTACTTTCACTTTTTTTGGTTCTTTGTGGCTTTTCCTTTTTGTTCTGTTTCTTCTTTCACAACATGAGTAATATGGCAATATGTTTACATGATCGCACATGTATAGCCTATATCAGATTGCCTGTCATCTTGGAAAGGGGGCATGGGAAGGAGAAAAAAGAAAGAGAAAGAATAAAAAAAGAAAGAAAGAAAGAAAGAAAGAAAGAAAGAAAGAAAGAAAGAAAGAAAGAAAGAAAGAAAGAAAGAAAGGAAGGAAGGAAGAGAGAGAAAGAAAGAGAGAGAAAGAAAGAAAAACGAAAGAAAGAGAGAGAGAAAGAAAGAAAGAAAGAAAGGAGGGAGGGAGGGAGTAGGGAGGGAGGGAGGAGAGAGATGGGGAGAGAAGAAGAGAGACAAAGAGAGAGACAAAGTGAAACAGAGAGAAATAGACAAAAATTAGAAAGAAAGGAAAGCAGAAAGAAAAAAAGAGGGGGAGAGAGACAAAAAGAAGGGAAGAGAAGTTTGATTAATCTGGATATCAATCTGCCAAAGCACACAAAAGACTTATATGGAATTAATTGTAAGCATTCTGTAAAGATATAAAGAGCAATTTTAATAGATGAAAGAATATTCAATGCTCATGGATGGGCCATGTCAATATGACATATAAATAATGACAGTATTACCAGGGTTAATTTAAACCTTAATCTTTTACCAATGAAATTGTCAAGTCAATACTTTGTAGAACTTGATAAAATAATTTTATAAAACATTTTCTTGGAAAAACAAAAGATTTAGAATATCAAGAGAAATGATGAAAAGAGGTGAGGTTAAGTGTGTAATAGCAATTCCAGACCCCATACTATATTATAAAGCAGAAATTATCTAAGACAAATGGTGTTGTCTAAAAAATAGAGAGGTAAAACAATGAGGCAGACGCTAAACAGGGGAAAATAAGAAACAATGGAACTCAATCATCCAATGTTAAGTGTAGAACACAAATCACTTAGGGAAGAATTCCCCATTTGATAAAAGCATTTGGAAAAACTGAAAAGCAGTCTGGTAGAAATTAGGCTTAGACCAACACTTTATACCATATTCCACAACACATTCTAAATACATATGAAACCTTAATATTAATGATCACATAATTTTTTAAATGGAAGGCAAGAAAATTATATACCTCAGAAGGGATAGAGGAAATTACAAAAGATAAAATAGTTAACTTTGATTACACAAAACTTAACAATTCTTGCACAAACAAAATTAATTCACCTAGGATAATAACAGAAGTAATGAGAAAAAAAAGTTTGCAAAAAATTTCAAAAGGAAAATAGCAAAAAATTATTAATAACCAAGTGAAAGAGCGTTCCAAATCACAAATAAAGGAAATGCAATTCAAAACAACCCTGAGGTTTCATCTCATACCCTGAAAATAGGCAAAGATAGAGTCAAAATTAGAGAGGTTATTGAAAGATAGGTATTGTTGATGAAACTATGAATTGGTACAACCATTTTGGAAAGCAAATTGAAATTATGCAAATAAAATAACTAAAATGTCCATACCCTTTGTTCCAAAAATTCCATTACTGGGCATATGTCCCAAGGAGGCCATTAATAAGAAGCAAGTCTCCATATATACCAAAGTTTTCATAACAATTTTTGTGCTAATAAAGAATTGGAAACCATGTAGCTGACCATTGATTTGGGTATGGATAAACAAATTATAGTATATGAACATAGTGGAAGTTACTTTACTATAAGAAGTGATTAATGTGGTGAATATCCAGAAGCATGGAAGATATACATGAACAGATACAGAGTAAAGTAAGTAGAGCCAAGAAAATAACTATAACAATGTTGCAGAATTATGAATAACAATCATGGCTCAAAAGAAGAGATATAAGAAAACATTCCCACTCCATTCTCTTGAAGAGGCAGAAAGTCTGGAAGTGTTGCAAATTGTATGTATTTTTAGACTTCTTTTGACATGTTTATCATTTATCATTTCCTCTTTTTTCTATTTTTTGTCTTTAAAAATACTATTTGTTACATGAGATGGCTCTCAGGGAAGAGGAGGGAAAAATATATTGGAGAAAACTATAGTGATGTAAAAGAACAAAAACTTATTTGAAAAAAAAAAAAGAAAATTCATTCTAGAATTTATCCAGAAATGGAAGCCATGCTTAGTGGCCTATAGTTTTCAGATTCATGCACTTCATTTATATGAATATATATGTTCACACACACATACATTTGTATGTATAAGGGAGAAATAACTATCCAAAATTTACAATTTTATCTACCTAGACTAGGCAAAAGGTGGAGACAATTTATGCTTCCTCCAGTCATTTTCAGTTGCTATTCACCAGTTGCCTCTCAGTGTAAATATGTCCCTTTGTTGTGTGATTCAAGAATCTCTTCATGATACCCACAGACAGTAGATTCATTCTTGTGTTATGGATTTAACTAAAAGACTTGGATTAATGGATTTAATTAAAAGGACTGCCTTAGCAGGACTTCCAAGCTTTCCTGGTCATCAGAAAGGTCCCTAATGTATTCCTTTGGACTTCTCTATATCATGTTTTTAACCTTAAAATGAAGCAGGAAGAAAAAATCCTTGTGTGGTGGTGTTATACCTCTCTGATATAATGAATCCTACTTATGTGTGAAGCACTTTCAAAACTATAATTTCCCTTAATCATGACTTTGTCCTTCCAGTAAAGTCTTTAGCTGGTTGTTGGTGTTGTTATGTTGGTTTCCCTTTTATTTGAATGGAAGTCTTTGTTCCTGCCATTCTCCTGATCTGTCAATAACTCGGTTAGGAGGAGTGAAATTTAAAATTTGTATTCAGCTATTTTGATAGAAACTATCTTAGATCAATCAATAAGTATTTATTAAGTACCTGCTCTATGCTTAGCATTGTGCTAAGTGATATAAAAATAAAAAAGAGGTAAAAGACAGTCCCTGCCCTCAAGGAGCTCACACTCTAATCAGGGAGACAACATGTAAAGAAACACATACAAAGCAAGCTATATCCAGTACAAACAGGAAATAAAGAAGGGCTAGGGGAGATTCGTTTTCCCTGGAAAATGAATAAGCTCCCTTCTTTTAAAGAGACTCTAACCCTTTACAGCTACAACTCCTTAAAGGTACAGTACTATATTTTATCTCATGGACAAGTCAAAGGATTTCAAAGGTAATTTTAATTAATTACATGGACTTATCTCAACAAGTTGACTTTAGAATCTAAAATACAACTGTACCGTATGCTAGGTCTGTAACATTTACCTAAACTACCAGTCGACTAATACTTTTTAAAATTAAAAGACATTAGTCTGGAATAATCCACTTCTGATGGCTCTTAGTGATCATTACTTCCCTATCTAATTACTCACAAACTTTACTTTCGACAGTAAATTCTAGAATTTTTCCAATAATAGAAACCTAGCTCAATGGCCCATTTTATTCCCATTTTTTAAAAAATGGGACACTTCCCACTCCTTACTTTTGCAGAACCTTTCCTAACTTCTGCTATTAGTACAAGATCACTGATAGCCCCACTTAGCAATTACACCCTTTAGCCATTTCAGATTTCTTGGATGAATTCAACAAGGGAGAACAGAGAATCTCTTATAAACCTCTTCTTATAAACCTTCTCTTATAAACTCTCTCAACAATTTTTGTCCTTTTCTTCCCAATAAGATCATTATCCTTAGTAGAAAATTCTTTCAAGGCCTGCTCTTTGGTAGGGAATAATAAATGATTATGTGTCATGCCCATTTTATAAACTAATTTCTTCTAATAAATTCCCCTAATCAGGTAAAAGAATGAATCATAGAATGTTAAAGCTGGAACGGACCTCAGAGATTATTTTCAGTTTTTAGTCTTAAGGCAGTGTTTTAAAATTTTTCCTACTTATACAGAAGAGGAAACTGAGTACAAAGCAGGGAAGAGACTTACCTAAGGTCTCACAGCTCTCAAGTCTCTTTCCCCTAGGCCAGGGGGTATTTCTGGTCCCCTTTCCTGAACTCCTGCCTTCTCCCACCCACTCTCTTCACTTTTGGATAACCACTTAACTTTTCTGTGATTAAGCAGAAAATAAAACTCAAGTCCCTGAACTCCCAATCCAACAATTTTATGCTATGCTATATTTTGCCCCCAGAAAAACAATAAAAGTGTGTTGTAGAGGGGAAAAATGCTAGATTTGAAATTAAGGAATTTTGTTTCAAATCTCAGGCCTATCACTTTCTACCTGTGTCACCTTAAATCACTTAACTTTGGACGTGTTCTGACCTTGTTCCTCAGTTTTCTCATCTGTAAAATGAGGGGTAAGATTAGATCATCTCTCTAGGGTCTTTTTCAGCTTGAACATTCTCTGATCCCATAGGAAGTGCCATAGGAAGCTGAAATGATCAGATCGATTTTGCAGCTTTTTAAAAATTGATCTTTCTTACAATCAATTGATTTGTCCTATTACTGCCTGAGTCATGTTTTTTTGTCTCTGAATTTAGCTTAGAAATTCAGCTGTAATGAGTTAAGTTTAGAAATCCAGTTCTCCTCTTAACCACTATTCTACCCTTGCCTTAAGGAATTCTGTTGTCCTTGAGGGATGTGAGTGGAGACCACGGATTCTGGTCTAGTATCTTTATGCCACCAAGCTATCCTTCAAGGATGTCTGGTTTGCTGTCCAAAAAAGTCTGGTCCCCTAGCTCTAACTTTGTGGATAGACTCAAGCAATGAACATTTCTTAGTCACAAAAGGGAAGGAGGGAGCTGTTGCTAGCCCCTCACTCCCAATGTCCAAACAATTATATTGTGCCCTATGCCCCAGCTCTTTAACCCTCCATGATGTCAAGCTCTTTTCACCAATCATAACCTCTTCCCCACCTATGAAATCCTGCTTTGTTTTGTGTTCCCGTAAAATTATAAAAGAGAGACTATCCCTTCATTCAGGGTCTTAGCTTTGCTAAGGAAGCCGAGATTTTATTTATTGGTAAATTCTCACTTTACTAATAAATTGATCATGCTTGGAACTTTGCGCCTCAGTCTGCCTGTATTTTAGCTGTATAGAGCAATAATAACGACAGGGGTTTTAGGTACCACCTAGGAGAAAAGTGGAAGCAATTTTGGTCTTTAGGTACATCACAGGCAGCCAGGTGCCACAGTGGATACAGTGCTTGGAGAACGTTCAAATATGACCTCAGACACTTGCTAGCTGATGACGTAGGGCAAGTCACTTAACCTGTGTTTGCCTCAGTTTCTCCACCTGTAAAATTAGGACAGTAACAGTAACCTCCCAGAGTTGTTGTAAGTACAAATTAGGTAATATTTGCAACGTATTTAGCACAGTACCTGATACATATCAGGTACTTAATTAATGGAAGTCTGTTCCTTTTCCTTATTCAACTTCTTAATCTGCCCCTCCTCACAAAAGGTTAGCCTTCAAATTTAGAATTTAGAAGAAGAAATCAAGAGACTCAGGTTTGGGGCCTGGCTCCACCACCAAATGATTATGTGAACCTGGGCCAATCCTCATTCAGGGGGAAGGCATTGAACTAGCTGCCTTCTAAAGTCCCTTTCTCTGTTAACATTCTAGTTCTCCTTTTCCCATTCAGCCTTGAATGTTACCCTTATCACCCCAACTTCAGATTAAGAATCTATACCAATTCTATTACATGGGGCCATCTTGAATCTTATCCTCTGGAGAGCAGAGACTTATTCTGAACTGCACCATAGGCACTTGACACATGAATTAAGTGCTGATTTGCAGGAAAGTATAAAAGACTATGTACATGGTGCTTTGCATAGGGTAATATGAATTAATACAGTGCCAGGGATACAACAGGAACTCAACAGATATTCAGAAAAGAAATAATTGACCAAAAAAACCAAGCCTCACTTAACAAGGACTTTTTTCCTTCCACATTTGGAGATTATGTCAAAATTTGGTTATCTGAAGGGCAGGGCAGATAATGAGATGAAATTTTAGGATTGTTACTGGAGAACCTGACCAAGAACTTAAACTAAAATGAATTTCAGTCCATTCTATTCCACTTGGACAGGGAATGGGAGTGATTAGAGTCACATCCCCCAGCCCTTCATTGGAACAAGCCCACCTCTCATTGTAAAATTCATTCTTCTCATTGTTACCCAATCAGAGTTGATTGCCACCCTCAAGAACACCCACTCTTCCAAAGGCATATAAGCATTGAGTGGGCTCCATGAAGAGTGTTTGGCATTCAAGATTCCACTGATCCCTTTTATTCATCATCCGCTAGCATGATTAATAAAATGATTAATTGCCCAGAAATTATACCTCTCATACTTTTTATACATCACGTAATTTTCCCTGTTTGTTTTACAGAAACTAAAATATTGTGGGAGCCACCTTTTTAATTCTTACATGTCCTTTTGTGACCCAAACTATCCTGAAAACTATCTGAGAGATTAGAAGTAGCTAAAAATTCCTGGATCAGTCTGATCATTGATGACCTACAATATGTAAAACCTTGGTCATCTGATAAAATATCATTACCCCTGAATAACCTGATAGATTCATCAGCTTGAGCTACAATCCAGCAATCCAGGCTGGTAACTATATTAACATCCATCCCACCTCTCTGGCATGAGTTTTATTTTTACAACAGAATCATATCATAGATGTATTTAATACACACAGTTTCAATTATGTATGTCTGGCAAAAGCAGAAAGGGAGGAGGGAAAACAGAGACAGAGAGGTAATGAGAGAGCTAGAGACAGAGAGAGAACAATTGAACTGCTTCAGGCTTCTTAACACCCTTTTCAGTGAACAAATACTCCAGAGTATGTATGAGATGGGAGATAAAAACAAACTGGTACTTCCATTGCTTTCAGTTCCTCCTTTACTTCTCATTCTGTGACAATCTTACTGTACTGACTGTGCTTCTAAATTCTTATCATTACCACTGATGTTCTATTCATTCTCCTTAGGCTAGTAGCATTAATCAAAGAGATACCTTTCCTAGTATTCCTAATCTGCTAAAAATAGATTTCTCCTATCTTCCTTTTGACTTCCAATCTCCTCTCCTCTTATGATGATACAAGAAGAAGAAATCTTTATGTGATGATGTGATTGTCTAATAAAAATTATACTCATGTATGAAACACTTTTGGGGCAGCTAGATAGACTTCCAGACCTGAAATCAGGAATAATCATCTTCCTTAGTTCAAATATGAGACCTACTAGCTATATGACCCTGGGTAAGTCACTTAACCCTAATAGCAAATCACTCCAGCATCTTTGTCAAGAAAACCTCAAATGGAGTCATAAGTAGTCTCTACTAGCCTAAGCTCATTTTACAGATAAGGAACTGGGCAAGTCCTTTAACCCTGTGTGCCTCAGTTTCCTCATTTGTAAAATGAGTTGGAGAAGGGAATGACAAATCACTCCAGGATCTTTGCCAAGAAAATCCCAAATGGGGGTAACAAAGATCAGGACACAGCTGAAATGATTTCACACATAAACATAAAATACTTTAAAGGGCTTATTTCCCCTGATTAATCATCAGTTTTCATGCCAGCTAAGTCTTTGCTGGGCTTGAGTAAAAGTCGTTGTTTTCCCCTTTATCCTAATCAATATTCTCTCCTAATCAATAGCTTAGCTGGGTGTGGTAAAAATCTAAAAAAAAATGTATTTCATTTTTTTCATGGGATCCCTATACTCTTGATTTAAACATCCTTTAAAAAAAGATCCTAGTCTCTTTTCAGTAACAACTTTTTAAAATTATAGTACTGTGTGTACCTCATGAGGTTAGTGTAGCATAACCTGTCCCTGCTGAAACTATACTGGCTTTTAGTGATTACTTTTTCCATTCCTAAATATTCACAAGCCTTCCCATTACCAGTAAGTTCTATAATTTTGCCAGGAATAGAAGTCAAACCCAGTGGCCTGTAATTTATAATTACCAGTCTCTTCCTATTTTAAAATGGGACATTAGTCCTTCGTCACTGCCTCAATGTTTCTCTCCATCTCTAAAAGCTTCTAAAGATCACTGACAGCCCCATTAAGCAATCCTACCCAAACCTAGGAACTTGAACTCAGCAAGGACAAGCAGGGTTTCTTTTACAAAATACTGCATTTATCAAAGATTTCAACTCCCTGTTAACAATTTTTTGTCCTTTACTTCTCAATCTGAAAATAATTATCCTTGGCAGAAAATCCCTTCAAGATTTAGTATTGGATACAGAATAATAAGTGAAAATGGATGGATATCCCAATTTGATGAGCTAATTTCTACCTTTGAGTTCCCCTATCCAGGGAAAAGGTTGAATCATAAAATGATGAAGCTGGAAGAAACCTTGGAGATTCTCTAAAGTCTTAATGCAACATTTGTGCCTTCTCTTCATTAAATAGATTCGGAAGTCCAGAAAGGCAAGAGCGGGACCTATAGAACATTTCATTGGCATATGGAAGACCTGAATGGGGAGATACCTTCTAACCAATGCAGGTTGGCACCTGTTCCTAGAGTCACATAGCCAGGATATTAGAAATGGGATTTGAATTTATGTCTCCTTTACTCTGAGTCTAGATCTCTATCCACTATCCTCCCCTCCAAAAAAAAAAAGTATAGCTTAGTAGAAAGAGTGTTAGATTTGGAGTTGGGAAGCCTGAGTTCAATTCCCCGATCTACTATTTTCTGCCTATGTAATTACTAGCAGAACACTTAACCCTAGCTCTATGCTGTCCTTTTATCTCAGTTTTCTCATCTGTAAAATGACAAGGTTACATCTGGTTATCTCTGAGGTGCTTCCAAATATAATATTCTATGACCTTATAAGGCTCAATAAGGACCTTATTAAGGAGCAATGATAATACGAAGAGATTTCAGATTCTAGATGTAACCAGCCCTAAGTGCACCTGAGCTTTTATACCACCTTGATCCAATCAGGTAAAACAAACCAACCTTCACTTTTAATGGTAGAATGAACCATGATTCTGCATATCAGGAGACTTAGATTTTAAAGTGATTGTCTGGGAATCTGGGCAAATACCCATTCTGAGTCTCAGTTTCCTTGTCTGAAAAATAAAGGTGTTAGAGTAGATGACTTCCAAAATTACTTCCTCCTCTGACATTCTATTTCTCCTTTACCCACCAATCTTTGAATCCCGTCCTTATCAATCCAACTTTTAGACAAACAGATTCCAGCTCAAGTAATAACCTGACCTGGCAAGTTTCTGCCCTATGGAGAGGAGAGTGAGTGTACTCAGTTTTTCATTGGGGTTATTTATTTTGTAAAGACCCAACATCTTTCAATCAAATGAAAATATTGAACCATATCAAAGGAGGTTTATAAGCTATAACATTAGAAATACCACTCCTACCCATCAAAGTTATTATCCCTAAAACCTTGAGAGGGAGACATAATAGCCACACCACAAGGACTTATCCATGGAGTTGGGTTTGGAAGAATCACCCCAGAGTTTGTACTCTACAACCAATGGCCGTGAATAACACTAGGCACATCTGCAATTTTCTCACATGCTCATATTACATAGTTTATCTAGAAATGTCAAGCAAAGAATAATCAAAGTAAGGCATAACGGGCATGACCCTCAAAGACTGTGAATACAGAGTGGTCATAAAAGGCTTGGATAGCTCCGTGCAGTTCAATGACAAACATGTCGACATTAGGAAACCTCTTCACTCTTACCCTTCTCATTCTGGTATGCCTGGCAGAAAAGGATTTGGGTGAACCTAAAGGTATGAAAAAAACAATAACATCACTCCCATGCCTCCCATTTGTGATGAACTGTACATTTTCCAAAACATCTCCACATATCCCTTTACTTGATACTTGGATATTTTTTTAAAATGCAAACTGTTATTTATGAAATAAGTTGTATTTTGTAGAGAGAAACAAACTACCCTCCCTGTCTGTTGCTGACCCATTCACTTAGTGGTATGAAGGGTTGGTTGCCCTTAAGAATCCATGACTACTTAGGCTTTTAATTACAAATGGAATCATGAAAGAGGAGAAGGAAGATGTAAATCAATTGCACTAACTATAAAAGCACCTCTTCAAGATTCTGAAGAAATAAAGATAATTTGCTTGCTAACGTACCCATTAAAATCAGATTTAGAAATGCCCCACTGAAGGTCTGTGTTTACAATTTATGGGTTCACCCTTCAATAAGGTGAGATTGGCTGCAGAGCAAAGAAAATGAGTTTGGGGTGAAATAGACAGCTTTTAAAATATAATCTATAATCTTATTACTAATTTAACTGTTGCTTCCATGGCTATAAATGTGAGTTATCTAATTTTGGTATTGTTTGCTTTCCAGAGAAGCTACTGGACCAAGATTCAAATCCTCCATCACTTGATAGGTTTTATTGGGGTTTTTCCCTCCACAATGTTAGCCAGTAGTAGAATGGAAAGGATGCTGGACTAGGAGTCAGGACACTTGGGTTTTAGTTTCTGCTTTGACTCTAATGGGTTTTATGACATAGATCAAGTCACTTAACATCCCCCACCCTCAGTTTCCTATCCTGTGACCCCTGGCGGTTTCCCAGATTTACTTAGCCTCTATTTCCTCAGTTCCCTTATCTGCAAATGAGAGTGATGATAGCACCTATCTTTCAGGGTTATTATGAGAATAACATGAAATAATATTTATAAAGCACTTAACACAGTGCCTGGTACACGGTAGGTACTATATAAATATAAGCTATTCATTATTATTATTATTATTATGGCAAATCTAACTCAGCAAAGCTGACCTTTCATCTCTAACACCATAGTTAATGCCCTTTTGCAAGTATATTATTATCTCTCACTTGGGTCACCAGAAATTAATTAATTGGTAATTGATTAATGAAATAATATTTATTAAGCACGTACTACATATGATTCATTTATTGCTTGTAGTCTCGGCTGAGTGCTGGGACTACAAATATAAACAAGCAAGATAGTCCCTAACTCAGGAGGAGCTAACATTATAAAAGTAGGTAGCACAGTGGATAGAGTGCTGAACCTGAAGTCAGGAAGAGCCCGGTTCAAATCTGCCCTCACACACTTACGAGTTGTGTGACTTTGGACAAGTCCCTTAACCTCTGCCTCACTTTCTTCAGCTGTAAAATAGAGGTATATAACATTATTGTGATATTTGTACAGTACTAAGCACAATGCCTACTTTAAAGCTTTGTGCTTTAAAATGTGTTTCCTTCTTTACTTCCTAAAAGAGGAAGCCAATACATGTAGAAAATAAGAGTTAGAATAGGGTGGTGGATGAAGCAGAAGGCAGCATGCCTTGGAGACAGCCGAGGAAGTGGGATGGTGGACCAGGATATGGATTAGATAAAGTGCAGGCTCTTCAATTGGAGCCCCAGATCCAGGCCAGTGTCCAATTTGGGTAGGAAGAGGACAGGGAGGCCAGAATACAGAATAAGGTGGCACACCTTAGAGATGTACAGGAACCTTTCTTTGGCATCTGACTTCTAAAGCAAAAATTCTTTCAATATCTTCTTAAAATGTGTAAGGACATACATATGTTATGCATCATTTTACTCTTTGAAGATAATTTTTTCCATAGATATATGGACCAAAATATATGGACATTTTTCATAGATATATATATGGATATATATATATATATATACACACATATGTCAAGGATATAGAAGGAACTGAACAGAAGGCCTGACAGAAAAACCAACCTAACACCTCGATTTCTCACAAGTAACAGTTTTTCCCTTTCTATTTTTTTAGGCAGGAAAGTAATTTGTAGGGGCCATCTTGTCAATTCTAGTGGATCATTTACTAGTCCATATTATACTGGGCACTATCCTATCTTTTTGAACTGCATCTGGGAAATTAAAGTGGCAAAAGATTTCTAAATCAGGCTGGTCTTCTATGATTTCCAGTTAATAAAAGCCCGGTCACTTGGCAATACTATCCCACTTCAATAACCACATATCCGTTAGCTGGAGCTTCAGTCTGGCCACCCAAGTGCTGAGCCTAGTAGCCTCTGACTCATGACTAAAGATACAGGCAACATGTTGAAGCAGGCAGAAGGCCCTCACCTCCAATCAGATGGCATTTTTCTCATGGCAGTCCTTGCAAGATACTGGTGACACAGAAATATTACTTCTTAGGTCCAGGGAATAAGGGAGAATAAGTGGGGAAACAGGGAGAAATCTATAAACCAGTCTGAAACCAGAAGAAATGAGAGTTTTCTCTGAGAAAGAAAAAGGAGGCCCTGGGTATTTATTTTCTTCATAGATTCTCTGTCTAAACCTTTAGCTGTTGTCCCTTGGGGCAATATGTTTCTCAAGAAAGAAGAAACACATGTTTTCAAGATGCTTTTATAATTTGTGATCAACATCTCAATAGTCCTCTTTAGACCTAATTATTGGTACAATTTAACATAAACCCTAGCCAGCATTTTCCTTTTTCTGAGTGGCAATCTTACTTGAACACTTAGCTCATTATCTTAGAAATCTGTTATGACATCTCTCTCTCCTCCTGGTAAAAAGAGTGAGTTAGACCATAGGTGAACAAGACAGCCACTCTCAGATATGGGCTATGTGTCAATATGGTTTTTTTCCTCAAATACACTCCTGTGTTTCTAAGGAGAATTCTGTTGCAGTGAAGAAAAAAACTATAAGGTTCAAAAAAGCATCAATAAACCTTTTTTTAAATCAATGTTTCACAGTTTAACATGTTCCCAACTCAGACAGTTGGTTCTAAATCTACCATCATTGACCAATGCTTCACCTAATCATGGTAGAAGAATATTTCATGCTAAGGAGAGAGGAAGAATAAGACCTTAGAATCCAAAGATGTACTCCAGTAGGCTCCCTGGGAGATTTGTGTAATTTGGAAAACATTCTTTAATCAACAGAAAAACAATGTAGGTTGAGAGCATTTTCAGCTCATTTCCAGATACCTTGATTGGCAAATCCACCTTATGTAATGCTAATCCATGAAAATATAGATTGACACAATTGATTCATTTAAAGAATGATCATTCATTCTATAGAATTGTTTACTTTGAGTCATTTAAATGGCAAACATCCAATGCCTTAAAAAAGTATGGAAAGCATTAATTCCTTAAAAATGATAAACACTTGTGTTCTATGAAGAATTCTTCCAATTTTATTGCTTCTGTGAAAACACAGTTGGGGAAATATTTTCAGTTAAGTCACAGTTTGTTGTCATTTTTCTTGTGAGATGACTCCAAGGAAATTTTTCCCATTGTGTGGGAGAGAACAGTGAGTGTCACAGTGAGAATCATAAATATAGGTTCTGCCAAAGCATGCTAGAGGAAGCCCTGCTATTCCCTCATATTGACATGGCTTCAAATGTAACTAGGATGAGTAGAACAGGAAATTTTGTCAGCTTGTTTTTCATTCCCACAGAGTGGAATTTGAAAATTCCTGCAGTTATGATTACATTGAGGTTTTTGATGGCTCACTAGAGGCTCCTTCATTTGGAAGATTCTGCAGAGGTCCCATCCCTGCACCAACATCACATCAAACCAAATGACAGTAGTATTTTAAACTGATGTCAGTGTCATAGATCGAGGGTTCTCTGCTTCCTATAATTCCATTCACAAAGGTAAAATACATTCAGGTCAAGTGTTTGGGGTGGAGTAAATCATGCGTTGTCTATCTTCTCTTCTTTATTTGGTCTGTCACTGGTTGAATTATCCATTACTGATGATTGTACTCCCATTTCATTTGGGGCTAAATTTAGGAACTGGAGAATCCCCTTCATTTCCCATGTACGGGTTGTCCTTCCCAAACTACATCTTCTCAGTCAAAATGGAGCAGAGGGTTGGAATAATCATGAAATAATTCACCTACTGAAATACCCTGATAGACCCTTCCCTAACCTTCCTCTTAGAAGAGTTGTCCCTGATCACTAAACATGAAAATAAATAAAAACTCAAGCAATTCAGATGTTCTCAATGTGTTTTCCAGAGGATTCCTTGAGGTTGGTGAGCAACCTCAGCAGATGTGAAGGTCAAATAGAGATCTACCATGATAGAAAATGGGGGACCATTTGTGATGATGATTGGGACCTAAATGATGCTCAGGTGGTTTGTAGACAACTGGACTGTGTGGAAGCTATTTATTCCCTAGGAAATGCCTATTTTGGAGAAGGCTCAGGACCCATCACAATGTACAGGGAACAAATACCAAGTGTGGAAATGTCCCCACAAAGGCGGGTTCTCCCACAATGGCAACCACTATGAAGATGCTGGTGCCATTTGCTCAGGTATTGTCTTTTAATTACCATCTTCTCCATCTTTGAATTAAAATAACATTCCTATGTATTTATGAAGACCAAAAATTGGACAAAGAGAAATATAAAGTCTTATATTTGGGTCTAAAAAATTAAATTCACAAATACAAGATGGTTAAACATCAATTCAACTTTGAAAAAAAAATCTGGGAGTCTTACTGGACTTTAAGCTCAATGTGAGCCAACAACATAAGAATAAGTCCGACCAAAAAAATGATAATACAATTTTAGACTCTACAAAGAAAGGCATAACTTACAGGAATAACAAGGGAATAGTCCCGCAGGTTTCTGCACTGGTCAGGCCACGTATGGAAAAGTGCATTCACTCTGAGCACACAATTTAGGATGAATATTGACAAGCGAGAAGGGCAATCAGATTGAGGGCAAATCTCCAATTCATATTAAATGAAGACCAGTTAAAAGAAATGATGTAGTTTAACTTAGAGAAGACTAATGGAGGGCATGATAGCTGTCTTCAGTATTTGAAAGACCATCATGTAGATGAGGTTAAGATTTGTTCTATTTGAAATAAATTTAGCAAAGTTGCAGGATATAAAATAAACCCACATAAATCCTCAGCATTCC
>CM053598.1:71247474-71259374 GCA_028646575.1 Pseudocheirus occidentalis | reverse complement strand
AGGGGAGAAAAATCTGAAACTCAAGTGATTCTGGAACTGAATCTTGTAACCTAAAAGTAAACAAATAAGTCAATAAAGTTAAAAAAACAGAAAAAAAAAGATTTGTTCTATTTGGCTTCACAGAGTCCAGAAAAAAATGGGCAGACATCTAAAAGAGAGAAAGTTAGATGTAAAGGAGGGAAATCTTCCTTTCCAGAAATGGAAGGCATTCTGGAGGCAGTGGGTTCTGTCACTGGAAGTCCTCAAGCCAACAAGACATGAATATTTATCAATCATATTATAGTTGGAGTTCTTTGGGGATATGGATTAGATTAAATGATTTCTAAAGTCACTACAAATGATATCAAATAGTTTGATATTTCCCAAATATCAAAATCTGTGATTCTGTGAATTTGGTTTTTGCAAAGAAGGCAAATGGAATATATAATTGAAGTTGGCTTAAGAAGATTCTGGGGACCAAATATTACTAATACCTTATCTTTGGAGAATGAGCTATTCCACATAAGTGAATTCTCCACATAGCTGAATCTTCCTCTTTCAAGTGTCCCACTCCTATTTAAATTTAAACATTTGGAAGAAAAAATATTTTCAAACATTTCTACTCACTCTCTTGCCATCTTAGGAGGAGAGTATTGAATAATTTCAACATTTTTAAAGATTCAAGGTCATAATTATAAATTTCATTGAGTATAATTAGAGAGCCTCAGGAGAGATTGTAATATATGGGTCTGTTTGCCCCAGAATTAAATAGTCTCATAATCCTGTGCTACCTGACTACATGAAAACCAGTAGAGAATTTCTCACCACAAAATTACATTATCCTGCCCTGTAGTCCATGGTTTAGTGTGCAGGGATGGGGAACCTGCAGCTTCAAGGTCACATGTTGCCTTCTAGGTCCTCAAGTTTGGTTCTTCGACTGAATCCAAATTTTACAGAGCAGAATTCCCCACCCCTGGTTAGAGACTGATAATATATAAATACATATCAAACTCTAGCATATTGCCTCTGTGTTCTATCTGATCTGGGAGGACAAAAATGTAATGGCGAGAGCACAGGACTAGTCATGAAGACTTGGATTCTTGTCCTGGATCTAACACTAACTAGCTGCTTCACATTAAATATTTCTAGGCTTGACTTATCTACAAAATGGAGGCAATTCCTGCCTTCCATACCTAATAGGTGTTATTGGGAGGGTGAAACAGAGGTGAACACACTTTGGGAAGGGTAATGCTTCACTCATTGTCTCTTCCTCTTCACAAGTGATATTGAAAAGGAAGTAATGGGATGTTCTGATGCATTGTGTACTCTCCTTCAGCCAACAGCTGCTCTTGTAGTACTCAAAACTTCATTATTTCTGTTCTCATTCCAGATACCACCACCTTGAGGCTGGTAGCTTCCTCCAATAGATGTGAAGGTTGTGTGGAAATTTACCACGAAGGACAGTGGGGGACAGTTTGTGATGGCAACTGGGATCTGCAGGATGCCCAGGTGGTCTGTAGACCACTGGGCTGTGGGGCAGCTATTTCTGCCCCAGGAAATGAGTGTTTGGGGCAAGGCTCAGGATTCATTTCCTTATATGATGTCCAGTGTACAGGGAATGAAGACAACCTGAGGATGTGTTCTTACAGAGACTAGTTCTCCCATAATTGCAGTCACCTCAATGATGCCAGCATCATCTGTTCCAAGATTGTGTAATTTTCTTTTTATCCACAATGTAAGAAATCAATACAAAGAAAGATTATATTACATGGAAATACTGCTGTGGTCAATTACTAAAAATTACGTCCTTAGTACTTAAAAGGGTGGGGGGAGGCAGCTAGGTGGCACTGTGGATAGAGTGCTGGGCCTGGAGTCAGGAAGACTCATCTTCATGAGCTCAAATCTAGCCTCAGACACTAACTAGGCAAGTCATTTAACCCTGTTTGCCTCAGTTTCCTCATCTGGAAAATGAACTGGAGAAAGACATGGCAAATCACTCTGGTATCTTTGCCAAGAAAACTCCAAATGGGGTCATGAAAAGTTGGACATGACTAAGCAACAACAGTAAGCTGGGAGAAGGCTCATCTTCCCTAGTTACTTCCCCTGTGAGATCTTTAGAGTCTCCTTTGTGGCTGATCTCAGTGAGTACAAGCGCATCAAAGCCCTGTTTTCTCAGCCTGGATTAGAAACTATTTTTTTAAACCTGGCCCACAAAGAGTGCTTTCCTAGACTTCAGTTCTGACTCAATCTGACAGGCACCTTCATCCTCATAGGACCAAAGGATCACAAAACCAGAGCTGGAAAGGACCCCAGAGGTCATCTTTTTTAGTTCCCCTTGTTTTACAGATAAGGAAACCAAGACTCAAGGATTTTAAGTGCTTTGCTTCATTTCACAAAGGCAGCAAAAATCAGAGGTGAGATTAGAACCCAAGTCCTGGATGTTTCAATGGCTATAACTTCAACAGTCTCCCACCCTTGACCCATTCTTCTCTTTCTTCATTGATTTTCCTGATACAAATTCACTATCTTGATACAACAGCCAGTTCTATCCTCCTGGTCAAGTTAGCATTTCCATCTTCTGCCTTAGACTGGCACCCAGGCTTTGTCTTCTCTGGAGTTCATGTGATCAGAGACCAGGGAGGCATAGGCTTCTATGATCTCCCTTACTGAGTCTGCCTTTCAAATGAAGCTTCCAATATGAGTATCCTAGAGAGAGTCTTCTTAGGATTTTTTTGCCTGGTTAAAATTCATTCCTTTGTAAACTTCTCAAGCCTCTTCTCTTGCCCTTACTTGTCAAGAAAATCCTATCCCTAAATCCTCTAAGACTAACTTTCCTCCAATCCAAGAACCTCATGGAAGATGGGAGCTATCATGTTTCCTTAACAACCATTTTAAATGACTAACTGGCCCACTCCCCAGCTTTCTCTCTAATCACTGACAATGGGGGAAAAGAGAAAGAACAAGCACTGAACATGGAATCAGAAGTCATGGGTTCAGTCTTAACTCTTCCACTTGTGAGGTCATAAGTAAGTCACTAAAGCACTCTAGTCCTCAGCTTCTTCGTCTGAAAGCTGAATGGTTCCGATTAGATGACATCTAAGGGCCCTTCTAGTCCTAAATCCTATGATCCTGTAAGTCCTTGCTTCCTATACCCCTTGGGCTCCCCACTCAATAGCAGAATTAATATATAAAAAAAAACATATCCTGTGTTCACTGCACCAGAGACAGCTCCACCTATTGTTCTGGGTCATGGCTGGATTTCTAAAGTAATTAGTAAAAGATTATCCCCTCCATGGATACATGCCCTAAGTCTCTAACCATTAGTATAGTTGTAATTTTTCATGTTTATTAGTACTATTCTTTATCTGTGTACAAAATATTCATTCATCTGCATTCTTGTATGTTTCTGCTTAAATCACTGCGGCATCTTTTAAATGATCTTCACTTGATTGTTATATAGAAATAAAATATTCTATTGTTCACCCACACTAACCCAGCATCATGTTTACCTGGAGAAGAGCACCCTAGCAGAAAAAAAAAAGTACTCTTACATCATGACACAATAGACAAAGTACTGAACTAGGAATCAGGAGATTTGGGTTCAAATCTTCACTGTGCCACCTTGAGTAGAGCACTCAGCCACACTGATCTTTAGGGTTCTCATCCTTAAAATGAGACACCTCCAAGGGATCTCTGCAGAATTGCATCACGTTGAATAGGAGCTTCAAACTTAATATCTGTGCACATTCCAACAATGTCTCTTTAATTACTGAGGGAAGTGGATCTCTACAGACCCTTCCAGCCCAAACAACTGTGGAGAGAAAGAAAAAGAGAAAGGTGAGAAGAGGCAGGAGAAAGGGGAAACAGAGAGTAGAGAAAGAATAATAGAAAGAAGAGAGGGCTTTAGGAAAGGAAGAAAACAAAGGACAGGAAAGGAAGATGCTGTGGGTCAGGACCCTAGTATTACTGGAGAGGCTTGAGTTCACCACCAATGACCCAACACCACCAATGGGGCTAATGTGAGTGATGCGATGGAGCAGTCCTAGAGCCATTTGTGTCCACAAGGTGACTGATTTGGCACCCAGTGGAAGGAAGTTTGGATGAGGAAAATACAAAAAGGGGTTTTGAGGACATTATCAGAGTTCCTGAGATGCTAGGGGGCCTCCTTGATTCCTGCTTTTGCTTTCCCTACTGACAGCTTTTAGCTCCTTTTACCTTCTTAAGAACTGCTTGTTAACCACCTCAGAGACTGATTTTACCTGGGGATATTTTTAAATGTTTTCATTAAAGAGATTATTTCTTTGAACCCTCAGATTCTGAGTGATCCACTGCACCAAATGTGAAACCACAATAAGGACAGAGAAAACGTATGAGAATATGAGATGAGGATGCAACATTGGGGTCCAGTGACACGACAGAAATAACAGATCAGGGGAACAATGCACAGAAAGACTTCATTTCATTCAGAGTCCCTGCTGCTCCTTTTATCTAAGAACCTTTAAAAATAGGATCTACTAATGAATGAAATATGTTCATTGTTCCTATCTGTACCTAAACCTCATTGTAGAGCTTTGAAGCTTTTCCATTGTGAAGTATGTTTTAATCCAACAGGTAAAGAAAATATAAATGTCTTCTTAGTGGTCTGTGATTGGGTACATGCCATTTCTTTGGAGAGTCAGTGCTTTTTTAAACGTCTGCCCTGATTTTCTAAACATTGAAAATACTAGTTGATTACCCACGCTTAAGTGACTGACCCTGATGAGTCCAGCTCTTATGACATATGACATTCAGAATCCCACATTTTTGCTTTCACCAAAAAACCATAATTACCCCATCCTTCCAGTAGTTTCAATAGTTCTGTCTTCAACTTAATTGCTTTGCTATTTGTTCATTTATGGGTTTCAAGTATTTTCTGTTTGGCAATAAGAAGCTTAAGGAAAAAAATGAAAAAAAAATGGGAAGGAAGGAGACTTTCCTTCATTACCAGCAGTACTCACAGTACCAGATCTTAAATTATAATACAAATTAGTAATCACCAATCTATGTTACATTGACTAAAAAATAGAAAAGTTAACTTATAGATGCAAATGAATGTTGTAATATGGGATTAAATAAATCCAAATACTAAGGCAAATAAGATAAGGATTCACTATTCCACAGAAACTACTAGGAAAATGGGAAAACAGCATGGCAAAATTTAGATTTAGAACAGATATCCCACCATATACCACAATAAGCTTAAATGGATCCACAGCCTAGCTACAAAAGATTATGTCATAAGCAGATTAGGGGAATGAAGGAGAAATATCATTCACAATTATAGATAGTGGAAGAAATCATGATTAGACAAGGGAGAGAAAGGACAACTTTGTTATATAGAATGAAAGAACATATGCCCAAATAAAATCAATGCAGCTAAAATTAGAAGAAAAGAGATAACTGGAAAAATCTTTGTAATAAATTTCTCCCATAAAGGTCTGGGAGATATACAAGATATTAAATGAACTGATTTAAATATGTAGGAATAAGAGTTATTCACCAATAGAGAAATGACTAAACAATATGAAGACATTCTGAAAGAAAGAAACCTTACTTATCAATATCCACATGAAAAAATGCTCAAAATAATTAATAATTAGAAAATTAAAAATTAAAATAACTCTGAGGTTCTACTTTACACCTAGCAGATTGGCAAAGAAGACAAAAAGATAAAATAGTCATTGTTGGAGGGGCTGCTGGAAGACAGGTGCTCTAATGTTCTGTTAGTGGAGCTATCATTTGACCCAGCTATTTTGGAAAGTCATTTGAAACTACATTGAAAAAAGTGACTAAAATTCATACCCTTCAACCCACCAATAATACTAGTAGGCCTATTCTTCCGAAAAAGATCAAAGAAAAAAGAAAATAACTCATATACAAAAATAATTATGGCAGCTCTTTTAATCTTAGAAAAAAACTGAAAATGAAGCCAGAGGTTATCAATTGTGGAATGTTGAACAAATTATGGTATATAAATGTAAGGGAATATTGTTGTAGCAAAAGAAATGATGAAGGAAATGGTTTCAGAGCAACCTGGAAAAATTTGTGTGAACTGATAGAAAGCAAAGTGAAGAGAATCAGAACAATTTATACAGTACAATATTGTGAAGAAAAACAACTTTGAAAGATTTAAGTACTGTCACACCAGAATCATGACACCAGAAGACCAATGATGAAGCATTGATCCATTTCCTGACAAAAGGGTGATGAACTCAAGGCACAAAATGAGACAAGGAAAATTTGTGGACTAGGTCTATTTCTACAATTGTTCTTTTTTTTTTTATTTGTGATAGGTGATATAGGGGGAAAAGAAAATCTTGTAATAATGTTGCCTGCCTACAGAAAAAAGAAAAGAAAAAAGGGTCACTGAAATATACTTTTAACATGCTCAGGGGAAACAGAAGAAAGTTCAGAAATAGACAAGTTAGATGTTTAGAAAGGAATATGTTATATTTATTATTTTTAAAGCATGATATAAAGAGAAACAGTTTCATGTATAAATATTTCTTTCTCTTCTACTTTGAGAAAATGTTCTTTCTTGATATTTTAAATGCAGAATATTTTTTAAAAATTAAAGAAAAACAAGGTACAATATCTAGATGAATCTATTAATTCAAGAGGTGTTTGAATAGACCCAGTGATTGAACTGGATCATAGCACTTATCACCTACTCCAATTCCCACATTTTACAAAGAAAATCATGAAAGAATCCCAAAGTGAACAAAAGATTTCACCAAAATCACATAGTAAATAATTGGGCAGGGAATTAATTCATAATAATGGCTTCTGACTTGAAATCCAAGGCTCTCTACACTAAAATTCAAAATTTCTTTTTTTTCTTCAATAAATATTTGATTGATTTGATTCATCAATGGTTCTCTAGTCATGGTGGAAGACCCAAGTCAGATGCTGCCTAAGGCACTTACTAACTGTGTCACCCAGAGCAAATCATTTAATTTCCCTCATTCTCATTTTCCTCAGCTAGAGCATAGGGATTAATCATAACATCTATTCACAAAATTGCTGTGAGGATCAAACGTTATAAGGTAAGGTGCTTTGCAAGCCTTAAAGCAACACTATTACTATTAACTATGAGCAAACTGAAAAGATTTCTTCTCTGAACCGACTGAATCAAATAATCATTTGGGTATCATATATGAACTCCAGAAGGTAAAGAATTTGAAAACCACCAAAAAACACAAAGATCCAGAAAACTTCTTTCCCAAGGTGCCAAGGGTTCACGTGCTCTTTTTCCCAATGTTTTTCCAGAATCTATTCTTCATTACAGGAAAACTAGAAATCTGCATAAGAAAAGATTAAAATATTCTCACTGCTTCCCAGAAACAGAAAGAAAGCCTCATTTTATCTAATCTCTCTTTTTCTTAAGGGAATTGCACCAAGGATAGAATTCTTATCTTCAAATTTGTCCTTAAGGAATTGACTTAAAATGAATTTGAAGACTATAAGTAAAACTTTCATATTTATTTTTTGTTTGTCAGAGAATATCTCTATTTCTCAGCAGCACATGGCACCTTTACAGAAACTGACCATACGCTGAAGCATAAAGATCTCACCAAAAAGTGTAGAAAGCAAAACAACTGAGCACATTTACTAATTACAATCCAATGTAAATTATATTCAATAAAAAGCCCTCAAAGAAAGAATGTAAAAAGAATTGTAGACTAACATGATTCTAAAGAATTGGTGGATTAGGTAACAAATTATAGAGAAAAAATAAAAAATATCATCATAGAAAATTGCAATAATCATCAAAATATATGGGACACAGAAAAAGTAGTTCTGAGGGAAACATTTATAGCAGTAAACATGTTCAGTAGTAATAGAGAAAAATAACAAATCAATGAATTTGGCAAGTAATTAAAAAACTTGAACAACGAAAATTCCCAACTAAATAACCGTGCAGAGATTCTGAAAATTATAGAGACTGACAAAAAAAATTAAAGCAAAAATCGAATTGATAAATAAAACTAGTTTTTAAAAAAACTACAAAACTAATAGCTAATCTTAAAAAAAGATAGGAAAACCACATTGTTCATATCAAAATGTGAAAAAACAAAAACAGTGATTACAGGGGAAATAAATTATCAGAAATTATTCTGCCCAATTAAATGCTAACAAAACTTATAACTTGGAAAAATCGATACAAATTTGAAAAAATATAAATACTCAGATTAACAAAACAAGAAATACACCATTTAAATAACCAGAAGTTGAGCCAGTCATAATGTCTCAAGAGGAAAAAAAATTCCAGGAACAAACAGGTTTATAAGTAAATTGTATCAAGCATTAAAAGAACAACTAATTATAATATAAATTACTTGCAATAATTAGAAAGAGGGGCAATCCTCTAATTTGTTTTTTTTTACAATTGTCTTTATATCTAAACCAAGAAGCGACAAAATAGATAAAGTAACTAACATTGATGCAAAATTTTAAATAATATTAGCAAATAGGTTACCATAACATTTTAGAAAGATTGTATACTATTACCAGGTCATTTTTATATAAGAAATTGTGGATCAGTTCAAAATTAGTAAAAACAAAAATATAATAAATCATGTAAATACTATAAATAATAAAATCCATATTATTGTTAAATATTTGTTGAAAAGGCTATCCAAAAATCCAGCACTCATTTCTATTAAAAATTCTAGAAAGTGTAGGAAAAAATAGGCCTTTTCTTAATACAGCAAATGATCTCTATATAAGTTCAAAATAAAGTATCAAAATAAAGTATTCAAAAAAAAGTTAAAGATTTTTCCAATAAAATTAGGAGTAAAGTAAGAATGCCAGTTATCACCACTGCTACTTAACATAATACTAGAAATGCTAATCATAGCAATAAGACAAGAAAGAGTAATGAGAAGAATAAACATATGAAAGAGGAAACAAAATTATCATTTTTGTAGATATGATGGTATAATTACATAGTCTTAGAGGGTCAAGTAAAAAATTATTGAAATAATTATTAATCCAGCAAAGTTATAGGATACAAAATAAATCTACCTAAACTATCACCATTTTTAAATGGTGATTAGCTAACAAAACCTAGTAAGGAAGAGCTAGAAAGAGAAATGCCATTCAAAAGAACTACAGAAGCTATAAAACATTGTAGTGTATCTGCAAAGAGGGCTATATGAATTCAACTATTTTTAAAATTTTTAATATGATTCACTTATTAAACACTTGCAGAATTTTAAAAAACCAAATAACTTCAGAAATTGTCATTGTTCCTGGTCAAACAACTATAATAAAAATGATAATATTTTCTAAGCTAATTTACATATTAAATTATATACTGATCAAACTACCAAAAATATTTTATAGAGCTACAAAAATAATTTTAAAAATTTCATATGAAGAAACAAAAAATCAGGAATCTCAAGGGTTATTTAAAAATGGGAAAGAGGAGTGTCTATCAGTATCAGAGCTAAAACTATACACAAAAATCTCAGTTGTCATTGAAAATGAATTTTAGTGGCTAAAACTTAGAGTGGTCAAACAGTAGAACAGTTTAATTACACAATATGACACAACAATTTTTGATAAACTCAAAGATTTCAGTTATTGAGGGAAGGAAGTACTTGCTATCTGACAAAAAAATTTCAGGGAAAACTAGATAGCAGTCTGGCAAAAATTAGTGTTATACCAACATCTCATTCCAGATGAATATGTGACCTAGATATAAAAGATCACATCATAAACAAATTCAAGGAGCAAGGATGAAATTTCCTTTCTGGGAAGAGTTAATGACTAAACCAACAATTAAAGAGGTTTATATAAAATAAAATGAACAATTTTGGTTATATAAAATTTTAAAGTTTTTTGTACAAACAAATCTACTGCAGTAAAATTTAGAAAGGAAATGCGCAAATGGGAAAAATCTTTTTATCAAGTTTCTCTGATAAAGGCCTTATATCCAAACTATATAAGAACATGAAATAAATGTATAAAACTAGTAGATGTATGGTCAAATGATACAAACAGGCAGTTTTCAAAAGAAGAAACCCAAGCTATCAACAACCATTTTTTAAATGTTCTAAAGTTCACATTACTAATAAATTATAATAAATTAATAAACAACAAATATACAAATAAATAAATATGATAGATAAAAGTAAATAAATTATTATAAATGGAGAAACTGAAATTGAAACAGTTTTGAGGTTCCTCCTTACCTGCATCAGACTAGCTAACATAACAAAGGAAGAAAGTGACTAATGGTGGAGAAACTGCAGGAAAAGATACACACTAATGTACTAGTGTGTTGTCAGGAGAGCTTTGAATTGGCTCAATCACCCTGGAAAGCAATTTGGAATTGTAACCAAAAATTACTAAGTCACACATACCCTTTGATCCAATTATACCACAGTGAGGCCTGTACCATAAAAAAGATTAAAAAAGAAGAAATGGACCTATAGTAAAAAAAAACTCTGGTCCTGGAAACTAAGAAACCTAGATTTTAGATCTAACTTTACTAATAACTGACTATGTGAACCTGGACAAGTTCCTCCTCTGGGCTTCAGTTTCCTCATCTGAAAAGGAAAATGGAGTAGATTATTTCAAAAGTCCCTTCTAAGACCGACATTCTAGGCTTCTAGTTGTTTTTCTCCATGGCTCTTCTCCCTACTCCCATCACTTCAACTTTAGATCCATAGACCACATCTCTGGTAAGAACCTGACTTTCTGAGCTACAGAAAGGTTTTTTTGATCATTCTGAAATAAGTGAACCAAAGGGCTAAAATAAAAATTTGCCCTCACTTCCACTGTTTCTACAACATAGAAACCTTGGATATGTATATATGGATGTTTATGATGTACATGTGCAAGAAATATGAGCTTTCCAAGAAAGAAAACACTTTATCACAGCCCAATGATGGTAAAAAAAAAAAAAAAAGCACTAGGCACATCTGTGATTTTCTCACTTATTCCCATGCATTGGTTACTTTAAATTGTCAAGCAGAGATTAATCAAAAAAATTAATATTTGGCATAAATCCCAAGGATTGCAAATTCAGTGTGTGTATAAAAGGTGTGAATGATCCGGAGTAATTCACTGACAACATGGTGACATCAGGAAGCCTCTTCCCTCTTGTCCTTCTCATTCTAGAATGTCTGGCAGAAAAGCACTTTGCACAACCCACAGATATGAAAAATTAATAATAATCTTATGCTTCCTATTTATGCTATTTGGGGAAGCACCTCCATACACCCTCTTTCTTGGCTGTCCTCAGTAGCAGTGACTAGTGGGGCTTGGTATTAAAGATGGAAGAACATAAATTGATTACACTGCCTACATTCTCACACACTATGAAGGTTATTTTGATTAGAGTTCTTTAGGCTGAGAATTTGGATCGGTTCTCTCTATTATATGAGGCTATCATTGAATCTTATTCTTAGAAGAGGAAAGGCTCTTCTTCAACAAACAGCATTGACGATTTTACTGATGACAGAGCAGAACATCAAAGAACATGGCCACTGTGACCTAGATGGAGCAATATGGCTTAACACAGTCCCAAAAATATAGTAGATAAATATAAGAATATTACTCAACAAATGTTTTGATAATAAATAACTACAATGAAAAATAAACTTAATTTCTCAGTTGTTCACAAATGATAAAAATTTTCCTTTGCTATTTTACAGATAGTAAAACAAGTTGAGGTGGATTCCTTGTCAATTCTAACGGATCGTTTACCAGTCCAAACTATCCTGGACACTCTCCCAATCTCTTAAACTGCATCTGGGAAATAGAATAGGCAATGATTTCCAAATCAGCCTGGCCATTGATGATCTGCAGTAAGACCATGGTTACCTCATAGCATCACTTCCCTTCAATAACCAGATATTTATCAGTTTGAG
>CM053598.1:71203138-71247374 GCA_028646575.1 Pseudocheirus occidentalis | reverse complement strand
AAGCAAGCTCTGTGTCTTAAGTTTTCTGTGCAGCTGTTTCTCCCAGAGAAAGCGGAAGCGGGGAGCCGGGGATGCCCGAAGCCTGTTGAGGAAGGGTATAGGTGAAACCTATACAGCCTGACCCCCAAAAACTGTAACACACTTCCTGAGTCAAGTAACCTCTGGTTTATGGGTCAACACAAAGATCCCATAATTCACTTTGACATTCAAAATTCTGAATCAGGTTTATAAGACTTTTGTAGATATGAGGTAACGTTTTTCTTATGGGTAGTCCTACCCAGCAAGATGTGAGTGAGAAAAGATGTAAGTGACCCAGGAATACTGATTCCCTGGACAACCTAGATAAGATCTACTATTCTGCACCACAGAAGTAATGGGGAATATATTTCCCCCAAATGACAGAAAGGAGCCTCTGGCTATTTCCTGGACAGATCAACTCTGCAAACAGTTCATCAGTTGTTGCCCCTTCTATTTCTTGAGAAAGGGGAAAAAAATAAGCCTTTTTAAGATGTTTTTAGAACTTGGGAACCAAATTTCCAGAATTTTTCTTAAGCCAGATTATTAGTATAGGATAGATAATATGAAGGTTTTTTCATGTATTTTCAAAACATCAGTCCTATTTGAACACTTAGCCTATCAGTTTAGAAAATACACGTGGCCCGTATCACTGCTCTTGGTTAGAGAGGGAGGGGGCTGACCCCATATGCAGAATGAGGCATATGGTGCCAAATATAGTCAATGTAAAAGTTTATTTTGTTTAACTGTATTTCATTGTTCCAAGGAAAGATTCTACTGTAATGTTTGGGGAATGGTAGAAGAAGAGAGAGGGGAGACAGAATTATGAAATGAGAATGTTATTTTTTAAAGTGTTAATAAAACATCTTTTTAAAATGCTCGTGTGTGACAGTTTAAACTTAGTCACCACTCAGGAGGTAAGCTCTAAATTTGCCATCATCAGAAAAAAAAATCTGTATCTAGTCATGCATGGAAAAAAAAACTAATGGAAGGGAGGAAGAATAAATGTATGTTGTCTCCTCCCTTAAAATGTGAGTCCCTTCAGAGACTGTGTTTTTGCCTTTCTTTGCATCCCCAGTATTTAGCCCAGTGCCTGATCCATAGTAAACACTTAATAAAGGTTTGTTGACCTGACTTTGCTCTTAAAAGTCCAAAGATATGCTGTGAACTTTGTGTTACTTTTGATATTTTCTTTGAACAGAGAATCACTGAAGCTGGGGCATTTTCAGCTCATTTCCCAACATTTCAGTAGCATTCTATAGAGATTCTTCTCTAAATCTACTGCTTATGTGAATACACTTGGGGTTGGGGAAATGTTTTCCATTAAACCACAAGTTTCTTATTTGTAGTGTAGGATGATTGCCATGAAATTCTTCCTGTTATAAGGGCAAGAGCAATGAGTATCATGATGCCAAAGTATGCTACAGGAAGTCTCACCATTCTCCTACATTCGTCTTCTGTTCTGCAGATTGGAATTTGAAGATTTCTGTACTTATGACTACATTGAGATTTTTGATGGTTGATTGGATTTTTCTTCGTTTGGAAGATTCTGTAAAGGTCTTATTATGACACTCATATCAAGCTCCAACGGAATGACAGTTTTATTTAAAACTGACGGCAGTATCACAAATCAAGGGTTTTCTGCTTCCTATAGTGAAATCCAGAAAGGTAAAAAACATTGAGGATTAATATTTCGATGTAGTAAGTGGTAGGATGACTATTTGTTCTTGCTTTTTTGATGGTCTAGTCACCTATTTTTGTACATTGAGTTCCCTTTTCATTAGGGCTAAATTTGAGAAATGAAGAATCCCCTTCATTTCCTATGTATAGACTATCTCCCGAGTCACATTTCCTCATTAAAGTGAAACAGAGGGATGGAACAATCATAGAACAATTAACTCGGTTATATGCTTTTTGGAAATAACAACCTGCCCAAAATTTCCTAGAAGAATATTGTCCCTGATCATTAAAACAGCAAAATGGATAGAAATTCAAACAATTAGTATGATCTTGTGCTTTCCTTGATACTGAAAGGTTCCTCGAACAGGTGTGAACGCTGTTCTCAAATCTTATTTCTTGCTCCATAAAATCTAAAGTATCTGGCCCCCTATCTCTATACACACAAAACTACAGCCTTTCTTGATTGCCTCATTATATGTCTCCTAAACTATTACAATTGCTTCTTGATTGTTCTTTCTGCCTTAAATCTTCTCTCCTCCAATCTCTTCTCTGCGCAGCTGATAAAGTAATTTTCCTTAAGATCAAACGGTGTCACTTCACTACTCAATAAACTCTAGTGGTTCCCATTGTCTTGAGGATAAAATACCAACTCCTCTGTTGGCCTTGTAAAACCCTCCATAAACATGACTCCAACCTATCTTTATAGCTTTTTTAGATATTACTGTCCTTACCTCACTCTACAATTACTACTAAATTGGCTTTCTCTCCTTTCCTCATACATGGCACTCATCCCCATGAGTGCTTTTGCACAGGCCATCATCCAGGCCAGAAATGCACTCTCTCATCATTTCCTTTTCATAGACAGTAGTAACAATAGTAATACTAGCTAACAATTATATAGTGCCTTAAGATTAGCAAAGCACTTTCTATACGTTATTTTATCCTTATACTCAGCCTGTGAGGTAGGTCCTATTATTGTCCCCACTTTAAAGACAAGGAAATTGAAGCTGAGAGGATTGAAGTGATTTGCCCAGGCTCACTCAAATGGTAAGTATCCAAGGCAGAATTTGAACTCAGATCTTCCTGGTTCCAAGCTCAATGCTACCCTTTTTGCCATCTATCTCACTCTCTTCCTTCGAGTTACAATTCAAAAAAGTCTTCTACAGGAAGTCTTTCCTGATTCTCCACCACCACAACTCTATTACCCTCTTTCCTCCTAATCATTTATTTACTTTATATTTATTTTACAACTAATAACTAGGTGGCACAGTGGATAGAGTGCAAAGCCTGGAGTCACAAAAACTCATCTTCCTGAGTTCAAATCTGGCCTTGGATACTTACTAGCTGTGTGACCCTAGGCAAGTCACTTAACCCTGTTTGCCTCAGTTTCCTCATCTATAAAATGAGCTGGAGAAGGACATGACAAACCACTCCAGTATCTTTGCAAAGAAAATCTCAGATGGGGTCACCAAGAATCAGACATGACTGAACTACTACAAAAAGCTATATGTTTATTATACACACACACACACACACACACACACACACATATACACGCTGTCTCCCATTAGACAATGTAAGGTCCTTGAGAAAGAATAGACAACTACTTCATTCTCTGCATTTGAGCCTCCAGTGCCAACATAGTTTCTGGCACAAAGCAGATGCTTAACAAATTCTTGGTGATTGATTGATTAAACTGAAGCTTCCCCCTTTAAGCTCTCCCCTTTTTCAAAATTTCAACCATTTTTGGATACAAATCTTTCCAAAATAGTTTACATGCTTCCCTGTCTCCTTAAGCAAAGGACCCTCAATAAAATTTAACTATTTCTTGAGAATTCCATGTCATCTCAATGACAACAGCTTCAGGGCTGGTTGTCCCTACAGTTCCATAGGATTGCGGTGTTTGATTCTTTGTTGCTGCTTTTAATTTTTTTTCTTCCCTCTAATTGTTATTTCTTGATGCTGAAGATGACTGTGCTTCTTTCCCACTTCCAAATCCTTCATTTATTCATTTAACAATCATTAATTAAGCACCTACTATATTATGCTACACAAGGTGCTAGGCACTGGAGGTACAAAATCAATACTGAAATAGCCTCTGCCTATATTTATTTAAATAGTATTAGAAACTTAAATCTCCTGTGACCTGGGAAACAGAAATAAACTTGTTAGAGCTGCTTCATAAAGAGAATTGACAAATGGTGGGGCAGAGGGGAGGTACCAGAAGTCACCTCAACTGATATGTTAAAGACTCTCGAGAGTGAAGTATGTGAGCTTTATCACAGGGACTTTGGCCCATCCACCCCAGCTACTCAGGGGCCCTGTTTGTCTTTTCATATGGTTCTTGGCTATGTTCCAGACAGGTAAGTTTGCCAGATAAGTGATCACGTTGTAAGGTGTTCTTGTATGAAGAAGAATATGGAGAAGTACATGTGAGGAACCAGACCCTTGAGAGATTTTTAAAACAAAAAGAATAGGCTTAACACAGCTTGGTATATGATAAGCAAAGAATCCAAATGTGATTGGTCTTTGTCTCCCTTCTCAAACAGAAAACCACATGACAACTCCATTCCCCACCACTGTTGATCCATTCACTCTACTGGGTAAGCCATAGCTTTTCTAGGCTTCCTTCAGAGCCAAAGACAGGGCTCAAGGTCAAAAGGTTTAGATCATAATGGTCATTGAACTCTTGATATTCCCTCTGACAATCACCACAAATACACCAGACTGGGCAAAAAGGAATTGGGTTAACTGCTGGGTCATTAGAACTAATAGGGTCATTCTATTTAAATTCCAAGTATAAGCAATGAAAAACAGTATGGTGCAGTACAGAGAGACAGACAGACAGACAGACAGGAGAGAGACAGAGACAGAGAGACAGAGACAGAGAGAGAGAGAGAAAAAGAACCTTGAAGCCAAGAAGAGCCAGGTTCAAATCCTGACTTTAATACATACTGGCCATGTAACCCTGAGAAAACGCTATCACTGTTGCAAGTTACTAGAAGGTAAATTGCAGAGAAGGTGGAAACCTGCATTATTAGAAAGAGTCCCCTCACCTGGGAGTTTCCTATACCAAATAAATCACAATTCCAGTGCAGGGAGGAAGACCTCCCTGTCAGCAACTCGGCAATTTTCAGGAGCAAAAAATAATCCTTGTTCTCAAGAATTTTATATTATTCTAGGGAGGAAAAGCCATGTGCATATTTCTCTCCATTTGAGTCAACAGGCATTTGGAAACATTTTCATTCTTATCAGGATGAATTGCTTTTTTGTCTTCTCAAATGATCTCACACTGACCTCTTCAACAGAATGCAATACAATTCCTCCAACGTATGGTAAGTTCAATCTTTTCTTGGGTAAATGAATCTAAAAGCATTTACTCAACATTACTGTGTCCCAGGTCTTATGCTAAGCATTGGGAATAAAAGTACGAAAAGGAGACAGTCCTAGCCTTCGAGGAGCTTGAAGGGACGCGTATTAGCATGTGATGGTCAGGGAAGTGAGTTTGGGTCTGGGGAGTTGTAGAGATGATAAGCTGATCCATAGAGCCATAAATTCTGCCCTTTGCAGAAGTGATGGTACTAATGACTTGATTACTATGTTCAGAGTAAAAGGTAAAAAGGGGGTAAGGCTTTGAGGGGCATCTGGGTGGCACAGTGGAGAGAACTGAGGGCATGAAGGCAGAAAGACTCCTCTTTCTGAGTTCAAATCTGGCCTCAGACACTTATTAGCAGTGTGACCCTGGGCAAATCACTGAATCCTATTTATCTCAGTTTCCTCATCTGTAAAATGAGCTGGAGAAGGAAATTGCAAACCACTCCAGTGTCTTTGCCAAGAAAACCCTAAATGGGGTCACCAAGAATCAGACGTGGCTGAACAATAAACAATAACACATACATGATAGCAGGAGAGGCAGTGAGATGGTCTAAACAGAAAATTAGAGGGAATGTAATACAGTTTAGCCTAGGGACCAGCTAAATGTGGTTACCTAGATCCAAGGCCATGCAAAATGTTATTGCCACAGATCACAGTCTATTAAAGGCTATTATTATGTCCTCCTTCTCAAACTGTGCTGCTCTTCTCCCTACCCCAGACAACTGGTAAGCCCTGATTTCTCTGGCTCGTGTGAATGACTGATGGCAAATATCAAAATCGAAAAAGTCCAATTAAATGGGACAGGAACTGTCTATTTCCTCTTTGTGTTATGATAATATCTAACATTTGTCACAGTACTTCAAGATTTTCAAAGTGATTTACATGTGTCATGTCATTTGATTCTCAACAAACCTGTGAGGCTCATTATACTCATTTTGTAGGTGAGGAAATTGAAGCTCAAGCAACCTGTCCAAGGTCAGAGAGCTATTACATGAAGCAGGAGTCAAATTCTGGTCTTCCTGACTCCAGAAATAATGTGCAAGGCACCACACCACCTAGCTGCCTGCTGGGCACCTAATAAATGATTATTGAATTAATAAATTAAGAACTTCTTTCTTCCAGAAACTCTTCTGGGTGTTAGGATACAATGGAAAAAAACGAAACAGTTCTTGTCCTCAAGATGCTTACATTTTACTGGTATGACTATATAGGAACACAAACAAATATAACGTAAGAAAGAATAAAGCAGGATAAAAGGAGAGATGAACATACAGTACTCAAATACTCAAGTACTTTGAGCTTCACAGTTAATAGGTTGCTTTTTCATTTGAGATACCTAATAATAAAAATATCCCATAATTCAGACTCCTCATTAACTTAGACTGATGTCTTCTCTTTGCACTTCAATTTAATTTAAGTTTACTACGAGTATGTATAAAAGGCTTAGATCCTTTTGAGGGTTGTGGAGGCTTTCTGTCTGGTTTTGAAGGCTCATTCTCCAGTCCCTCCTACCCGGGAAAGTATCCAAATGATGCTTACTGTGTTTGGCAAACAGAAGTGGACCCAGATTTACTCATACAGCCCAATTTTGATGATGTGGAGTAAGTATTGGCTGGCTAGGATAACAACTAACAATCATATTCAAGTTGAAAACAGCAGCAACCTTTGCCTTTCCTCCCAGTTATGCTTCTTTTGCTGAGTGGTTTTTTGGAAAGATTTTGGTTTATTATATGCCAGCTCACAGGGCAGCATGGCAAATGTTCTGGGCAGTTCTTTTAGGTCCTGTGGCTAAAGTTTAATTGTGATTGTGAAAGTGAGATTTTAACTTTATCAGAAAGTCAGAACCAGGCAAGGTGGTAGGATTCACTCAGCCACAGCCCTTTCTAGAGTTTTATCACATTGAGACCCCAGGAGATAAATCTCCTCCTTGGAAAGGGCAAGCTCAAAAGAACTCCATTAGTTTTATTTGTCTGTTCTGTCTGTAGGGTTAATGACCAATAATTTATTAAGTGCTAATAATGTGCCAAGCACTGAACTAAGTTGTAGAAATGAGCTGAACCAGCCAGTTGCGATGAGAGCTGCCCCACAACCAGGATCTGGTGCATGCCTGATTAGTCTTGACCAAGATATTTCTTTCACAACAGAAAACAATAAAGAGATCTAGAATCAAGACAGAATGGAGATTGGACATCTAGTGCTCTCAAAGTCTCCCACCTTAATATCAATTACAATGGCCCCCAGGACTATATGGAAAGGGAAGTTTACCTCCCTACTCCATATTGTCATATAAAAATGTGAAAGGAGTCCTGGCTTAGGGGGAGACCAGGATGAGTTATTAGTCTTTAACTCTAACCCTTGCATACTACTCATGATGGCCCTACCTGGGTGACCCTACCTTGAAACAAGGCATGAACTGAACACCAAATAGCGCTCAACAACGCCAGTTGAATTTTTGTGAATTGTTACAGCACATAGGATGGGTGAAAGGCTTAAAACACACCCTAGTGCTTACTACATACAGTAAGGAGATATGTGTGCTTATGTGAAAAGACTAGTGTAAGATATTGATATATAATTATGAAGACTGATGTAGATATACAGCACAATAAATAGGATGTCTTGTCAAATTTCTTCAGGCTAGAAGGTTACAATTTTGATGACATCAACATCCTACATGGATCACCAAGTGGTTCTCTGCTGAGGACAGTCTGTGATGGCTCCACAAATCCAATCGCATCCCTTACAAACAAGTTGGCAGTTATGTTTACAAGTGATCACAGTATTCAGAAAAGAGGGTTTCTGGCTCAGTATCACACTCTTCCCAGAGGTAAGAGTCTTAGTTCATCCATTTCATTAAAACAACAATAATATGACATGACTAGCAATTTACATTCATCGTCTCATTCGTGCTTCACAACAAAATTATGAAGTAGGTATCATGGGTATTAATAGCTTCATTTTACGCCTGAAGAAACTGAGTCTCAAAAAGATCAAATTACTCATCCATGGCCACGCACTGCTAGTGCTCACCCTACTTGACAGGGATAACCTTCCCCATCCTACAGAAACCGATGGAGAACATCCCTCCACAAAATGAGGCAGGCCATAGTAGTGAGAGTCCGACTGATGAGGCTATAAAAAGTATAGACTCAATCATTGGTCTATTGCCTCTGTCCTACCATTTACAAGGAAAGCTGTGCGATGGAAAGAGTTCAACACTGGAGGACTACAACAAATCTCCCCCCACAAAAAAAAAATAAATCAAACAACAACAACAACAAACTCAGACTCCGATCAAGTCTGAAAATCTGTTCCATTCTGAACCTCTAGTCCATCACTTTTTGGCCAAAAACAGAAAATTATGATTTCATTATCAGTCTTGTAGAATCATCATTACCTATTGCATTGATCCAAGTTCTGAATCTTTTCAAAACTGTCTTCTTTTACATTATTGTTATTGCTGTACCAATTGTTATCCTGGTTCTGTTCTCTTCACTCTGTATCAATTCATGTAAGTCTTCCCAGGCCTTTTTGAATTTTTCCTCAGTTTCTTACAGAAAAATTATTATACTCATATACCCCAATTTATTCAGTCATTTCCAACTCATGCATACCCACTTTGTTTCAAGGTCTTTCCTTTAATAAAAAGTGCTACTATGAAGATTTTGTATATCTATGTTCTTTCACTCCACATTTTTTAACCTCTTTGAAGAATATGCCTAGCAATGGGATCACAGAGTCAAGGGGAACGCTTAGCTTAGTGACTTTGGGAGTTTAATGCTTTCTAGAATTGATTTCCAGAAATCACTTGGCAGAAAATATGGAACAATTCATAGCTCTACCAAGAATGCATTAGCATGCTGATCTTTCCACATTCCTTCTAATAATTGCCATTTCCTTTTTTTATAAATGATCTTGTAAGTAAAAAATGGACATTCAGAGTTATTTTAACTTGCATTTATCTTATTATAAGTGATTTGGAGCATTTTTCATATGGTTATTTATAGCTTTTTGGGGATTTTTTTCCAGATGGCAACTTGAGACTAGCAGCTTCCTCTAACAGATGTGAAGGTTGGGTGGAGGTTTATTATTATGGACAATGGGGGACAGTTTGTGACGACAACTGGGATCTGCAGGATTCCCAAGTCGTATGTAGACAACTTGGCTGTGGGACAGCTATTTCTGCCCCAGGAAATGCCTATTTTGGCCAAGGAACTGGACCCATTGCCCTGGATGATGTCCAATGTACAGGGAACGAATACCAACTCAGTGACTGTTCTCATAGGGGTTGGTTCTCCCACAATTGTGGTCACTACGAAGATGCCAGTGTCATCTGCTCCAGTGTCAAATAATAACTCTTTAAGCCACAAGCCCTAAAAAATATTAAGCAAAGTTATCTTCTAAGGAAATGGTGCTATGGTCAATCAATTTTGTTTTTGTTCTAGACACTAAAAGGACTAGAAGCTAACACAATCTAAATGTTTTGAATTCCTTGAGCTTGCTGCACATGACCTCCACCTTTCTTCCACTAGCAAGTTCCACCACTTGGTTTTGTTGACTCTTCTTGTTTCTCACTGCCAAGACCACACAGTGTGACCTAAGTTTGCCTGATTCTAAAGCACAGACTTTCTCCCCTTCTTAGGAACTATAGAATCATCCACTGTTATAAATGGAAGAATTCTCCACTCTGTCATCTACTCTAACCCTTTTATTTAATATGAGGAAATTGATGCCCACAGAAATGAAGTATTTTAACCCAGCTCCTATAGCTCATTAGTGGCAAATCTTGTACTAGAACCCCTGGTCTCCCAACTCCCAATTTATTGTTTCATTATACTATTCTGTGTATTCATGTTGCTGGAAATCATCAAACAATCTAACTTTAAGTGTTCACTATTACTCATTATAGATAACAATTAAGGCAGGTTAGGAAACCAAGCTAGAAGGTCTTGGTTCCCCCCTTCTCTGACTGAACCCCTTCTTCCAGATCTTTTCCCTAAAGTAAGCTCAATAAATCTTGTCTGGATTAGATGTTGAATCAAGTTCTGTTTCTTGCCAAACTGACACTGTACTTGGAATTAGAAAGTCTGGGCTCAAGACTTGGATCCACCATTTATGAAATGTATGATCCATGAGGGATCACAAAGTGCTTGACCTCTCTGAGCTCATTTTCTCCTTTATAAAATGGGAATAACAATATACTGCTACCTAACTCACTGAGTTGTTGTGAAAAATGCATTTTGAAATGCTCACAAATATGAGCTATGACTATATTTATATCTAGGTCCCCATTCAAATAAATAATGAATCTTTTGAAGCATTATTTGAATTTGAAATGCATGTTTCCACTGGGATGGAACCAATACCATATTTTATATAATTATAACTTTGAATGAGTCAAATTTGAATTCATGTGAAACACTTCATAGGATTCATTATCTGCACCTTAGATCTGGTGATGGATGTTTACACATGGTCAAAGGCCCTAGTTATTTAGTCACTCCAACGCCACAAAAACAGGACTCTAAGCTTTAGGCTATTCCACAAGACCCTT
Organism: Pseudocheirus occidentalis; assembly: GCA_028646575.1. Lineage (NCBI taxonomy): Eukaryota > Metazoa > Chordata > Mammalia > Diprotodontia > Pseudocheiridae > Pseudocheirus > Pseudocheirus occidentalis. The sequence continues at coordinate 71,236,750 of CM053598.1, read as the reverse complement.
GGAATCTCTTCTTTATACCTGGTCTCAGTGAGTCCATACTCTTCCTTCAATCCTGGTTTTGTTCCCTGGATTAAAAATCCTATATTTTATCTGGCCTCCAAAGATTTTTCTCCTAATCCTGCTGTCCCTTATCCAGTACCTTATCCAGGAATTCCTGACAGAACCCAAACATAACTCTCACTTTCTTCAGCCTCTTGGCTTGGTTTCTGAAAGTCCTCTCTCACCCTTGACCTATCATTCTCTATCTGGGATGGTTTTCCTGATACAAATTGACGATGTAAGTACAATAGCTAGTTCTATCCTTCTGGTAAAGTTAGCTTTTCCAGTTCCTGCCCTAGACTGGCACCTAAGCTTTGTGTTTTCTAGGAGTCCTGGGTCTGAGACCATGAGGCTTAGGCTTCCACAATCTCTCTTCCAAATATGTATCTAAGTGAGACTTTTTTTGTTTTTGTTTGATCAGATCCATAGCCTGATTGAGCTCCTTTTCCCTGGCTTGTCAGGGAAACTGATCCTTAAATCTCCTAGGGCCAACTTCTCCTTCTTTCTAATACAAGGAACACATCAGGGAGAAAGTCATAGTATTTGAGTGACAAGAATTTTAATTTTCTCTCTAATCACTGACTATTGAACAAAGTAGAATAAAGAGTCAGAAGATGTGGGTCCAAATCCTAGGTCACCTACTTGTGTGGCATTAGGCGAGTTGCCTAACCACCTTGGGACTCTTGTTTCTGATCAAGACTCTGCCCTGATTAGATATAAGGGCAGAAACCCAGGGATCTAGGCTCTTGATAGGTGTACACATCCCATTGTATGCATAAACCACTATTTATTTGTGTGCCTGTAGAACTGTAGGGCTAGGGAGTCATACACTTGCATGTCTATGAGTAATAAACTGTCTAATTCATGATCCTTTGATTATTTATGTTCATTCTTAGTACCTCATCCAGGAATTCCTCAATAGTAGTCACAGATATAGTTTATGTATATGAGTTATCAAAGTCCATCCTACCCCCTCAGGGCACAACATGGTGGTAAGGCAGTTCCATTTGTGATAGGGTTATTCTCAATTCAAGATGGACCAGACAGCTCATATTAAATTCAATCCAACAAGCATTTAGTAAGTACCTATTATGAATGATGCACCATGCAAGGTGCTGGGGGTAACAATAAAAAGGTTAGAAACACCTGAGGGGAAATGCTTTATGCCATTCACTCCCATAGTACACCTTCTTTTTCCTCTATTTCCTCCCTCTCCTCCTAGCTTTCCAATCACCTCTGCTCAAAACCTTGTGCTGGAATATATCTGTGTGCTGCATTCCCACTCACAGCCCCATGGCATTAGAGTTCTCTCTAACGAATAAAACTACCCAGTTGCCTGATGGGGGCAGAATAGTAGTCCAAAAAAGCACAGCATCATTCCCAGGTATGATCTTCCCTATCCTAGAAATTCAGAAATATCCCTTATACCAGCACATCTAAAAACCAAGTCTGATCTTAATAATGAGAATGCAGAGTTTTGCTTTATGCCCAGTTCTTAATGGAAAAATCTTCCAATGTTTCCTCATTTCATATAAAGAACAACTTAGTTTTATAGAAATGCTTTTTACCACCTTAAGAAAAAATACATCCTTTCTCAGGGAGTAAGGTGGTACAGCGCATAGAACTGCAGATCTAATGTAAGGAATACTCATCTTCCTAAGTTCAAATCTGGTCTGATACTTACTAGCTCTGTGACCCTGGGAAAGTCACTTCACCCTATTTTCCTCAGTTTCTCCTCTATAAAATGAGCTGGAAAAGGCAAGACAAACTACTCTAAGATCTTTGCCCAAAAAAATCCCAAATGGGGTCACAAAGAATTAGACACGACTGAAACAAAAGAACAATAATAAATTGTATGCTTAAAGTTTTTAGGGCTTTTTCAGTATCAATGGACATTAAAATTTCTGCATTCTCTCATGTTTCCAAGTCCTCTCTCTTATGAGTCCCTTTTCTCACAAGTCCTCATTTGCACTGGCAGGGAGGGGCCCTGGACAACAACTGGTTACCTCTCCTCAAGGTTCTAGGAGTAACGCTGAGGGAAGTAAGGGAGAGAAAAGCATTTACCTGCCACCCACCATATGCCAGCTACTGTGCCAAGCACTTTAGGGAAGGACTAGTTTCTCTAGTACTCTCACTAATATGCTCCCATCCAGTGTGTTCCCACCAATATCAGTCACTAGTTAGCGTCTCCCCAACATCAGCTAACCAGTATTGGTCTCTGCTCAATATCAATTAACATCAGTTAGTTTTTTAAAAGGCTTATTTAGGAGAGGATTCTGGAAAGATGGTGGAGTAAGTCAGAAAATTCCAAGCTCTCAAGATTTTACCCCTCCCCCCGAAAAAAAGATAAAATAAAGCCTCAGGGCAAAAACAGGAAGGTATATATAAGTATATAAGGGTATTGATCCCTCCTACATAGGGCTGTAAAAATAAATGAGAAGGGGCATAACAGTGGTCCTTCAAAGATGATCAGAGGAGATCTAAAGAAAAATCCCAGAACAGGTTTAATGAAGAGGAAAGACCTCTAGGCTAATGCCTGCTTAAACAACGAGGGTAAGTCCTGGGGTTAGTTGGGTTGGGAGGGTGCCTCATTTGCAGACACAGGACCTTTTATACCCAGCATAGTGAGGGGAGTTGGGTGTCTGAGCCAGGAAGATTGAGGAAACCTCTGCTGAAAAGGAACGCCAGACCCAGCTGCACTGCTGGGGCAGTGGGAAGAGGGGTGTGAGAAGGAATCAGCACACCCTCGGAGAGTGTAGAAGCAGTGGGGCAAGGACACCCCCGGCTGTGGGCACTTACAGGAAGCTGGAGGTCTTGGCTTTGATTTCAGGCCAGAGGAAAGAAGTGAAGGTGAATCTGAGATCAGAGGCACCATTCCCCATGTCCCAAGACAAGAGGTGACTATAAAAATTAAGCAATTTTTAAAACACACAGGCAAAGGACAAAGAATCCAAACATAGAGAGTTCCTATGGGAATAGAGAAGACTGGGGTTCATCTTCAGAGGAAGATATTGAAGCAAAGAAACCCTTTTATACCCCCAAAGAGTAACATCAAATAGTCACCTGTCCAAAAAGAATTCATAGAAGAACTTTAAAAAGATACTAAAAATCAAATGAGAGAGATTGAGGAAAAACTTTTTTTTTAAAAAATCCAAGAAAAACAAGATTATGAAAGGATTAGAAAATGAGATCCAGAATTTTTAATGAAGAAAATGACTCCTTCAAAACCAGAATTGGGCAAGGCAAAGCTAGTGAAGTTATAAAAGATCAAAAACAATAAAACAAAATATAAAGAATGAGAAAATAGAAGATAATGTGAAACATAAGCAAAACAACTGATCTGGAGAACAAATTGAGAAGAGAAAACAAGAAAAATCAGGCTGCCAGAAAGTTATAATAAAAAAAGAATCTTGATACAATAATATAAGAAATAATTAAAGAAAATTGTCCTGATGCATTAGAACAAGAAGTGAAAGTAGAAATGGAAAGAAACCACCTATCACCACCTGAAAGAGATCCTAGAGGAAAATCCACAGGAATATCATAGTTAAACTCCTAATCCCCCAATTCAAGGATAAAATATTACAAGGAACAAGAAAAAAAATTAATATGGTGGCAAAACAATTAGAATCATACAAGACCTAGCAGAGGAAACACTAAAAAGACCACAGTCTTAGAACATTATATTGACGAGCAAAAGAGCTGAGGTTCTGGAGAAAATATCATATCCAGCAAAGCTAAGTACAATCTTGAATGAAAAAAAAAAGAATGGATATTTTATGAATTGTCAGACTTTCAAGACTTTGTTTTTAAAAAACACCCTGAACTTAATAGAAGATTTGACATACAAGAGCCAAGAGAAATATAAGGTACAAACCAAAGATTAATTACAAAGGATTCAATAAGGACAGCCTGTTAACCTCTTATGTATGTAAAATTTAAAACATATGACTAAGCTTGTTATTAGCAATTGGGTAGTTTGTAAGAAAGATTGGGGTAGACCTGAGTATGATGTGACTTTAAAAAGTAAAACCATTTAAGAACAGCTAAAAAGAATAATTATCTTATACAAATAAGGTGTGAGAGGAAGAACCTACACAGAGGAATTAAATGAGGCAGGAGGGCTGTTTCTTCTGAAAACTTGCTTTCATTGGGAATGGATTTAAGAGGAAATGATACACACATACATACATATATAAGTATAAAAGTCTTCTTGTTAAAAATTGCTTTTACATGCAACTGGGAAATAAGATGTACAGGCAGTGCAGTGTAGAAATCTATCTTGCCCTACAAGAAAGTGAGGGGAAAGGGGATAAGATGAATAGGGTGCACTAGTGGGAGGGCAGACTGGGGGACAGGATAATCAAAATGCAAGCCATCTTGGGTGTGGGGAGAGATGAGAAGAAAATTTAGAACTCAAAATCTTGTGGAAATGAATGTTGACTAAAACAAATGAATTCTTAAAAGTCTTCTAAATTCAGAAAGAAATAAAATGCTAAGGGGATAGAGGGGGAAGGCTAAGGGAGGGATCTTTAGAGGGGAGGGTGAAGGAATAGGTTAAACAGAGGTATAGAAGGGAGTTTAGATTAATGATAATGGGATGATAAGGGAGGGATGGGGATAGGTTAAGTAACAGGAGAGCAAGGCAGCAGGTAGAAGTAAAGTAGAGGAGTTAAGAGGGATAGGAAATAAGAGATGTGCACAAACACAAAAACAAAGATCAGGAGTAGAATTTGTTAGGGAAATTATATGTCTATAAATGTATGTATGTGTATGTATATAAAAGTGTGTGTATATATCTATATCTGTATCTAATATCTATATCTATATCTATATCTATATCTAAACATAACCACACCTAATTGTAGCCTTCTGGAGGTGTGGGGGGAGTACAAAGCAGAGAACAAAAGAAGACTTTCAAGGAAGCAAAGATAGACAATTTTCAACACGTTGTATAGTATTTATTACGTAGACTTTCTTGAAATGGAATTTTATTGCTATATAGTTTGAATTTTCTCTTATGTTCTGTTGTGCACAGGACATGCTTTTTTTCTTATTTTGTATTTAAGTTTCAATATTTAAGTTTGTAATGTCTCTTCTTTTCTTTATTGTATATTTAAGTTTTATTTTAAAAAAATTAAAAGGCTTATTTATTGAGAAGTTGTAGCAAAAATCAAAGTACAAAAACCCCAAAATGGGGAGTACACTCTCCTCTACTACTTCAGTTCCTGGGGAGAGACCAGGAAGAAGAACTTCTCCATCCATTACTGGAAGCAGGTTCACCAAACCTCCATGTAGATACATAGCAGTCAAAAAATATTTCACAAGCTCTAAGGACTGGGCTGTCATGCGCCAGTTCCCCTCCCCATCCCATTACAATTCCAGCAAATAACCCCCACAATCACTTTCATTCCCTCTCTTATCTTCAATTTCTCCTAATCCACTCTGCTGCCAAAAAAGATATCTGTGTCTACTCATCCTTAAAAATCTTCAGTTGATCTTGCTTTTAAAGGGTGGAACAGGAAGGGTGAAGCAGAAAGTAAGAAGAGAGAGAGCCAAAACTGCTGGGAGCAAGCAGTGTGGAAGTTGAGCAGCTAGCATGAGTGAGAGAGGGGTATTTTTGCTTAAGGGGTCCTGTTTTGTTTTGAAGGTCTGATAGAAGGAAGGTTTGGGAATGTCAATGCTTGCTGCATTGGTTATAGGTACCAACTTCTAGGTTGCTGTGATGGATTTGGCTTTCTGGTTTGGGGATTTGGCTTTCTGGTGTTTGAATAGATGTTTTGGTTCTGTCTCCCATGTGGAGTCTGTTACATTTTGTGATCCACAACTACACCAGCATATTCATAGCTATCTTTAACTTACCTACCTTTGTTATCCTGGTTTTTGTATTTTTTCCTCTCTTTCACTGTTTTTGGATGCTGGGCAAAGTCACTTTATTCTTTACCTGTTTCCCCACCTTTCCCACCTCCAATCCAAGGCATTTTGTAAGATATAGTATTTAACTAAAACAATCTCTTTTTTTCATGTTCATGGGGATTATTTCTAATAGAAACTACTTGAGCACAATTGTAAAGTGTCTGCTGATTAAAGAACTTGATTTCACGACCCAGATATGGTTCTTTCTTCTTAGTTTTATATCTCAAAAACTATTTTAAGATTGGCCATTCTCTTTATAAATTTCACAAGTTCAGGCAGATTTTTAAATGAATATCTCTTGTGATCAAAAAGGATGCTTAGTTTTTGAGTTGGAAAAAATTTTTATATCTCTAAATTTTCAGTATTTCAAATTCCTGCTTTGTTATTTTTATTTTTTATATAAAAATCTTCTAGACTTTGGGGAAGATGGAAGAGTAAGAAGTTGCATGATAATCCAGCTCTTTAATGTTCTCCTAAAAAAAAAACACAGAGAAAGAAATATCCAAAAGAATCAATATTGTCAAAAATCATCAAAGGTAAAGCCATAAAAAAAACCCACTGAAATTAAGTCTATCCCACATTCACTAAACACTTACTATGGACAAAGTAGTATGCTAGGCGTTAGGGGTACAAAGATAATAAGGAAATAATCCCTGTACTGAAGGAGTTTACGTTCTTTGGAGAGATACAACTCGAATCCCAAACTATACATATGCATGTGCGTATGTATGCATGCATGTGTGCATGCACATACACATATATACATGTGCATATACTTGTACACATGTGCATACACACGTATGTGTGTGTACTTCAAGAGTGAAAGCATGCTAATAACTGGGAGAATCAGAAAATGTTACGTGTACAAAGTGGCACCTGAGTTGTGCTTTAAAGGAAGCTGAGGAGCCTACAAAGTAGATTTGAGGAGCACATTCTTAGAAATTTCCTCAGTCCTTGAGCATGTGAGTAAAACCGGTAGCATCACCCAATTTGTCTGTTCTATGATATCTGTAGGACCAGTGGCCCTCCTTGATAACTCCTTTCTCTACCACAGTAGAGTCCACTTTCTTTTTCTCCTTTTTTCATTTTCTCTTTTTGCCCTTGGTTTGCCAGGTTTGCTTGTTTTTTCCCTATTCAGCTATGTATGATGATCTTACTCCTAACTCTACACTACAAGAACCTTGAGATTTCAATCTTGCTCAGAACTCATAAATGCTTCCTTGACAGGTCCTCATAGAATAAAAGGGAAGAAACTCTGTTAAAAACTGTGGAGGAAAATTAACAACAGAGCAGGAAAAAAGTGACCCTCCATATCTCTTACAGCATCCAAAAAAAAAATTCAATTGAATCAATGATTTAAAAACAAAAAAATTGTAAAAGATTCAAAGAAAATAAAATGGTATATCCATAGCAATTCTCGAAAGGAGGGAAAAAACCCGGCAGATGAAATCAATGAATGCCATTATAAAGATAGTTTTTGCATATGAAAAATCAATAAAATCAGAAAGAAAAAGACCCACCCAATTGGGGGAGGAGGAGAATCTTTGCCACAAGTATTTCTTTGTCATACAAAATACGTAAACAAATTTATAAAAGTAAGACCTATTCCCCAGGAAATAAGTGATCAAAAGAAATAAGCAGTTCTCAAAAGGAAAGACATAAATAAGCAAGGACCATCTCAAAATTTGTTCCAATATTCTAATAATCTGAAAAATAAAAATTTCTAAACTCAGAAATGCCTCCTTACCCCCATTAATTTGGTAAAGATTGTTGGATTTTTTAAAATGTTAAAATTAAGTTCTGAAAGGGATGTAGAGAAAAAGGTACTACTTTGGGCTGTGAGATGATTTTTGACCAGAATCTTAGTGACTAGCTTCAAATTATGCAGCCATAAGCATATATCCCCGTCCCCTTTTCCCCTCTTCCAGCTTCCCTTTATGTATAGTTTGCTCTCATTAGACTGTAAGCTAATTGATAGTATGAATGGAATTTTTTGTCTTGTTTAGTGAAGTGTCTAGCACATGGCAAAGATAAATGTTTTATCTATCATATTGTTAGTGGAAATGTGACTTTGTATAATCTCTTTGAAAAGCAAAAGTATGCATACCTACTGACCTACTAGAGTCATACCATATGGGTGTTATTGATAAGGAGAAAAGAAGCATCATTACAAAAAAGAAAAATAATTGGGGTAGGAGGTAGAAGGTCAGGAATATAATTCTGCCAGGTTGAAGTTCTACTTCAATGGAGAAGCCAAGCAATAGCTTTGATTATGAAACCACTGGCCTGTCTTTTAAGCCGGCAAATGATAAGTGAAGTGAGAACATGTTGATCTCCAGAAAAAAAAATACTAAAAAGATAATTCATTTTTGGTAGGGACCTATGGGAAACATCTGCTGCTTTCCCACTTGTATCAACAACCTGCCTTGCCTAGAAACTGATGAGAGCTATTGATCTCAAATAGCAAAGCTACTAATGTTTATATAATTACAAAACTTGAGTACAAAAGGTGAGAGACTCCAGGTTGGCTCAACCACTTACAAGAATGGAGGCAATAGGAAGACTCATTTCTTTAGCCCTTTTAATTTCATCATGTCAGGCAGAAAAAAATTTGACGGAGCTTCAAGGTAAGAAAAAACACATAGTAGACTGGGGGGGGATGGGTTAAAGTGCTAAATATCTCTGACCCTCAGTTTCTCTCGTCTGTAAAATTGAGGAGAATATGCGCTGAGATCTTCCCAACTCTGCCTTGTTATAATTCCCAAACTCTGGGACTGAGGCTTCATTGGTCCACACCTTTCTTGGAAAAAACAAAAACAAAACAAAACAAAAACAAGGGCATGAGCCCCTTCTTGTCAACTGCAAGTGGCCAAGAAATCGAGGTGTTTTTCTTGTAACTGATCATGCATGGGAAGCCTTTTTTTTTCCATTATAAATACTTGGCTTTCTTATTAAGTCACCTGTGTGGTAGTGGTAGGGTGTGTACATGTGTTTGCCACCCTTCTCTTCTTCCTCTTTAGTATATGGAAAGATCTTCATGTATTTTCAACATATAAATTCTAAGAATCGGAAATTCATTTCTAGGCAGCACCTGTTCGTCTATCACTTTGGTTTTTGCCAATGGGAATTTTAAAAATTGTGCTTACATTTAGCTCATTTTTCATTGTGTAGGGAAATAGGGTGAAGGGAATGACTATAACTATTACCCTTCAGTGGGTACCTGAGCGCTAAAGTATTGTCCCCATTAGGAAGATCGAGTTGCGGGGGCCTCCTAGAAGAGATCCAGAAGGCTATGATCCTCGAACTCAATGCCAATCAAAACTGCACCTGGACAATAGAAAGACCAGAAAGCGAAACCATCAGGCTCATCATTTCCCACTTTCAGTAAGTCACTGAGCTTCAGTTTCCTCAAATGGGAGAAATAATATTCATTGTACCAATTATTTATTAATTATTAATTGCCAACTGTTATTGGTACTTATTAATTACCAATTAATTATTAATTACCAATTGTGTGCAAATCCTGTTGCGGTGTTAGAGATGCAAAGATAAGAAGGAATCGATCCCTATATTGTACTAGACCTATACAACACTCAAACAGGTAAGTATATTCATGACAGTCTGAGAAGTGAGAAAATTCTAACAACTAAGTGGATAAGAAAGGGTTACTGTGGGAAATGGTATGTGACCTCCACCTTGAAGGAAACTAATTCCAAAAAACAAAAATGGGGAGTATCTTTACATGATAGCACATGTAGAACCTATTTCAGATTGCTTATTGTTTCAGGGAGGGCGGAAAGAAGGGAGGGACAGAAGGAGAAAATTCAGAAATCAATTTTGTTTAAATCTTTAAAATTGTTTTTTACATATAATTGGGGAAAAAGTAAAATATAAAAAAGAAAGCTGAAGTTTAGACTTGAACTGCTTTGGCAATCGGATAAAATAATTAAACATACATATGCATATGTTTCTATAGAAATCAGTTCTAAAATTATAAATTCACTGGGAAATTATTTTTAATTTCATCAAAAACTCAGCAATCACATATTTATAATAGGTGCCTCCACTTTCTCTCCTCCACTCTTTCTTAACTCCTTACAATTCAGCTTCTGGCTTTGCCATTAACACCAACACTCTCTCTTTAAAGTTACTAATGATCTTTTAGTCGCCAAATCCAACGGCATTTTCTCAATCTTCATTCACCTTGAACACTCTGCAGCCTTTAACTTATCACTCTCTCCTTGTTTCCCTTCTCTCTCGGTTTTTAGGACACCACTCTCTTCTGGCTCTCCTATCCCTTGGTTCCTTCTGTCCCTTTGCTGGATTCTCTTTCAGATTAACTTATGGTCTCTAATCATTAGGAATCTCTCAGAGTTCATCCCACCTACACAGTAAATCCCAGTGGCTCCCTATCACGCCTAGGTTCAAACACAAAATTCTCTGGCATTCAAAGCCCTTCATACCTTTCCAATCTTTTTACACCTTACTCCCTAGTACATACTCTTCCATCCAGTGACGCCAGGCTCCTGGCTGTTCCACAAACAAGACACTCCATCCCTTGGCTCTGGGCATTCTCTCTGGCTTTCCCCAGTACCTGGAACACTCTCCCACACTGAAACTACCAACCTCCCTGACTTTGCTGAAGTTACAACTAAAACCCCACCTTCTAGGAAGCCTTCCCCAACCTCTCTTAAATCTAGGGCCTTCCCTCTAATTTTTCCTATGTATCCTACAAATGGCTCACTTTGTACATTGGTCTTCATGCTGCCTCCCCTGTTAGATTGTAAGCTCCTTTTTGTATCCCCAGTGCTTAGAACAGTGACTGGCACATAGTGGGTGCTTAGTAAATGTTTATTGATTGATCAATTGATTTATTCAAGGCTCTGCTCCACCTCTGCTACTTACTCCCTACGTGATGTTCAGCAAGTTGCTTAAACTCCACTTGGATTCAGTTTCCTCATCTACAAAATAAAGTGGTTGATTTAGATGATCCCTAAGTTATCTTCAAACTTTAGATCTTTCAATGCAAAAATAAATACAATACTGGTCCCTGCCCTGCAAGAGTTTGCAATGTACTTGGGAGAGATAAGACATTTAGACAGACAATTATAATAACAATCAGAATATGTGTACTTAGAAGTTTATTTTAAAAGTACTTTAAAAGACCTTAGGAAGAAAGGATTCCTTCTATCTTGGCAGTTCAAGGAAGCCTTTTGTAATTGTGGATGCCTCAATTAGGCTGATAAGGACAGATCAGATTTCAACAAATAGAAGAAGGGCTTTCTTGGTTGAGGTGACATGAGCAAAGACTTGGAGACACAAAAAAGCAAAGAACGGTTTGGGAAATGGTGAGTAGCCTAGCTTGACAAAAGTACAGAATATATGAGAGGGAATAGAAAAAGCTGGTAAGGTTGTGCCACCAGATTATGGCAGGTCTCACATGCCACTCTTAGGGACTAACCCAGAAAGCAATGGCGAAACATGGAAGGTTTTGGGCAGGAAAGTGACAATATCAGAGCTGGGTCCTATAAATATTGCTCTGGTTGGATATTGCAGGATACATATTGGATCAGGGAAAGGGTAGGTGCAGGAAAGACCAATCATTTCACAAGTGTTTTTTGCCCACAGACTTGACCCAGATGCAAGTTGTGAAGTTGAAAACATTAAAGTTTATGATGGTGCCACTACTGATACAGCTCTCCTTGGGAAAGTTTGCAGCAAAGTTGACTATGTCCCAGTCTTTGAATCATCTTCTAACAGCCTGACATTTCAGATATCCACTGGCTCTTCAGTAATTCAAAGAACTGTCTTTGTTTTCTATTACTTCTCAGAAATAAGTAAGTTGGCACTAATCAAATGAGAGAAACTTGAAGAAATATATCAGCAAAGTCCAGTGAAGCCCTGAGCACAACGTCCCAACGTTTCGGGCTAGGGAGTCTTCAAAAATGGCTTCAGTTGAATAAGCCTGTATTATTGAGCATTATATTGGCCACTGTACTAGGCATTGGGGTTATAAAGAAAAAAAGGCCAACCTTCAACTTATATTCATTCATGTATGTGTATTTATATCCATACACATGGATGACATATTTATATATAGATACAAGTATGTATAAACATGTTTGGGAGGGGTGCGGTATCAAAGTCTGTATGTGTTAGGGGCTCCCTGGCCTTGCATACAGATCTTCCTGATTCCAAGGTTGACTCCCTACTGGACCATGCTGCCACTCAAATACAAGCTCTATACAAATAAAATACAAAGTGACTGGGAAGAGGAAAGGAATAGAGGTAGAGAGCCCTGAGTAAATGGCTCCCACTTCCCTAAGAATATAATGGTGGGTTTTCATTCCTTTGCAATTGCTGTGGTCAAGCTGAGACAGTGCAATAAGGGGGAAAGACCCTGGGTAGCTTTGTAGTCAGGTTCAAGATCTGCCTCATTTGCTGGCTATCTGACAACGGGCAAGGCTCTTTGCCTTTAATAGGTCACAATTTCCACATTTATAAAAGGATAAAGACATAGTACATTGGTGCAACTTAAGGACTTTTGTGATTTCAAATGATGCAATCTATATCAAGTGCTTGTGTTATCTAATGCAAACTGTTATTGATATTGTAAAAATTAAAGCCTGCATGCAGAGGTCTAAAACAAATCAGATTTTCTTTCTCATAACCTGACTAGATCCCAGTGGGATGCAAGATTACACAATGGTCGGGCCGTGGCCGAATCACTTCCTTTCTCTGTAAAGAAAGAATTCTTATAAAAATCCAGCTTCATACAAGCCAAGGTGCCCCAATGTTAAACCTAATTAATATTTAACAAAGTAACTGACCTTGCTTGTTCCTAGATTTGTAGATTTAGTCCTTTGCTTTGTTGTTTCAGGTACTGATAACTGTGGAGGCTACCTTGATGATTTTGGGGGCTCCTTTACCAGTCCTAATTACCCAAGCGCACACCCAGAGTTTGCTTATTGTGTGTGGTACATACAAGTGGACAAGGGCTATGTAATAGATCTAAGCTTCAAAGATGTTTTGTAAGTATTATATCCTGCTTCACCTATGTCATTGTAGTTAGTTGAGGCGTAGTAAATCAGTTTCTTCTTTAGCGAGAGATAGTAAATGAAATGCTCAGGTACATTTAATGATCTGGTAACAAATAAAATTATCCATTTTCAAGGAATTGAAATATAATGAAAACTAATAATATATCTAGATATATAATATGTGCATTATATATGTATATATATTTGAAAATTATATGTAGTTTAAATTGTTGTTCAGTTGTGTCCAACTCTTTGTGATTCTATTTGGGATTTTCTTGGCAAAAGTACTGGAGTGGTTTGCCATTTCCTTCTCCAGCTCACTTTATAGACAAGAAAACTGAGGCAAACAGGGTTACATGACATGCCCAAAGTCACATATCTAGTGTGTGAAGTTGCATTTGAACTCAGGTCTTCCTGAATCCCAGCCTGACACTCTGTCCAGTGTGCTACCTAGCAGCCCAAGCCTTCAATAGTCAAATGGAAAAATGTTCTAAATCACTGTTGATTAGATGTGGGTAATCTGTGGCCTTCTAGGTCCTTGGGTGTGGCCTTTTGACTGAGTCCAAGTTTTACAGAACAAATCCTTTCATTAAAGGGAATTGTTCTGTGAAATTTGGATTCAGTCAAAGAGCCACACTTGGGACCTAGAGGGCCACATGTGGCCTCAAGGTTGCAAGTTCCCCACCCCTGGATTAGAGAAAGGCAAATTAAAACAACTCTGAGGGAACACTTCATGCTTATCAGATTGGCTAATATGACTTAAGGGGAAAATGGCAAATGTTGGAAGGGATGCAGAAAAACTGAGATAATAATGCCTTATTGGTGGAGTAGTGAACTGATTCAACCATTCTGGAGAACAATTTGGAACCATGTCAAAGAGATATAAAATTGTCCGTACCCTTTGATCCAGCAATACCACTATTAAGGCTGGGCTATTTCCAGTTGTCTTGACTCTTGGCTTGACACTGGATTCCAGTAACTCTGGAGGAGAGAATGAGGCTGATGACTTTGCACAGATCTGCCTCACTTAAATCCAATTCATGCAAAAGTTATCACCCTCTTGATGTCATTGGTCCTCTTTGAGAATGAAGAATGAACATTATATGTATGTGTACATATATACATATCTACATATATGTAGATGTATACATCTACATCTATATATACATACATACACATACATATATGTGATATCCCTTTAAATCTCAAGTCTCCTCATTTGTGAAATGAAGACAACACTTGGACTTCTAACTTTACAAGGCTGTTTAGTTTTTTTTAAAAAAATCAATCGCCATTGCAGAAACATTCTAAGCCTTTATGTTTTATGGTTGTCAGGATTGTGGGATTAATAGTTGTTGTTTGCACTATGAAAAATCTACTCATCCCATGTCCTTGATTCTCTAGCTTAGAAATAGATGACAATTGCAGATTTGACTTTATTGCTGTCTATGATGGTCCCTCCACAAATTCCGGCTTACTTGGACAAGTATGTGGTCTGATTACACCAACTTTTCAATCTTCTTCAAATACCCTGACAGTTGTGCTCTCTACGGATTATGCCAATTCCTACCGAGGCTTCTCTGCTTCTTATTCTCCAATTTATGAAAAAGAAGTCAACAGTAGGTCACAATTGCATGTTCTCTTAATGGTTTTTTAATATTAAGGCTGCATGAAGTCATTTTTTTTTGCTTTTTTTTTGGAGGGCAGTTGGGGTTAAGTGACTTGCCCAAGGTCACATGGCTAGTTTGTGTGTCAAGTGTCTGAGGCTGGATTTGAACTCAGGACCTCCTGACTCCAGGGCTGGTGCTCTATTCACCGTGCCACGCAGCCGCCCCTGAAGTCATTCTTTTAACAAAATATGTGTTAAGTGCATAATGTGTACTTTGCAGTATACTCAGCCTTGTGGTAGATACAAAGATCCACAGTGAATGGTTCCTGCCTTCCCATTCTAGAATCAAATAAGTTTTATCATTAGCTGCTTCTCATTTTCTGCTGTTCTTACACTAAAGACACAAAGCATCATTTCAAACTGGTCAAGTCTATGGACTCCTCTGAATGATGTTTTCAAATGCAGAAAATCAGTTACATAGGATTACCAAAGGAACCAATTACACTGAATTAGTTGTCCAAATGTATCTTTTAAAATTCACAGAGCCCAGGTTAAGACCCCCTAAAAGTCTGGGGATTAAATGTGTCTCTTTAGCCATCTTCCTCTAAATGTAGATAATACAAGTCAATGTTTTCCACCCTTCATCAGTGGCAGGAGAAAATGGAACAGGGTGAAAATAAAACAAGATCCTCCCCACTGTGTGATCTAACTAAATTCCTTTAGAAATGAAAATTATGTCCCACTTTTAGTAACTCATAATCCAAATTGAACTGAGTATCAGTAAATAGTCCCTAACCTGGGGACTGAATGTTAATGACTCTGAAATAAGCAATAAACTAGTCTATTCTGTAATTAATAAATTTTAAAACCTCAAATACAGTAAGACATTTCTAACATAACCCAGAGGTTTCCTAAAGCCAAGTTGGCCTTAAAGTATAATCTTAATATTTTTCTATGGCTTAAAAATAGACCACCTAGAAGGTTACAATGACAAATATTAGCCTTACAGACTCTCATGTGCAATTTGAAGTTCTTAAAAACGGAGAGAATGGTTTAAATGGATGCTGTCTCTGCTCCTTAAAATCTGGGGCAAAATGCCTTTCCACAGTTTGATATCCCTTAGTTACAAGCTTCATGAAAACCAGCAGGTCCCAGCTTGCATAAAGCATAACTGTACCCTCTTTTTATCACAGCCTCCTTGAGTTGCTCTTCTGACCAAATGACAGCTATCATAAGCAAGTCTTATCTGCAGTCGCTTCACTATGATGAGAATGACTTAGAACTGAATGATCCACTCTGTAGACCAAGAATATCAAATGTTTTGGAATTTACTGTCCCTCTGAATGAATGTGGTACAATTAAACAGGTAAACCTTGACAATGATGTATACTAATGATCCCCAAATAGTGCCATTGGGACAACTGAAGGATTGAAGGAGGATGTTTTTATTATTGTTCCCTAAAGTTAAAAAAAATAGGTTTAAAAAATGAGCCTAGTTTAAACATGAAGGAACACAAAAGCTCAATAGTCTGATGAGAATTTATATGTGATATTGGCATCTTCTAAATTTAGGGGACATTTAACTCAGAAAAGTTCAAAGCACTTTCTACCACATTCTCATTTATCTCTCATCTATTATTATAAACAAGATGGTAAAGATGCTGTCCAGTTCATTCAGGCACTATTAAACATTAGGGTTACAAAGACAAAAATGAAAGTCTCTGATCTCAAAGAGTTTACCTTTGTCAGAGATGAAATAACATGCACATAAGATACGTCAAAATGAAATGCAGGCAAAATAATCTTGGGGAATGAGCAGTAAGTCAGTTGGGCAAGGCTTTGTGAAGGCTGTAGGCACTTACAATGGGATGATAAATGTGTATAAGGAGGGAGGGAAGAAGAAAACAAGCATTTATTAAGCACCTACTTTGTGCTGGGCACATGCTAAGAGCTTTATATCATCTCACTTGATTCGCACAACCCTGGGAGGGAGGTGCCGTATTGTCCCCAATTTATAGTGAGGAAACTTGAGGCAAACAAAAATTAAATGACTTACCCAGGTCACAGAGCTAGCCAGCCATGTTTTAACTCAGTGTGGTATCAAGGAGAAAATATTTGACTTGGAGTCAGAAGTTATGGGTTCAGTTTCTGATTTAGCTACTTCATATGTCTATCACCAAGTCACTTAACTTGTCTGAATCAATCTCTTCAACTGCAAAATGGACCTGAGAACCATCTGCCAAATATACCTTAAATGGCTGTGAGGATCAGATAGGAAAATGAACTTGAGAAGGTTATGCAGAACGAATAATGATACACAAATATAAGCAATATTACTCAAGTTACTTGGCCAAGGTAACATGACCAGCATCAGAATTTAGAAATAAGTGTTTTAGATTTCTATTCTATTCATTCCTATCTACCAGGTTCAGAGTTCTTAAAATTTCCTGATCTGTAGTAGGAGGGCAGGAGTTCTCACCATACTGTGGAGGAAAAAACAAAACAAACAAAAACCCTGAACTAAAATATTCACCAGGATGAACAAGAATGATGTTACAGAAATAGCAAAAAAAAAAAAAAAATCAAGCTGATTGGTACTAGAAACAAGTGCAGCTGTTGTAGTGGCAGTGTTTATATGACAAAGATAATAAACTCACAGAACTAGGACTCTAGGAGGCTACTACTAGATTACCCAGGAAGCATTTCTTTGCTGTTCATTAGGTGCTACAGAAGCATTCTATGCAGTATTCATTGATCAAACTGGCAATATGGTTATGTCCAGTGATGAAAAGATATTTTTCTGTCTAATCTAATTTTGCTATTATTCTTTCTCATTGCCCCAGTATTTTCAGATGCAAAAAAATTTTTTTTTGATTTGTATTATACTTTGTACTTATGTTGAATCTTCAACCCAAGCTTTTAGTTTTTGTTTGTTTTTAAGTGAGGGTTGTGCCTATTTTCAGGAAATTTTTTGTGCCTAAATCAGGATTAGTGCTGCAATTGTTACATAAAATGTTACTTGCATCTGGTCCTGCAGGTTGAAGATCACACCATTACTTACACGAACATCATCACCATCACTAACTCCTCCAGCTCTGTGGTGATCACTCGGAAGAAACATCTCCAGATTATTCTGAAATGTGAGATGGAAAACAATTCCACCGTAGAAATAATCTACATAACCGAAGATGATATAATTAAAAATATAAGTGCCTTGGGGAAATATAATATAAGCATGGCTTTTTATGAGTCAGAATCCTTCAACAATCCTTTACTCAGTTCACCATACTATGTGGATTTGAACCAAACACTCTTTGTTCAAGTCAGTCTTCATGTACTAGACCCAAATCTAGTGTTGTTCATTGACACCTGTATAGCATCTCCGACATCTGACTTGGCGCCACCAACATATGACCTAATCAGGAGCGGGTATGTACTTATACAATTATATTTAGCAATAGCATTGTTATTTTCTTTGAAATGTAGTGGTATAAATTGCAAACATTTCCCTCTCTCCTATTTTCAGAAAGCCACCTATAAGAGAATGAAAAAATAGGAAAATTCAGCAACTAGTCAACTATGACATTTTTTAAAAGTCTGTCATTTTTGCACTGTTCCACACTGCAAAAGATACCTTTCCATATCTCTTTACTTTGGGGTCAAGCTTGATCATTGTAATTTTGCAGTGACAATAAAAAATAAATATTAAAACATTAGAATGCCCAAGACAGGAGCATTTGTCTTATATGCTATAAGTATGTTAATAGATTATTATTGTAAATTAACAAAAAATACAGCTTAAAATGTAACTCTTTGATGTGAACCAAGGTTCAAAAAAGTTGAATAGGAAATTATTTTGATCTAAATGTTTTCTGGTGTTAAAAATGTGAGATTTTTAATTGCCTAATGTTATGATGGTTAACATCTAAAAGGTCACTCAAGATAAAATAATTCTAGTTGGATCCTCTATTCTTTAGTTTGCGGATCTACACATGGGATCTTAGCTGGTGGAAGTGAATTTATTCTGAGGATTGTTTTATGCCAGTTTAACTTCAACTTTTCTTCTAAACTTTTTTATATCTTCACTATAAACCCAGCAATTAGTTCAAACTCTAGTTCAAACTCTTGCTATCTCTGAAAATAGCGTACCCTTTCAAAATACTATACTATTAATATATCTCCACAAAGTACTACTGGTGCTTCATCAAGAGAAAGAGATGACCCTGGATTCTCAAAGACAATGCCAATAGAATGAAAACTACAGCAGGTTTTTTATCATGCGAGAGGCTTCAAATATGGCAGATTTAGTCTGCAGTCTAGGAACAAGTGTATTTAAATATGAAGTAGAGTATAACCAGTAGGTTGGCTACTTAGTGATGAATTCTTTGACTCATGCCAGCCTATTAAAAAAAAATATGTACACACACACACACACACACACACAATGATTTTCTGTCCTGTGTAACTACTTCTGCAGTGACAATGAACAAATTGGGAGAAAAGGGGGCAGACAAGACTGAGTTACAATTTTTACAAACTTTTCTGCAAGTTCTCTAAATGAAAGATTCCAGTGGTCCAATAGCTACATGAATAATTACTTAAGAAAATTAGTCACATCAATCTAGAAATGAAACCAAGAGACAAAAGGAAGATACAGCTATATTAAAGGATGGTCCATGGGTTCTTCTAAGAAGAAAATAAAGGAAAAGATAAAGTTGGCTTTCCCATACATCTTCTCTTCAAAGGAAGCAAGAGGCATCATTTTATGGGATATTTCATGATCTCATATTATAGTGCTGATAAGTATTTGCAAAAAGATCACCTTAAAAATATATTGAGGTTGGGTGTCAACATCTGTCGAAGACTGTGAGGAGGTTGAGATCTACCTTCCAAATTACAGCAACATGTACTTGTTTCTTGGTGATTTAAATGCAAAAGTAAGCAAAACAGAGAATGGCAAAAAATGTTGAAAAATATAACTTGCAGAAAAAAAGGTCAAAGAATTGTAGATGACACAAAAGTCCCATACTTCTATCTCACTGGTCCGTTCATTGAGAAAAGAATTGGAAGGCACTGGATATAGTAAGTTCCAAATAGTGTATTACAAAATGAAATTTATTCCATTTTAAGCCATGAATGAAAGGAAGTTACTCTCAAATGAGCTTTTTGAATACTGTAAGACCACTGACTTGTTAGAGCAAAGTAATAAAACTAGAAAAATAAAAATATAAGGTATGTAGTTAAAACTGCTCACATCTGTTTCAACAAGCTGTTGATGCCCCCTAAATGGAAAATTGGAGGAGGAAAGGACATGGACAGGTTTTAACCATTTCCAAAAGAAGTTGATGTAATCAGTCACAATGAGGAATTGATAAGAACCTAGAGGCCACCCTAACAAACATTTGATCTCCTTATCAAGCAGAGATGGCAAGCAGAGGCAAGACCAGGTTAGTACCAAGTGATCTATAAAAATTTTCAGAATACAAGGAAGAGTACGAATATTTTGACTCATAAAATGACCAACACCACAGAAGGAAATACCAGTTTAAAGTAAATTCAGCAAGAGATCCAACTAGACAGTCATTCCATTGAGGAATAAAACTAAAGAGGTAAAAACGAGGGGGAAATTTTTTTTTCGCAAATCATTTTCCCATCAAAAACATCCTATTGAACTCTAAAGGGACACTTTTTGATGCACTGCATGAGGAAATAGAAATGGCATGGAATAAGCAAACATACAGAAGAACTGGACTAGATCAAATAGACCCATAGTCAGTTGATCAAGAAGCATTTAAGCATTTAAGCATCTACTGTATGAAAGGCATTGTGCTAAGCATACAGGGGGTCTGAATTGGAGGCAATGGCTTTGAGCCACAGGACTAATTTTCAAGGTATCTGTAAAAAGGAAGGAGTTCAGAAACAATGTGATCACAGACAGAGTCAAATACTACTGCGGCAGAATGGGGTGTTTTCCCTCTGTAAGTGGCAACAACTCTACACTGAACCTTCCACATTCTTGTTTATTCCTTTTTCTGATTCAACAGTACACAAGGGAAAAGATCTAACGAGAGCAGCAGTCAACCTCCTCTGAGTTCATAAAACTCCAGAGCTGAAAAGGACCTCCACCGAACTGGTGACTTTGGTTTATTCTATTAGCATTCTGACAAATAGCTAATTAATGCAAACTTGTCATTCTCTTTTTTGTTAAAATCTATATTCCCAAATGTTATTTTACTTTGGGAGTTGAGGGGAGGTCACCAGTCAGGCCAATAAGAAAACTGTCATTTGTACCCAATAGTTGGGTTAAAATCATTTTTAACTTCTCTATAAATCCTGTTACAGATGTAGTAAAGACGATACTTGTGAGATCTATCCTCCATCTGGACACTACGGAAGATTTCAATTCAGTTCTTTTAAGTTCTTGAGAAGTCTTGGATCTGTTTATCTCCAATGTAAAGTTTTGATCTGTGAAAGTAATGACACAGAGTCTCGATGTAATCAAGGTTGTGTCTCTAGAAGAAAAAGAGCTCTCTCTTCATATAAATGGAAGACACAATCAGTCATAGGTCCTATTCGTCTGAAGAGAGATCACAGTATAAGCAGCAATTCAGGTAAGCAACATGCTATTTATGAAGTAGGAATCAAAAGAAAGAAAATATTCAAGTGCTATCATTCTGACAGCACATAAATTTCAAGCTTAAAAGGTTTTAGAGAGAAATATTTTGACAAAGTCCTAAATGAGTGATCAGGGGTTTTATTTTCGAAATGTCAAAACATTTTAAAACTAGTTTCTCTATTTGCTAATTACGAACAAAGATATCAAAACATTTTAAATATTCCATATGTAACTCCATCACAACTGTATGATTTTAATTAAATTTGCAGTATTTCACTTGAATATTTCAATACTCTACTAAAATGTCATCCTGCTATCTCCCCAAGGAAGAAAGGTGTCCCTGAATCTCTGAAGGCTCTGTTGGTGGAGCATAAGTTCTGACAGGTTCTACTAACACTTCCCTTACCCCTCCCAAAAGAAGGCTTTGACTAAGTATTGTCTCAGGGCCAGTTTCATACTCTGCTCCAAATCGCCTAGGAATTAGGACCTGTAAGGCCCTGAAAATTAGGAAGGAAAAACAAACCATCTTTGAAGATAAAACTATGATTTATTATTAAAAGTTCAGGGAAAATGATCTAGATAGGAACAAACCTGACACATCACCATAGTAGAATGTACACTAGACCTTAGCTGTGTTTGAATACGTGACCTCATCTGTAAAAGGAGGAGGGCAATCCACATTCTATCTACCTTTGAGAACTGCTCCAAGAACCAAATGAGATATGTAAAAAAATCCTTTGCAAACAAAGTATAAAATTATCTAAATTATGAATGCCATGTGTTATTATTACTACTCCTAAAACTGCTAAAGTTCATTATCTCAGATGACAGCCAACTTATTCTTACCTAATCAAATTTTTAAACATATACTACGGAATATGTTAAGAACATATTCAGTGGAAATATTTTAAATCACCTGATTGCAAAATTATTTGATATTAATTTGAAATCCATACAAAGAAATTATCTTGTTTGCATTTCAAAGAAAGTTAATCAGTTAAATGCTAACGAAATAGATTTCCTACACAGCATCGAGTCATTTAGTTAGCATCGATGGGCACTGTTTTCACTTCAAAATAATGTTTGAAATCCAGAGTCCAATTTCCCATCTGTATTTGAAGCTCAATTAATCCTACATGAAAAACTTCATTCTAAAGTTAAAATTGACATAATTAATACATGATCTGGAACTGATGTATTTTCAAATTTGCCCATTGTTCTTCCTGTAGTTGCCATCAAATTATCATCTATGTGTGTATGTTTGTACGACTATTCATGGATATATATATATGGATGTTGTTCCTAGTCACGTCCAACTTTTTGTGACTCCGCTTAGGGTCTTCTTGGCAAAGATACTTTAGTGGTTTGCTATTTCCTTCTCCAACTCATTTTACAGAGGAGGAAATCAAGTCAAACACGGCTGAGTGACTTGCCCAAGGTCACAGAACTAGTAAATGTCTGAGGTTATATTTGAACTCAAGAAGCATCATTCTGACTCCAAGCCCGGCACTCTACTGTGCCACCTAGCTACCCTATGTATGGATATGTATGTATAAACATATATATTTATATATACATATGTATGTATAAACACATACACATTTATACATATGTATAAATATGTATATTTATACATATGAAATTTATATACTGTCATTTTGCTAGAAGTAGTCTAACTCTGCTAAGTAATTTATTGTGCCTAAAAAATCCTTTTTTCTGGATCTGATGTCTTTTTTCTAACTAAAGAATTTCAGAATCCAATCAGCACAGAAGAAAATCAACAGGCCTGGCCTTTCAGCAGTTTACATATCCTTTCCTTTATGGTCTTGGCTCTGAATATGGGGATCATGGCAGCAATGCTAGTGAGACAGTACAGAAATCGTGGAACAGAATACCAATACCAGAAGCTACAGAGTTACTGACGGAAGTATCCAGCCTCAAGGGAGAAACGTTTTCCCAAAACACATCATAAAATGCCATTTTAGGGCTGGGCAGTTAATTAATACTGAGAATTTCTAAAATAAACCTGAAAGATGCCTAATAAAATCAATAAATTCCTACGACATTTGGTGAAAGTATATTTCATTTAATGAAACACCTTTAAGATACACCTTAAATTGAATAGCCCACTACACTGCCATACAAAGAAATCTATGTCCCCATTAAGGCTACAGGAGTGAAATTCGTCAAAATTATGGGTAAATATATGTATATATTTTACAATAAATAATTCCAAGCCTGTTTCAAATAAATACAATCCAAAAAATGAACACAAAATTTTTGGTAAGGTATTTTGCACACAAAAAGGACAAAATAGAGGTGGCTACCCCTCTGCATGGTTTTTTTATACATCCTAATGAAAACAGATTCACTTCTCTATAATTTTAAGTACAAAATTAGACTAAGCGTTTTTAAGAAGTTTCTCTACCACATCTCCCACATTACTTTTAATTTCAAATTATAACAATAGTATGTGTTGGAAAAAGTTGTTTGTTTGTTTTTTTACTCTTTGGATTTTAATTGTAAATGAACATCCTATAGTAAGAACCCTACAGGATTTAGGATCACTTAACCCTTGCATAAGTAATCGACTCAACAAAAGTATTAATCAAGAAGAAACATCTTATCTCACTAAAAGGAGTCAAATTACCTTAAGCAAAAATATTACCTAACATTCAAATATGTGGAATAGTTGATTCCCATTCATCTAAAATAAGTGGTTTTCAGAATGAACAGATTTGTTTTTAGAAATGAATATATTTTCTTAAAAATATGGACTAGTAGTAAATTCTAGAAATGATATGTCCCAAAGAGACCTGCAATGCCCTGACTCCATTAACTTAAACCCTGAAAATCCTACAAAGAATCATCATTTCATATTTAGCCACTTCAACAGATAACTGTGGAAGGAGGAACCTGACCCTGAACATATAAAAACCCTCACTTTACCAATCAAGAATAGGGTTAAAATTATATGCATAAATTAACACCATGGACAGTGGACTTCCTTAAGGATGACCAGAGACAAAAATAACAATCCTACCAATGGGGATGCCAATGCTGATTTCTACTGCCTCATTCCATCCAACATGGCCTGAAGGTTAATTGATGACCCCATGGTTAATTAATTTTAAAATGTCAAACACTAGATACAGTTTTCTCTCTCAAGTAACCCACACATCTGTTTAAGATGGTAACTTAAACACCCAAGTCTCTGTGTCTAAGAATGTTCAATTTTCTAATAATGTTCAATTAGAAACAAAACCAAATGAACACAGCAATCAAATCTCTTTTTGAAGCAGTTTTTCTTATCTTAAAAAATTACAAAACAAGTAAGGTCTTCATTTATATAAATAGAAAAATGTTCCTCTCTTTAAAGGGCAGAGAGAGATCACAGTAAATTTTATTGAGCTGAATTAGAATTCTAAAAGTGGCTCTTTTAAAACAGCTGCTTTTTAAATAATAAAGCCATAGAAGTAACGTCTTGTAAGAGTGAAAAATATTGCTAGTAAAAATTATTTTATGACACTAACAGGTTAACTTTTAGCGTACAATACTTAGAATTACAGTAATAAGTGCAATTAAAAAATGAACACTGAGGTTGTTTTATGTTAACCAGATAATTACCCTTGGAAGGATATCAAATTGAATTATTTCCCTCCAAACCTTTTGGGGGTTTGGGTTTTATGTGCATATATCTAGCAGGCATCTGTTGCTCATAACAATATGAAGTAGTTATCGCTCGCCATTTGAGAGTCTTTCTCCAGAATCATAATGTTCTTGTGTCACTCGGGTAGATGTAGAATTGGAATTTTGCAGCAAGTCCATTAACAGAACAACTTTATTATCTATGTGCTCTTGGAGTTTGTGCATACGCTGGTCAATGTAGTCCATAAGTTTCTTCTCCATTAGTTCCATATTTTTAGAAATTATCTTTTCCAAGTAGGAACATACAGGCTGCTGTTCTACTCTGTAAATAAGAGAAAGAGAATAAGTTATCATTGACTAGGGTCATATAGTTCAAGAGCCAACATACTTCATTTACTTAGATCCCTCACCTCTCTTCTGAGCTCCATGCTCATTCCTACCACATCCAATATGCCTTGGGCAATTCAGTATGTACAAAATGGAAATCAGTTCCTTCCCCTGAAACTCACCCCACATTTACAACTCCCAGATTCATAATATCTATAGTTCCTTCAACTCTTTTCTCTCACTCCCACCATGTTCAACAGTCGCCAGATCTAGCTGATTCTGTCTCATCTTGCATATCCCACCTCCTTCTCTCCACGCACACAGCTACCTAGTTCATGCCCTCATCTGTCCTGGACTTTTGCAATAACTTCCTTTTAGGCTTCCTGTTGTTAGTCTCTCCCTATTTCAATCCATTATCTACACAGCTATCAAAACATCTTCCTATAAAGCATAGGTCTGAGCATGTTCTCCCATTTCAACATTTTTAGGGGCTCCTTACTACTTACAGGATAGAACAAGCGTCATCCTTTCTTCATATTACTACACACACAAAATATTCTAATCAGATTGGCCTACTTGCTCTTCCTTATAGCACATCTCCAGCACCACAGGTATGGAGGGGCACTTCATCTCCTACCTCCACATGCCTTTACAAAGGTTTTCCCTCTCCTACCGTTCCCTATGCTCCCCTGTTGATGTGGAAGAAGGCTATTGGCTGAGACAGGAGGCCAGTGCTGTATATAAAGAAGAATTCAAGAGACAGAATTGGAATTTGCTCCTTGTGAAGGAAGATTCATGGAGATTGAAGCCAGCTGAGAGAAAGAGAAAGCAAGACAGAGTTTCTCTCCCAGTATCTGGAAGCTGACTGAGAACTGAATTGGAATTTTCCTGAGACCAGAATCTGGTGAAGGCCGAACAGAAGGCTGATATTCCTTCTGGGTCCTAGAGTCAGCTGAACTGCTGGAAGACTGAAGAAGTATGACCAGGATAAGACTTTGTTTATTCATGGCCTGGCTAATCCTTGAGTTCCAGGCAAGAGAAGTGGTGAAGGGTTTGAGATGTGCTGGACTCTGTGAACTTCAGTGTGTGCTGCGGATTGCCCTGAGGACTGGACAAGGATCTGGGAGCTGTCTAGCTCTGAGGACTGGACGTGAACCTGGCAGCTGCTTCTGAATCCAGGTGACTGTTTGGCCGATTCAGGAGGGAGGTGGAACCATGGAAGGGGATCCAGGGAATCAGAGAGAACTCCCAGAGTCAAGATGAAGAAAAGGCCCCTCCTTGGATAAGACTGAGGTTTGCTGGACACCAAGAGGTGAAAGGTTTGTGTAGTCCAACAAACCAGGTGATTCTTCTTTTGTTAACTGATTGATTGAATCTTTAAGTGACACCCGTTTCCCCCTTACGGAAACCAGGTGATTCTTCTTTTGTTCCTTGTTCTAATTATTGTGGCCATTGTAGTGAAAACTGCGGGGCCATTCTAATGTTAAGCTGTTATGAACACTATATTGTGATGTTCCATAATAAGATGTAATATGGAGAATATTATATTGTGAATATTGTACTGAATCTCGATTTGTAATGGAATAAACAAAGTGTTCACTATTATTGTGTAATTCGAATCTTAAAAGCTGTTCACAGTAGCATTCTTTTGGGAATCTGCATGTGCTTGGCTTTACACTTATGCAAGATCTAAAAAACTGTTTTGTGGGTAGCTTTGAACATGTGTTTTGACATCACTAGACTAATTGGGTAATATGAAAAAAGGGATGTTCTGCAACAAAAAAAATGTATATTTATAAAAAGTAATATATGCTAGACTACTATCCTACACACTGAGCTGCCTGCCCCTAGTCTCAGAATTGTTTCACATTTCCTACTTCAGGATTGCTTTTCTGTATCACTATGCAACTGTTTAATTAAAAGGCTATTTTGTTGTAATGACAATAATGATGATAATACTATGACCATTAACAGGTCACAATTATACTACTTTAAGGTTTATCACTTTCTTCACAAAAATGTGATCTAGTTAGTGCAAGTATTACTACAATTTTATACATAAGGAAACAAACATTCCTTAACTGAGTTCATACATGGAGCTAAGACTTGAACACAGGTGTTCCTATGCCAACACTAGTGTTCTGAGCACATACAACAATTCATCTCCTATCTCAGTGTCTTCCCACTGGCTGCTCCCATGCTTGGAATACACTGTCCTTACCACCAGCACATAGAATCCCCTCTTTTCCTTGTAAGATATACCTCTTGCACCACCTTTCCTGACCCCCCTCATATGAGTATTCAAACTGCCTTCTTTTAAGAACTTTGTATTTATTTTCTTTCTTCTCCATAACATATGTCTTACCTCGTGGTAGAAGGTGAGCTTGTAAATAAGGACTGCCTCATTTTGGTGTACTTGAGACTCTGCAGAGTAAAGCTCACAGCATGTCTCTGACCTTCTGAACTGCCTACGTGCTTCCCATAAAGCCTTTGCCCCCATCAGTGGCTGCGCACTCAGCAGACAAAAATGTAACAATGCCTGGGTGTCCATCTCAATGCTGGACCATGATAACACAATAATATACCTAAATGCTTTTTGATGATTCTGAAATTCTAAATCAGACGTGACCTGTCAAAGGAAATTTATTGCCCTTTCCCTTTCTCCTACCACCCAACCAAAAAACAAAACAAACAACAAAATAGAATCTAAACCTAAACAGAACTGACATATAAATCATCTAGTGTATATATTTTTGAAATTTTGTATTTTCCCACTGTGTGCAGAGAAAAAAAAAATTCTCTACTCCATTTACCTTCCTTCCTCTCCCTAATTTCTGTTTAACAGTACCACGCCTTCATCATCCAAGTTCCAAAACTCAAATTATTTTCAACTCTTTCCTCTACGTCTGCCACATCCAATCAATCCACAAGTCCAACGAAATCTACTTCTGTAATAACTATAGTCACTACCACAATTGCACCTCAGGCCTTCATTCTTTCTCCCCTGGACTACAGCCAAAGCTTCCTAACCTTGTTTCCCTTATTCTGGTTTGCCCTGACCACCTTCCCACAACAGACTGATAAAAGATTAATCCTTCTAATCTCTGGCTTTGATTACATCATTCTCCTAACTCTAAAAAACGTCCTTGGCTCCCTACTGCCTATAAATTAAGTCTAAACACTTAGTATTCAACGGAGTATAAAATCAGGCTCCAG
This sequence comes from Pseudocheirus occidentalis, assembly GCA_028646575.1. Taxonomy (NCBI): domain Eukaryota; kingdom Metazoa; phylum Chordata; class Mammalia; order Diprotodontia; family Pseudocheiridae; genus Pseudocheirus; species Pseudocheirus occidentalis. The sequence continues at coordinate 71,208,339 of CM053598.1, read as the reverse complement.
ACTAGACTCCTTTTCCAATCTTTTTCACCCTCCACCCTTCTTCCTTTCATGAACCCTGTGCTCTAGAGAAACTGAACTGTCATTTCCTGAATGCCTTGCCAATTTCTCTACCTTCACATCTCTATTCTTTCTTGCTGTGAACTTTCCTAACACACAAAATTTTCCACTGAAAAGTCTACCCAGCAGCAAAAAAGTGAAAACAATTTAGATGTCCAACAATTATGGAATGGTTCAAGAAACTATGGTACATGAATATTATAGAATATTATTGGGTTCTATGAAATGTCAAATATAAAGAATTCAGAAAAGCAATGTCAAAGTATAAACAATCAGGAAAGAACTGAAGGCTGTGTAATTTTAATGACCGAGTTTTACCACAAAATAGGTGAAACAATGTAATTCCCTCCCCTTTTTTGCAGAGGTGAAGAACTAAATGTTTTGGGTTTATTGAAGCATCTTCTCTCTTCTTTATTTCTGTATTCTTTCTTATAAGAGACAGATTACTCATGAAGGATAAGGAGAGATGTATTCAGAAATGAAGGAAATGTAAACACAAAAGGTATTATTTAAAAAAAAAAGTTTATAAGAGGCAAATCTACCTTCTTTAAGCTCCAGTTTAAAAGTAACCTCACAACCAGAGGTGATCTCTCTCTTTTCTGAATGTCAAGGCACTAGGCCAGTCATATGTATTTCATAGTCTGTTTTGTGCTATGGTTGTATTGGTTTTATTTCTCATACTACATGATAAACTAAAGAGGCAGCACAGTAGAGTAAAAGAGAGTAGTGGACATGGGAATCTGGGAATAGCTGGAATCACATCCTGCTTTGGATAGTCCCTCACCCTATAACCAAGGGCAAATCAACCTAGCCTCTTTGCATCTTAGTTTCATCATCTGTAAAAGCAGGATGATAAAAAAAATAAGCAGTTACTTGCATTTCTATACTATTACTAATACCTATACTAGCTGGCTCAAAAAGTATGTAAATTACTCAAGCAAAGCACTCTGTAAAACCTTAAAGAACTCAATAAAAGTCAGCTATTACAATGAAACTCTTCAGAGGTTAGAAATCATGCCTTAATCATCTTGGTATTCCCTCTGGGCGTTTCAAACAGCCTTATACTTAATATCCATTTTAAAATGAATATTGAATAATTCTGTGCACATACAAACAGCACTGCTATGAACATGAACTATTAAATGATGGTGTACCACAGAAAAGTAAATCAGTTTCTCTCTAGCCATCATGCCCAAAACTATAACGTTATAAGACTTACCCAATGCTCACAATGCCTTCATTTGGCTTTGTATTGTTTCCCTGAGGCTTACTCTTGTCTCCTACACGGAGATGGTTTACTTGACTACACAAGTTTTGAAGAAAAGGAAGCAGCTCTGAACTAGGTATATTTGAGTTATCATTTGCTTTCTTTTGCAACCAAGAGGATACAACAAATTTAAGATCATTTTCAGGAAGAACACTGTTCTGTTGTATACTTTTACATTCTTCAAGGTCTGGACGATTCCCTCTAGCACGCAGTTCTGTGCTTTTGTCAATGTAAGCTTTTATGTCTTTAGTCACTGCTCCAGATGTCAATCCAGACTTAAAAGGAAAGGGTGTAGTATATGACTTGTCTAATACTCCTGAAGCTGCTGACTTGTGCAAGCCATCAAGCAAATGTTCATCTCCAAAAATAGCTGGTTCTTTCTTTCCCAAGATACACTGAAGTTGATCTCCAAAAGGAATACAATTCTAACAGGAAAAAAATATGTACATACATATATTTTAAAAGAGAGTGTTGTTAACATTTTACAATTTTAATTAGCTCCAACACCATAGTAAGTTTTCATTTGAGTGAGTCACTCTAAAGGCAGTTTTCTGAAAATGACCTAAGGTCCTTTCTATTTCTACCATGATTCTGTAACTACCCAATTATAAAAAGTCACTTTTTCTTATTCAGGGAAGATGCAAAAGCTCACAATTATTTTTTGTATAGATGTAAAACCTCACAGTAATAGGTTTATAGTAGTATACAAATAACCAATCTTTTGTCAGTGCTATTACTACTACAATACTATATGATTATAACAAGCATAAGCTGTATGTGTATGTGATATGTGTATGTGACCAATTCTTCCTTCTTCAAACTATCTTTTTGACACAAGAAACAAAATACCAAACAGATATTTTGGCCATGTTATTCTTATTCTTGAACTACAAATTTTTTTTTTAAGAAAATGACTGTAAAACTATTAATTGGTATTATGGAGCATTTTATCAAGCGTTGCTCTGATGGTAAAACAAAACAGACCTATCAAGTTTGAACTTAAAAAGCTATAAAGCCCCTAAAATATCTTCTATCTCTGAGGTATCATAGTTTCTTCTCTAGCTTAGTCTTTAAAATTGCAATTTTAATCCATCAAAATGACTAATTCATTAGAAATTAATAGCTAGATAACACATTCTAAAAGCAGGCAATCAATGTGACTTTTTTAAAAGTCCCTAAAAAGCAACTGCTAAATTAATGTTAAAAAGGGAAAATATACAAATATTTCTAGAATCAATGTATTTTTTGATGGAAACCCATCTGTTCATAAAATTTTCCATTAATTTCTAATCAGTATACTAATACTATGATATGATGACTCACCCGCTGTTGAAATCGAACCATGTTCATGAGTTGTTGAGCACCTGGTGATAATTTTGACCCCATGGATTCCATCATGGTTTGAACTCTGTCTAGATCTATCCTTGATCCTAGAGCAGGGAAGCTTGTAGAAGAATCTGCAGAAACTGCCCTTAACTGGACTACAATTTTACTCACAAATATACTTTGTTTATCACCAAAAGAGAGCAGCTGTTAAAAAAGTTTTTCAGGATATTAGAAATAGCTACACATTTTTAACATAGCTGAAATGTCTACACATTACTCTATAAGAATGAAATTTTCCATTTTAAAATATTTGTTTCAACTATTTTAATATCAATTACAGTTCTTATTTATCCCATCCATGATAACTCTCAAACTTGCTAATAAGCTACTCCACAGAGTAAAATTTAACATACAAGCAGCCTGTCTTGATCCTATTCAAGAGGTTTATCTACCAAAATCTCCCAAAGGGTTCTTTTTAAGTTGGGTCAACATAGTGAGATTCCAGGATATAAGACAAGGTTTTAACACCATAACTGCTACAAGTGGGTCTAACACAGTTCATCTGGCTCAGTATTTTGATTTAGTTAACATAAAAGATTATGTTGTTGAAGGTTGTTCTTTTATAAAGCAAGGTTATTATTCTTCAATCTCAAAAAAGTTAAGGACACTTCAGTATCTCAAGCATTTTGGATGTCTTGCAAAAATGTAACACAAATAAAAAAACAACCGAAGTTTATGGACCCCAGATTAAGATCCTGTGATTTTAACTGTTTATAATAATATCAATCAATATTACCACTTGCAAGTAATGAGTTACATAAATTTTCATACTGGCTATGAGAAATATTAATTCCTTTCATTTGTCCTTAACTCTCTCAAGCTTCTAGGAGAACTTCATAGGATATAGTTTAAAAAAAAAGTTGAGATCCACTTGATTCATAAAAGATTACATAAACTTTCTAGCTTGAGGAGTTCTAATCTTTTTGCTGTGGTCTGAATAAAACAGCCCCCAACCCCTGAATATTCTGTTGTCCTACAGTAAATCCTACCCAACTATGTTCATTTTTTCTAAAGAATTCCTTACAGAACTGCAGAGTACACCAAGTAAATAAAGTTAAAAGTATATTCTATTACTTTCAGTACCTTTTGAAACACATCTGACTAGTCACAAAAGTACATATACTGACAGCTCAAAAATACAAGCAAAAAATGGCATTTTAGGGGGAAAAAAAACTTTCTACAATTTTTTCATCGTTTCACACAAAAATTGAGTGGTTGTTGTTCAGTTGATTAGTTGCGTCCAACTCTTTGTGATCTCATTTAGGGTTTTCTTGACAAGGATACTGGAGTGTTTGCCATTTCTTTCTCCAGCTCGTTTTACAGATGAGGAAACTGAGGCAAACAGGGTTAAGTGATTTGCCCCAAGTCACACAGTAAGTTAAGTGTCTGAGGCTGGATTCAGGTCCTCCTAACTCCAGGCCCAGCACTCTACACACTGCACCAACTGGGTGTCCCAAATTAAGTAAACCTAATTCAATTTAAAGAGCTAAGTCTTATGAAGTGTTTGACACACATTATTGCATTTGATTTTCACAGCAACCCTGCGAGGTAGTAAAATTCCCATTTTACAAATAAGGAAATCGAGGCTAAGAGACATTCAGTGACTTGCCCAGAAGCACAGAGCAAACAAGCGTCCAAGACATGATTCAGACTCAGGACTTCCTGACTCTACTGCCAACATTTCAGTCACTGCACCAAAATGAAAAATAAAAATAGTAATTTTAAAAGTTAAACTTAATCCTTTAAAACAGTGGTTCTCAACCTTCCTAATGCCACGACCCTTTAATACAGTTCCTCATGTTGTGGTGACTCTCAACAATGAAATTATTCTTTGCCACTTCATAACTATAATTTTTCTACTGTTACGAATCGTAATGTAAATATCTGACATGCAGGATGCATTCTCATTGTTAGAAACTGAACATAAGCCACAGGTTGAGAACGGCTGCTTTAAAAGAATATGTGAATGAAATGTCTTACCTTAATTTTACAATGGTCTGTGGGGCATTCTAATTTTAGGTATTTTTTATACAAAGTAATTTCGTTTTCACTAAAAAAAAAAAAAAAAAAATTTATTCCATGCTTTATCACTTAAGAGTTTTACATTTTAAAGTTAAATGTTAACAAACTCACATTTAAAAAATACTGGGGCTGTTTCCCAACACTGTGTCACTGATTCAAGATGAGGACAGGACGAGGAAGGAATTAGCAAGTCTTTGCATGTGGCTGGATCAAAGAAGTTAACCAGAGGGTTGCTGTCGCTTAGTTATTTCAGTCCTGTCTAATTCTCCCTGACACCATTTGGAGATTTCTTAGCAAAGACACGGGAATGTTTTGCCATTTCTGTTTCCAGCTCATTTAACAGATTAAATTAAGGCAAACAGGGTTAAGTGACTTGTCCAGGGTCACACAGTTAATAAGTATCTGAGGGGAGAGGAGCCAAGATGGCGGCACAGAAGCAGCAAGGTCCCGCAGCTCCCATACAACCATG
>CM053598.1:71183086-71202638 GCA_028646575.1 Pseudocheirus occidentalis | reverse complement strand
TTTTTTTTTTAAAAGATTTTGAGTTTGATCCCTCTCCAAGACACCAGGTAATCTGACGTAGGTTATACATGTTCAGTCATGTCAAAAATATTAATCTTCCACATTAGTCTTGCAAAAGAACAGAAGGGAAAAACCAGAAGAGCAAGCAGGATTCAAACTCACCAACCCTTAATTTAGTTTACTGATTTCCTTCAGAAGTGTTGCTGTGGAGTGGAAGTGGAGAGGGCAGATGGTGAGACATACCCAGAGTTGGCAGTTAACAAGTTGGAAGTAGTGGGACAAGGGACAAGATATTCAAGAGGGGAAGATTACTGCTCTGTTAAAAAAAAAAACAACTAATTTCAGGGTCAAGATGGTGAAGAAAGTGAGGTGAAACTAGAGTAAGGAAGACGGACTAGAAGAATAGGGAAGGACTGAGAGACCAGAGGTTGTGATGCTTAAGAAGAGCAGATCCATGAAAAGAGAGGTCCCTTTGGAAAGGAGAAAAGACAAAATGACTAGAGAATTTCATAGTTCAGGCTCTTAGAAGGGAGGGGTGGGGTGTGAAGTTGTGAGGGCTAGAGCAAGAGTGATCAGGTGTTCAGTAGAATGATACAACTGGATATCATGAGAATTGAGGAAGCTGAAGACCTGGGAGACCCAAGTATTCCAGGGCTCCTCAGGGAGGATATTGAAGTGTCATCCAAGGATGAGCTTAGATGTTGGGGTGTAGAAGATTGTATGCCAGCAGCAGAGGTCATTGAGGAAAGGAGAATGGCCAGAAGGTCAGCAGAGAGCAACCAACAGGGTCAGAACGGGGTTGTAGGATCATGGTGTGGACTTGAGAGAGGGTCATTTTGAGTGATGGCAGCTAAGTCCATGAAATAGCCAGAAATAAACTACAGAGATCATTTCTTCCAGTCCCCCCATTTTTCAGATGAGAAGCTTGAAACCCAAATATTTGAAGTTACCTGGATCTGAATTTAATTACTCTTGACTCCAGATCTTCTACTCTCTTCTGCTGATCTCCGGGGTTTAAAAGAGGCCAGGAGGATCAAGGAGTGACCTCTCCCAGTGCTACTTGGGGGTATTGGCAGGGATCAAAGCTGTGCTTTTTGCACAGTTTCTCAGTTACAGGATGTGGAAACAGTGCTGAAAGAAGACACTGGGTATGAAAGAAAGTTGGTCAATTAGTGAGTCAGAGCTAGGAGACTGGGGCAGAGGAGAGGCAGACAGAGAAGAAGGTCTAAAGACAATGAAAGAGGGGAAGAAGAGGGGAAGCGGTAGGGAGATTCAGGGGTTTTAAATTAGGTAGGTGGCGACTCTGATTGATAGGGGATGATTAGGGAAGTGGACGTTGGAATTTGCTAGATACAGGGCAAGGGAATACCAAGTAAATAGAGATCTTGGAATATGTAAAGCCAAATGGAGAATATTTAATGATAAGTTGCCTTAATGCGTTTTATAAAATATATGTTCAGCAGTAGCATGTATTTCAGAGAACATTGAGCTTGAAATCAGAAGAGATTTTCCCTGGATTCTGGGAAATACAGAATGAACCTCAAACTATATCTTCAGTGAGGAATACCTCAGGCTTATGTATCTGTTATTTTTTGCTGAAACTCACTTCTCTAGCCCACCAGCCCCTATTCCCACAAGGGATTAACCCATTGCTAACCCATACCAAGGAGTTAGGGTGGAATCCCAGTTGTAACACTTCCCGACTGTGTGATTCTGGGCAAACTCATTTTACCTCACCACTTCTATTAATGTCTATATAATAATACTACTTTGTAGGGTTTTGAGATGAAGACACTTCCTAAACTTTTTATTATCTTGATGTTACATAAAGGAAGTATCACAAGTGATTTTAGATGCCTATAACTTTAGGGTTAGTATCATTTCTAGGCTTTGTAGATGTTAACCCAAATTAATTCTGTATTGGTCTGAATATAGATCACTTCTGAATATGGTCCACTCTTCTAAAATGAGATTTTTTCAAAGGATAATACACACACACACACACACACATGTACACACGTGTGTGTGATATATATACATATATATTATATAAAGGATAATAGATAGATATGCATATAACTATACCTATGTACAGAAAAATGTCAGATATAGGTTAATATTTTATACAAACTAGATTCAGAAGGACAGGAAGAGAGTGTGACATATATTCATACTATTAATATGGTTAAAAAATTTCAGCAGAATTGGTTGCCTGTTCCTGGGAAAATGGTAAATTGCGTTTAGTTAAGATTCAGAGAGCCTATGATGTGCCAAAGTGGTCACGTCCAGCCTCTTGAGGATATTTAGGATATCCTTGACTAGAAACAAGGGAAAATAAGAACAGCAATAATAATAACTTTTACTTAAACTTACTACGTACTATAAAGCACTGTACTAAATGTTTTATAATTATTATCCCATTTGATTCAGGAAACAATGTTGGGAGGTAGGGGCTATTATCCCCATTTTACAGATGAAGAGACTGAGGCAAACAGGTTAAGTGATTTGCTTAGCATCACACCGGTCAGGTAGTAAATGTCTAAGGTTGGATTTGAATTCACATCCTTCTGATTCCAAGCCTGTTGTGCTATCCATTGTGCTATATTAATTTGTAGTGGTCCCCCCCCAGTTCTTACTGTGATTATCAGTTAAATCTTTTGAGTCAGGTGCCTTCAAATACCAGTTTGTCTGCTATCTCAGAAACAAACCAGCCACTGAACTATTGGGCAGTACTTGTGCTCATCTACCTACTGTGGGTGAGATTCTTTGCATTTCTGTGTTCACAGGCTGTGCTAAAAGTTGAATGTCTTGTAGCAGAAAGAATACTAAGGTGGGAATGAGGACCTGAGGACCTGGGATCTAGTTCTGACTGTTCCACTATTCCACAATCCAACACTATAACTTCAAACGAGTCACTTCATCCTTCAATTTCTTCTATCAGATTACAAGAGTTGATCTAAGTGACCCCTAAAGCCTTTCCACTTCGAGATTTCTTAATGAATTATAGACTCATCAAGGTGACCTGAAGTTTGGTGGAGGTTTTTTTTTTCTCTGAGAAAAATCTGTAGCCAGCCCACTTCCCCATTCTAATAAGAGACATTGATAACTCATATCTCGTTTCCAGAAATCAAAGATAGGGGTGTTTTTGCCTTTTGTTTGTTGGTTTTTCTAGGGCAAGAACATGGGGTCATCTATACAAGTGTAAATAATTAGTAGGTTCTTAATATAGATATCAGTTAAAATATATTATTTAAAGTATTATTTATTGAAAGTGTTTCATACCTAGTAGGCCCTTAACTATTGGTTTTTTGATTTTAGAATTGAGGAAGATAGTTTTGAAGACGATTTAAAATACCTCCAATTTTTTTTTTAATGCATAGTTTCATGACTTTGAGGCTCAATATTTTGGGGCTTTATGTTAGAAAGTTATTACCAAAAAAATAGTTTAGCTGTAGAAGCTTGGGCTACAACTTTTTTCCTAAAATTGAACTTTGTTACTAAATATTAGTTCTTTAAAAAGTACAAATGTCTCGAGTTTGTTTTTTTTAAATAGTAAATTCTTTTACAGCATAGAAGTGACTGATTTACTGATTTCTGCTTTGAAGAATCCAGTTAAATGTTTTGAGGAAAATATGGAACAAAAGGTAATTCTTCCTTTATACAGCTTAGTCTTGATTAGGTCTTTATAGTTATGCTTTGTGCCAGGTTGTACAAAGGAACTGTAAATAAAATGTTGACATCAAGTACTAAGTAAAAAGTTATATTTATTCACATAGTATTTTTAAACATTCATTTACAATAGTCACTTTATAAGAATATGTTCAGGAACATAATTTACAGCTTAGCTTGTTTTTGCATAATCTAAATGAGTCCCCAAACTACTTACCTTGAATTCTCTTTCTGAGAGTTCTTTCCCTCCACCCCCCATCACTCTCTCCAGGTATAGGCAGAAGTAATGACATCTTGGTGTGGAAACTGTGACCCAGAAGTAACTACATTGCTCATTTTTTTTATACATATCTACTTACAGAATCCTTTTATTAGTGATTTATGTTGATTTTTTAAACATTACATTGGGCCAGGTTCATTGATTATGAACAGCATTTTTGAATAAATTCCTAATCAAACTGGATTAGATACAGAGTGTAGCACACAGGTGGCATTTAAATTTTTGTTGAATTAATTAATATAGCAACCCTGTTTGTATTACATAGGAAAATGATCGAATTATTTGTTCAACTAATATTCTTCATCAAGCTGATCAGAAATTGAGAAGAGTTATCTCTCAGACAATGAAGAAAGCCAAAGGTACATATTTATCAGCTATTTTACATGTATGAGTAAAATAAATCAACCAACTAAAAATGAACTATATATTTTAATATAAATTTTGTGACTGCTCATTTTCATTTTGATTAATCTTCCAGAACATCTGCCAAAATCCAAATAACTGCTCATTGAATAGAACTTAGCTATATGTTCACATAATTCCCAGCTAGAACTTTGAATTGCAGAATTATAAACTACTAATGCTAGCTTCAAACATTATGGGAATTTATGATATAAATTACTCCAAAGAATTTCTCATGTTTTCAGTGTGGTTGCTTCCACCAGTACAGTTTATAATCCCTCTGTGTTTTTTCATTCTCTGAGATTCTTGTCCATGCTTTTCCATAAGTCCTCCACACAAAATCAGATAGACAGGTAAATTGGGGATGGTTTGTTTTGGAAAAACCATGTTTCATAAAATTCCTTTAAATACAGAGCTCTACTGCCATGTGTAAATCTATTTCATCTTGTAAAATCTAGCCTATATTTTTTAGCAGCATTAAAGTTGTGCTTGTTTAACTTGCAAGATAAAAACAATGTCAAATTCGGTGTCACAGTGTAGGAAAATACACAGTGGAGTAAGTGAAATAGAAAAGGTGAAATCATCGCATTTAATTTCTGGGCACTTTTATTAGTGGTTTAGATTTTTTTTGGTTTCTAAAGTGAAGATGAAATTGTACTAAGAAAGGGTGTAACAGGAATATGTACCAAAATAGATTTCCAGGTGACTCATGGGTCTAGGCCACAACAGAACAGACTACCTTGCTCATTGATAACCTTCAGGTAGTCTTTTTCAGAAATTATCTTCCAAATGTGAATTTCTTGTCCATTATTACATTTTATACCAATAAGATAATGAGTCACCTACATGAACTCTTGCCAAAATAAGGATTTCTTCTGTCTAGCTTTGTTTCCATTTGGTAAGAGTAAAATTATGAACAATTGTTTAAGCAAATTTCTTTTGTTTGAATAATTTCAGTTAATATGCCTACATCATATTTAGCATGTTTGTCTCTGTCTCCATGATAACAGCATGACTGACTGTTTGACAAGTGGCCATTATCATTATTTAGTCCTTTCCAAATAACTACTTTTTTCCCACAGAGGTAACATAACTAAATTGTTCTGGTGACATAATCAGCCCATATTTGTTTGATCTGTAAAAATTGTTTAAGATTATATTTTTCTTTTAGATGAAAGAGTGATTGCTGACAAGCTGAAACTTCTAGTAGAAGAACTTAACAAGCTTAAGGCAGACTTTTTGGAAGATCTACGACAAGGAAATAGTAAAAGAATTTCACGCTTGCATCAAAATAGCATTTCAGATATCATTCGCTTATTTGATTATGAGATAGAGAACATTGTACAGAAATATATTCCAAAGGAGTATTAAATTGATTTGCATTGTGGATGAATTGTAATTTTTTTCAAGCAAACATTTACAAACTGGTTAAAGATCAACAGCTTAAAATGATTCGAGTTAGCCAGGCAGATAAGCAAAGATGAGGTAAAAGAACTCAATCCTAAAAGATCAGGGAATCAGGAAGGAAAAAAAAAAAATATTTAAATTACATCATTAGCTTTTCAGTGAGCTCAGCCAAGCAACTGAGGGTTTGGGGAATTGGGTTTCTTTTTAAATAGCACAGTACTCTGCTCTTGGCAAGCAGCCCAGGATAATAACACTGGAGAGCTTTGTACAAAATAAAATTAAGATTATAAATAAAATGCAGCCCAGGGAATTAGTGGGAATATCTGTCTATGATGCTCACTGGCCCCGAAATTGCCCAGGTTAAAGTAGAGATGAGGTGGAATAAAGACAAAGGGAAGACGGATTTTTAAATAAGAGAACCAGACTGCAATGGATTCTTGATTCTGTCAGCATCAAACTAGTATTGGGGGAGAGAAGAGTCAGAACAATCTACTCATCCACAAACTTGGGTCATTGAGGCAGTATAGGATAGTGGAAAGGATTTTAGATTCAAAATGAGGAGAAACTGGAGTTTTGAATTACACTGTGAGCTCCTCCAAGGGAGGGACTATCTGGTTTTTCTTTGTATCCCTAGGGCTTAGCACAGGGACTGGCACTTAGTAGGCACTTAATAAAAGTTTACTGATTGATTGACTCTTGCCTTTGACACTGTGACTATAAACAATTCCTTTAACTTCTCTGAGTCTGTGTTTTTTTCTTTGCAAAATGAATACCTCCCTCAGAGGGGTAAAAACATGTGCTTAAAGTGCTTTGCAGATATCAGAACACTAGTATTTTCGCTACATTATTGCTTAGTAAAGCTGCTTTTACTGATTAACACTATATTCCAGCTTAGTTAACTAAGCATAAATTGGGTTATAGATTTTTTTAAAAAGGATATTAGTCATTAGAAAGCGTTCTTTTATTCATATTTTACAAAAGCAAAGCTTCACAACATGAACTGCACTATGTTGAGTTACTTGGCATTAAATTTTTCTGTAATCACTACACAGTATAATGAATCTTACATCCATAACTCATGTTTCATCTTTTGAATACAAAATATACTCTTTACATTGAAATACATATTAACAAAGGTGAACACAATGCATATAGACTCTAAGACTGCTCAATGAAAAAAGTATTTAGCAGGGAATGTTTTTCTGTAATAGGATATCATTTTGATACACATTTTTCTCAGAACCTGAATTAATCATGAGGTCTATGAAAATTTCTTGATAATGTAAACATTCCCTTTGTCGTAAATCCCGCACCTTGATGGCAAGACACCTATTTCTGTATTGAAACAGCGGTGGAAAATATCCTATGGGACCATCCAACAGAAAATTCTTGTCTTTACTTGAATTTCAAGAAGCTGTATTTATACGTTGCATTTGTAAAATCTGAAATGAAATTATTCCCTGTTAATTTTCAGTTTCTTAAAAAAATATTAGCAGAGATAAGTTATCTACCAACTTTAAAGTCTAAACTGTTATGTTCACTGAACAAAAATAAATCTAGTCTCAGAACATTAAAATGCCTGTTAACAATAAAGTACTATAAATAGTGCATGTTAATTTTTTTCCAACACATTTTTTTATAAAATGTTCTGACATTTGAAAAATAAAGTGGGGGAAAAATGTGTGTTTGATACTTAAGTGTAGGAATTAACATTTTTCCAAATATAGAATTTAAATCAATTGCTAAAATTTTAAAACTAATACCAAAAAAGTTAGTAATTGACCTTTAATAATTTGGTGCATTTCAACACATTTAGAATTAAATTTAGCTTGCAAGCAGGAAATGACTTTGGAATACCAATTGTGCTCTTTATTTTAGGTTATAGCAAATATTTGTATACTAGTATAAAACTGGAAAACTACCATTTATTTAATTTTAAAATGCACATTAAAATCTACTTTTAGTTGTCAGAAAAACATTCAAGTCATTGTTTGGCACAGACAACATAGTATAGATATTCTGATTTCACAATTTTTAAGTTAAAAATCATTTTATATTTTGGAGCATACAAGGGTGATTTTTTTTTTTTAAATTCAGAAATTTCAAATAATCGTTTCTTACCTCCCACATTAAAGATACTAGAACCAAGTCTTACATTTAGGTTCCTACAGTAAGAACGATTGTCAGAGTAAGAGATTTACATAACACTGCAAAATAGAATGTTTCTGAGGCTTTAAATTTTATGAGGAAGAGACATAATTGTTTTGGGGAAATACTTTGAATTTATAATTCATGCTAAACACAAAAGCACATTTTTAATGGCTTTCCAGCCATTTCCAGCTCAACGGGGATTGGAGATTCCATTAGCCTTGCACAATCAGAGAGCTTTATTGTTAGCTAATGGCATCAATATTTTCTATTTTGGTCTAACGGCCCTTTTTGGTTAATATATTTTAAAAATTAGGATTTTCTATGTAAGACTATATAGTACAATTTTCAGATCCAAACTGCATTTTAAAATAATTATTTAGCTAAGTTAATTTTTTTATTATATAATTAGAAAAGGATAGCCTCTTCAAAGTGAATTCACTCTACTTCTATGTAGTATTTTATAATCTTTTTTATCAAACATCAAATTTATGAAAATTTATACCTATCATTACCCTTCCATGTTTATTATTGTAAATGCCCTTCATAGATATCTGTGTGACACATACACACAATCATTCATCTCTATTACTTGTTTGCAAACGAGTATGACTGAATCCAAAGAAAATACTGGCACTAAACTACAATTTGCACAAGAGTTTAAGGCTGGTTTTAAATAGGCTCTGACTTATGTTAGATTACTTTTTCAAATTAAGTTTTTTTATACACATCCAAGTTTCTGTGTCTTTCTCAGAAAAGATTGTCAGTTAAGGGACAGAAAGGGCAGAAAACCCCAAAACCTTTTGAAAGATATTCTCCAGGACTAAAAAAAGTAATTGTAAAGGATGACATTCTGATGTTCGTCTTTGGTAATCAAATTATTAGGAGGAAATTGCAACTCCTATTAGTTATCTGGCCTATAACACCAGAGCAAATTTAAGATGAAAAAGTAGAGTGTTAAAAGAAAAAGATATTTTCAGGGATACTTCTGTGAAATAGCACGTACCCTCTACTCCAACAAATACTTATTTTGCTTAGCTCAATTTTTTTAATAGATTCAAAGTGCAATAGTGTGAATGCAATAAAAATTGGACACCACCTTTTCACCATGTCAAAACAATAAAAAGAGATACAAATATGAAATTTTATTTATTTTATATCATGGAAGTAAACAATATATTTTCAAACTAATTTTAGATACTGGGTTTTTTTTCATTTCAAGAAACTGGTATCTGAATTTTTTTAAACTTTTTTTTTAAACATCAGAAACTGCATATTATGTTTTTCCCTTGGCAAAAAGGCAATTTCCGAAACTGAAACCAGTTAAAGCTACTGTTAATTTAGCTGATACAACTGCTTGAATTCAAAACGTGGGAATAAAGTTATCAATTAAAAGTTATTATAAAATAACCCTCCCACTAAACGTTTTAAGTGGTTTGGTTTAGTAAAAGTTTTTCACAAATCACCATTTTAGAACATGGTAGAAGTTACAAGGTACCAAAATCACTCTGACAAGCTAGAATAACATGTAAACAGAAACACTAAGAAGATCTGAATGAGCATTATAAAGTGTTTATGGGTATTAAATGTAGGAAATTAAATGAAGGCTCATAAAATATAATTGCACTGCAATTCTTATTTACTGAACATAAAGAAAAAAAAGACTTTGAACTAAATTATAAATCCTATCTACCTTATCACTAACACATAAATGACCCTGACCAAGACAAGAAAAATCTGTTTACACCATCAAATTTACAATTTGGAAACATAAGATATGATCTCTTAAATTTGTAGATACCTCATTAAAGATGACCGAAACATGAAATTTTAGAAAAGCAAGACCAAAAAAAGCATTATGTGACTGTTTTGTATCAGTGCTGGTTATGTTGCCCTCTTGCAAAATGACAGGCAAAATCATACTTGTTTTTACATTTGCATCCACATATATTACACTGAAAAGGGTTTTCAAACCCATGACATCCCATGTGAATAGTATAAAGGATATTGTCTGCAAAGTACATGTCACAGTGCTGGCAGTGATGCAGAAGCTGAGGGTCCTGAAGTGGTAGGGCTGGGGCTGGCGTGCTGGGCTGGCTGTTACTTATGCTGGGAGTACTAGTATGAGCACTGCGTTCACTGCTTGGGCCTGCCACTGGGCTATAGTTCCTCTGACTATGTGATGGCCGAGGTTCGGGACTTGTAGGAGAGGAGCTCTGAGGAATACTTGTTGAAACAGCAGAAACAACTGCTGGGGTGGTGGGCTGCTGAACCATAAAAGGCTTTTCATCAGGGCATGGAACAACATCAGGAGATGCTGGGTTTTGATTCTCAGGTGGCAAGCTAGATAACTGTCCTGCTAGAGTGGATAGTTGATTTAATGGGTTGTCAACCATGAGTTCTTGTGGATCCCTTGGCAGGCCACCAGTCTGTGTCGTTTTTCCGATGCTTTCATACGTATCAGTCTGGATATTTGGGATTTCATGGGTAAAATCATTCAGGTAGTCTGGTTTCTGAACCACCATGGAAGGTGGACTCAAATTGATAAGTGCTCTCCTGCTGTACCCTAGATTGCTAGTCTTCTTTTGTAAAACCCCCCACATTTTCTTGCTGCTTAAGGAAGACCTAGTACCTTTAATTGGTACCATTTTATGTTTACGTCTACGATGATGGGAAAGATTACTTCTATCACTGCAGCGAAAGGAACATAATTCACATTTGTATGGTTTTTCACCAGTATGGGAACGCATATGGGCTTCCAGATGACGCTCATAAGCTGATGCAAATGGACATAAGTGACATCTATGAGGTTTTTCACCTGTAAAAATAATGGAAAAATAAGATAACAGAAGCACATTTAATGGAAAATTGCATGACCTCATATTGATTGAATTTAGAAAAGTAGGAAAACTATCTTGATAAGCACAGAAAAGTGATACATTTGGAACACAAATTAAACACAAATTTGGAACACAAAGTAAATTATTTTTATTGGCACAAAATCTGTGATGTATTTTCTTTTAGCTATAATTGGCACTCTTGTAGATGAGAAGAGCAGAGCAATCACAGTATCTGATTAATAATGATATTTCCTACATCATAACAGACATGTGATGAATTGTGAGAGCTGATACAAAGTGAGGAAGACAAGGCTTCCAAGTCCTGCTTCTGACACTTCCTGGCTATGGAACCTTGAGAAGGTCTGTAATCTCTCTGCTCTAGGCACCTAAGAATTAAGTTACAGAGAAGCTACCAATGTATATAATGTACATAATGTAAATAATCTCTACCATAACATATTAGATATGTGTGTGTGTGTGTGTGTGTGTATAGGGTGTTTCAAAAGTATTAAGTGCAGTTTTAAACTTTAATAGCTTAAAACTAAGCTTGAATAGCTTAAAACAGCACTAAAACCTTAATTATAAGCGTTCTTGTTCTTTGTATATAATTAGATAATTCTACTTCAAAATTCACATAGCTGGTAGGACATATTTTTCCCATTGTCACATTTCCAGGTTAAAAAACTGCCATGACATTTTTGAGAAGCTTATTGCCAAATCCTAGGAGATTGTAATGTGGAAATATCTGATTACTAAAGTATTTATGCTTCCCAGAAACAGGCCTATTTCCCCACCATTACCACCTGCCACACCCTACTGCCAATAAAAACATAATTACCAAATTCAAAATGCAAATCTCCAGGGCTGATCAGTATGATATAAAGCAGCACCAGGCAAATGATAAGGGATCAGCAGGAAGCTGGGCATGGCTGATATGCATTATAGGAGCAGTGCAGCAAAGCTCCATTATTCACCCTCTGGAGTGGGAAGATCTGTAGAAAAGAATGTTCTCTACCAAAGAGGCAGTGCTCTGGGGCTCTGATAAGTTTTAATTTATGCCACTACTTTATATGATATTTCTGATGGAAAGGGGAATTTCTTCACTAATATAAACCCTGTATTATCCTTCATTTTTAAACTATTGCAAGCATCCACACCAAGAAATTACCTTATTTACCTGTATGAATTCTAATATGTTCAATGAGCCGTGCTGTTCCTTTGCTGGCATAGTTGCAGTATCGACATTTTAGTTTTCCATCAAATGTTCTTTCAAATCCATCCACCAACATTCCTGAGTTTTCATCCAAGGACACTTCAACAGACGGATGATCAAGTCCATTTTGATCACCATCTGTCCCAGCTATAAATAAAGTTAGCAACAGAAATCAAGTCTCTACAAATACTACAATTTTCTATTTTGGTTTGAGGTGGCACAAAATCATTTATAAATGATCATTTAATTAATCATGCTAAGATTCATTTAGTTCACTTATTCATTTATTATTCCTCAATAGCCTTATTTTACAGAAGGGAAAAAATGTATATGTGTATAAGTTTAAAAAATTTACTTTAAAGTCACTGGTATAATAGAACATAGTTGTCTGTGAATTTAAGTACTTAACCACTCCCCCCAAACATGCATAGTTATCACATTATGACTTGTAGAACAGATGTTACTTTAATCTGAAAGAATTAATGGACTTTTCAGTTTTCCACCCAATCCAAAGTACTGCACACCTGAATTCTAAGCTGTATTTGTCTGTCAGGATCTTCAGTTTCTTACTTTGTTATTAAGCTCCCAAGATAAAAGTTAAAGGTTTGGCCCAAATCAGCATTAAGAATCAAAGAACTAAAAGAGTCACTGCCAACCATCTAATCTGACCCCTTTATTTTACAGATGAGGAAACTGAGGCCCCAGAAAATCCAAGTAGTTGGCTCAAGGTGGTCAAACGGTTTAACTAATGTCACAGATAACTCAGGTCTTCAGACTTCTAGGAAAACTGCTTACTATACTATTTTCCTATAATTTAGTAAATTAAATCATTAGAATCTGTCTGCTTCTCCCCACAAAGTCCATTCTCTAAAGAATAAAATATTCTATTTTTCAAAAAAAGGAAAACAATTCACATAACAGTTCTTCATAATAAGTGTTTACAGTGCAGCTTACGTAAATGAAATATGTAATAATATTTAAAAATTAATCTACCTCCCTGAAGAGCTTCTGCTTCTTTGTCCCCACTAACTGATCCAGATATCATGTTCACATGGTGGGTCTGTTGAGTGAGGTATTCCTGAAAATCCTTCACAAAGTCCAGAGGCTCTGGCTTCTTTTCACCCATATTCACCTTCTTTATATACCTGGAAAAATAAAACCAAATTACAACTTTATACTGTTCAGGTCAACTCAACAAATATTTATTGGGTACCTACAATGTAAACAACTTTGCAGCTAAAAGTTAAACAGTCGCAGAATATAGGCTGGCTAGACTGATAAAATGGATCTCTCATAGTGGCTATACCCAGAACAAGGGTTAGTCTTCAGCTTTGCAAACTCAAAAAGTCAGTTTCATGAGCCCAGAAAGAGTTGGTTAGGCTCTAGAAAGTCAATTTATACTAATTAAATTAAACACAGACATTTAGAAAACAGTATTGCTAGTTTAAGGAGATATGCCTAAAAAGTTATCTACCTACCAGTTATCTATCTACACAAGATACTCCCCTTTGGGATGGGTATGCTCATTCAAGAGTTCAAATAGCAATACTGTAAAGGTTGCTTTGTTAGATTTCAGTCAAAGAACAAGAGAAGGATCATAGATTTAGAACAGGGATTCTTAACCAGGATCCATAAACTTGTTTTTAAAAAATATTCTAATAACCATATTTTTATATAATTAGTTTTCATCATAATTACATGCATGTTATTTTATGCATTTTAAAATGTCATTCTGAGAAAAGGTCCACAGGCCTCATCAGAATGCCAAAGGAGTCCAAGAAAGTCTAAGAACAATCTGATTTACAGCTAAAGAAATGTAGAGATTATCTCCAACTCCCTCTCCCCCATTTACAGATGGGGTAATTATAGCCCAAATTAGTTTGGTGGTTTGTCCAAAGTCATGCAAGTTAGTAAGTGGCAGAATCAGAATTAGAACCCAGGTCCTCTGACTCTAAATCCAGACTGCTTCCCACTGTACCACACAAAGGAAGTGGATGGTCTTAAGAGATTACTCCATCCCAGGAGGATCTCATGCCCATCAAGATAGCAAAATTGGCAAAAAAAAAAAAAAAATGGGAAAATTAATTGCTAGGGAGGCTATGTGAAAACAGGCAGGTTCATTTATTGCCAATGGGGCTATAAATTAGGAAAACAATTTTGAATTATGCAAGAAGAGTTCATCATTTTAAATCTAGTGATTCCATTACTAAGACTATACGTCTAAGGAGGTTATTGACAGTAAAATAAAAATAATAGCAATAATCTGTCATAACAGCCTTGTGATAACAAAAAACTAAAAGCAAAATATGTGCCAGTTGGTAGGGTAATAACTATATAAATAATATATTTACATATATACCATACATATATAATAGAATATTACCATGTTATAAGGAATGACAAATATGAAAAATTCTAAAAAGCATAGGAAGACACATGAAATGATGAACAAAGAAGAAAGCTAAGCCCAAAACCCCAACACACTCAAATATGTATGATAATAAAAAAAGCACAATATCAATAGGCATGAAACCTTTGGCCAAATAACAATGGTCAATATTATTATAACATCAGAGTTAAACAACATATCCTTCCTCTCTGTTACAACCAATAAGCTGTTGAGGGGTGTAAAGCCAAGCACAAGCAGATTCCCAAAAGAATGCTCCTATGAACAGCTTTTAAGATTCGAATTACACAGTAATAGTGAACACTCTGTTTATTGCATTACAAATAAAGATCCAGTACAATATTCACAATATAATATTCTCCATATTACATCTTATTACGGAACATCACAATATAGTAGTGTTCATAACAGCTTAACATTAGAATGGCCACAATAATTAGAACAAGGAACAAAAGAATCGCCTGGTTTCCCTAAAGGGGAAACCCTCCTCACTTAAAGATTCAATCAATCAATTCACAATATACCAATCTTCCTCTCATGGGGCAACCATTAACTTAATCAGTCACTCATCCAGCAGTCAGTCATTAAGTTAGATTCCCAATTACTAAGTAACATTAGTCACTAATAAAATCCTTAGAAAACCACAGACTTTCCACCCCTTGGTTTCCAGCAAACCTCAGTTTCGTCCAAGGGGAGGCCTTTTCTTCATTTTTGACTCTGGGTGGTCTCTGATTCCCTGGATCCCCTTCTATGGTTCCAGCTCCCTCCTGAAGCTGCCAAACAATTACCTGGATTCAGAAGCAGACAGCTGCCAGGTTCTCATCCAGTCCTCAGAGGTATGACAGTTCCCAGGTCCTTGTCCAGTCCTCAGGGCAATCCCCAGCACCCACTGAAGTTCACAGGGTTCAGCACATTTCAAACCCTTCACCACTTCTCTTGCCTGGAACTCAAGGATCAGCCAGGCCATGAATAAACAAAGTCTTATCCTGTTCATGTTTCAGTCAGATTCTAGACACTGGGAGAGAAACTCTCTCTCTCTCTCTTACCTGGTTTCAGTCTCCATGAATCTTTCTTCATTGAGGAGCCAATTCCAATTCCCTCTCTCTGTCTCTGGAATTCTTCTTTATATACAGTACTGGCTTCCTATCTCAGCCAATAGCCTTCTTCCATGTCAACAGGGGAGTTCATGCCTTCTCAAGAATGAACAGGGTTCACACCTTACTTACTAGGTGCTACTTAGCCCTAAGTTACTAAGTGCTAAGTATCTGATAAAACTGATTACTATTACAAGCTGAGGATATTACAGGGGGAGGGTAGATATACTCTGTAGGGGAGTTTCTGAGTCTGTTTAGTGAAGAAGTGTCTATTATTCAAGAAAAATATCAATAAAGTGTGGTGGTGTTTGTTTTTTTTTAATAAACTAAGAGTGTCCTCACCCCTAGACAATACTGAATAAACATTCACAGATCTTTTGGCTCTCACTTTTCTAGACTCTATGCCAACCTCCAACCTCCTGTTAAGACTTTATTTCTACTAGCTATAATAGGACTGAATAAGATTCTAGTTTTTGTAAAACTCAGTTATGTTATAGTAGAGGATGTTTCTTTTTGAGACTATCAGAGGAAAACACCTGGATCTTGTTCAATGAACTGTGAAGACTGTTCTTCACTGAATAACTAAATTCAACAAATTCAATTCCACAAATATTTATTAAATACCTAATAAAGCATTGCATTAGGTGTTAGGGATACAAAGACAAAACCAAAACTCACCTCATGCAAAGTTTCCTACCTCCAAAGTATTTTTAAAGCTTGCCAAATTTTTAAACCTCTAATTCTCTCACATAAGTCCACTGATCGCCACTATCCTAGTTCAGGTTTTGACTGCCTCTTGCAGAAGTCATTATAATAAACTGCTAATTGATCTCCTTTCTTTCAGTGTCTCTCCTATCCAATCAACCACTACACAGTTGGCAAAATATTCTGATCACAGAACTCACTGGCTCAAAAGCTTGTACACTCACCTATTACTTGTAGTAGGATAAAATGCAAACTCTTCAGCATAGCACCTAAAGTCCCTCCACAACCTCTCTCCAACCAACTTTTCTAGCCTTGCTTTACATTAACCCACCTCACATCCTACATTCCAGCTACAAACTAGCCCACTAGCTGTTCCAGGAACCTGACATTCTGTTTCTCTTTACAAGAGCTACACCTTTCTTCCTTCCCGCTGCCCCCCACCTCCATGCCTACAGTGCCCTCCCTCCTCCATACCTGAACTAGACCTTTGATTTCATTTTATAAAGGAACTTTTTATGTCCAGCATGTGAAGGATTCTTATAATCTTTTTCTTCTTTTTTTTTGGGGGGGGGGAGGTGGGAAGGGGAAGAAATATACATAGATGAAGGAGCAAAATAAATAAGGGAGCAAATTATTAGCTTATGAGAGGCATCTTAATATAGTCAATAGACAGCTAGACCTACAGGTCAAGAAAACCTGGGTTTACATCAGGCCTATGACACACTGGTTGTCTAAGTGTCCCACCATGTAAGAAGTTGTACAGAAGTGTCAACCTATATTGGCATAAAAAGTTCCTTTATAAAATGAAATCAAAAGTCTAGTTCACATAAAATAGTTTAATTGCAAAACTCATATGAAATCTAAATGAACAAGAACAGGACTACTCAGATACTTATGATCTTATTTGCTTTATCTTACCCTGGTGGAAACTCAATTCAAGACCTGGACAAACATTAGAGCCGACTATGGGCAAAGCAAGCATCCAGCAAAACTGAAGTGCTTCATAGGACTGTTTTCAGAAATGAGTTCTTTGGCAAGTCATAAATATTTTTCTACAACATCATCATTTATTCATTTATCAGCTATCTCTAATCCTCTAATGTCGTATCTCACTCTGAAAAACTGCAAAATCACTCTTTTGAAAATAAACATCTTAGTTGACTTCATAAATATCCTTTTGCTTTTTTCAATGATCTCTGAGACAGGTAGAGACATCTACAAATCTTTTCAATGGGTCTAAATAAGATATAGGGCAGCTTTTTCTCACTTCTAATTTATAGGAGGTTTCTGGTAGTGGCTCATAATCCCATAACTGAAATTTTATGAGAGTTGATGGTAATCATAATAACGAGGAGGAGGAAGAAGAGAGGAGGAGGAGGAGGAGGAAGAAGAGAGGAGGAGGAGGAAGATGATAAAGATTTTCCTTGTAGTCTTGGTCCTAGGAGTTGGGGTGGGGGGAAGTGAGCCCAAGTAATGCGGAAGAAAAGAGAGGCTACATGAGAGACTCTGCATACCACCTTCTACATGGATCCTTTCCTGACCTGCTTCCACAACTCCTAGTACCCTCCTCCATCCCTTGTAATTGATTTGTATTTATTACATCCATATTTACACAAGCACAGATTATTTGCCCTGAAACCATGAGAAGAGACTGCTCTATTCTTTGTATTCCCAATGCCTAGCACATAGCAGATGAAGAAATGCTTGCTGACTGATTAATCATATGGTATACCTGTCATTACTCTGAAATCTATGAAGAATTTCAATTGTTTCCCTTTCTGAGCCCTGAAGTAATACGATATTGAAATTAGTAACATATTAATTGATAAATCATTATTTTCCCCTGCTTTTTCTGGTCAAATTACTAATTTCTTAAGTTTCATATAAAGTTTTTAGACACCTTCCCTTTGCCTTCCAAAAGACTGGAAATTTCTATGTTCTGAAAGCTGCTTGACACAGCTCTCTCTACTGTGATAAATTACTGTACAGCACAAGCAAAGGAATGTAAGAGTTTCATGCTGACAATGGTATTCGGTATCCAAATACCAACATAACAAGTTACAAGAGGCTATTTTATTTCTCATGCCTTCACAGGCTGCCACTGTTTGAACTTACCACATCTGTAGGCATATGCATCAAAAGCAAAGCTGTCGGGCGGCTAGGTGGCGCAGTGAATAGAGCACCGGCCCTGGAGTCAGGAGTACCTGACTTCAAATCTGGCCTCAGACACTTAACACAAAAACCTAGCCGTGTGACCTTGGGCAAGTCACTTAAACCCAACTGCCCTCCAAAAAAAAAAAAAGCAAAAAAAAAAAAAGCAAAGCTGTCCCATGATTCTAAGAGTTACAAAGGTATAGGCAGTTGTTGGACCCTAATCTGCCGCCCTTCCCTTCCCCACTTCCTTCAGAGGTTACTGAGGTAGAGGGGGCTTTAGTTGCCAGCTCAGCTATTCCATTGCCTCTCCTGTTTTAGATCCCTTCCTCACCACCAGCAGAGAGGCTACTTTCCACTATTGTTGCTGCTAAAAACAGCTTCTCTCTTTTGTCTCCTAACATTTCCTTTCTACTCTTAAGTTTTTCTAAGAAGGGTGGGACTTTCCTTCCACAAGGAAAACTGACTATATTCCAGGCAATCTTCAGTTCAAAGGTTCTTCTCAGCTATATCACAATATCATAGATTTAGAGCACATGTTCCCAAAGTGGGCGATACTGCCCCTTGACAAATGCTGGAACAATCCAGGGGATGGTGGTAGTTGACTTGAGTGATGTGAATTTTTAAGAAAACCACTAAAGGGTTAAAGAAAGTAGATTTTTCAAGGGGGTGCTGAGTAATTTTTTTTAAAGGGGCAGTAGGCTAAATAAGCTTGGGAACTTCTGATTTAGAGGAAGGGACCTTGGAAGTACCCTGGTCCAACCCTCTCATTTTACTGATGAAGAAATCCACTCTTCAATTATACCATTTTGATGTTCATTTCTTAAATTAGCTTCTTCTTTTTTTTATTTCACTGTGGACTTCCCAAGAGTTAGTACAAATCAGATTTCACTTATATCCTGCAGTTTGGCTAAATTCAATTGAGGGCTTACAATCATGCACTATGGCTCAGGAGAAAGAACCCATTTAGATTCATATTTCAGCCCTGGCACCTAGCAGCTGAGTCTTTCAGCATGCCATTTAAGCTTTTTAGATCTTTGTTTTATCTCTAAAAACAAAGGGTTGAAACATAAGTAGCAAGGTGTAGTGGTGTAATGGTAATTAATTTGTTTGATCAGATGTTAAGTAGATCCTAGTAACCTAGTGTTAAGTATAGAACTCTGTCCATTGGTGATAAGGTATGAATTCCCAGAACTCTGTCCATTAGTGAGAAGGTGTGAATTTCCCTGTGACTTG
>CM053598.1:71096646-71172676 GCA_028646575.1 Pseudocheirus occidentalis | reverse complement strand
CCCCCTTCCCCTTCCCCCCTTTTCTCTTTTCAAGTCTCGCGCGAACGACGGCCGCTCGCGCCCCGAGACGCCTCAGGAGAGGCAGTGGGGAGACCTACTCCCGGAGAAAAACGTCCACAGCGAGCTTTCCCTCCCCCCTTCTCCTCCTCCTCCCCGTCTTTCCCCCTTAAATGTCCATTCGGCCCTCCCGTAGGAGCCGTGGGTGGGTGGGGGAGCGGCCGTAGGGGGTGTGTGCGGGGCGTTTCTGCCTGCCCCGCCCCTTGCCCCGCCCCTTGCCCCACCTTTCTCCCTCTCTCCTTTATTATTGAAAGGCTTGAGTTTTTCCGAGCTGTTAGGTTTTTGCGTCAGAAGTTGTTTGTTCGAATATTCTCAGCTGGAGGCCCTCGGGTGCTGGCTCGAAGCCGAGCCAACTGGAAGGAAACCGAGATGGAGCTGGTGGCGGCGCAGTTCCTGCGCTCTTGCAGAGGTGGCCTGGTGAGTGTCCCCGGTACCGGCCGAGGAGAGGGCAGTGGGTCACCATCGACTGCCCGGAAACTAACGGACTCGTGGTTCAGAGCTAGAAACCTCGGGACCCTTCTCCCCGAACAACTTCCCCCATCCCCACCCGGCCCAAGAAACGAACCTTCATCTTCTAGCCGCGACATTCATCCCCTGGTCACCACCCAGGCAATCCCCCCAAACCAACCTCCCTTCGCCCCAGTATGCCAGAATACCACGACCCCCCAAACCACCAAAAACTACATCCCTCCCCCCAAAATGCTAAAATACTACCTCCTCTCTCAAAACACCACCTACCTCCCCCTAAAACGCTTCCCTTCCCCCCAAAGTTACCACCTCCTTCTCTTGCTTCCCCAAGACACCACCTCTCTGTCTCCCCAAGATACTACCCCTTT
Source organism: Pseudocheirus occidentalis (assembly GCA_028646575.1). Taxonomy (NCBI): domain Eukaryota; kingdom Metazoa; phylum Chordata; class Mammalia; order Diprotodontia; family Pseudocheiridae; genus Pseudocheirus; species Pseudocheirus occidentalis. Next base: position 71,171,783 of record CM053598.1, on the reverse strand, counting down.
CTCCCCCCAGACAAATCCCCAAATATCCCACCGCTTTTTGAAACCAGGACTCTATTCCTTGCTTTCTCCCCAATTTAAGAGTTGGAAAAGAGTTCCTGCTGCTTAACTCCCCTGCCTGCTGTCTCTGGCCTCCCCACAGATGCTTTTGCCACAGCAGAACCATATGTCAGGTGTTGCGGTGAGCCCCGAATTTCTTTGGATCCGTCCTTCCATATTCCAGCCGCATTTGCAGGCCCAGCCTTGAGTTTCTGAGAGTTGTGTGAGGGGGCGTTTACTTCCTACAGAACAGGGAGGGCTGGGTGGTATTTCTGAATCCCTGAAATATTTGCAAAAACAAGCAGCCACAGCAGCCAGACTTCTAAAAGGAGCCTGGATTCGCAATGTATTGAAAATGGTTGTTTAGCAATAAGCACTTTATTATAAGGAGAAATTATTGCAGTGCCTGTTGGGAAGATTTCTCCCTCACAGCCTTCCTGTTATTACCAGGGGAGAGAAAGAGATTTCTCCTTTCTTATTTTTTGGGTTTTTTGCTCTTTTTTTTTTTTTGGAGGGTAGTTGGGTTTAAGTGACTTGCCCAAGGTCACACAGCTAGTTTTGTGTTAAGTGTCTGAAGCTGGATTTGAAGTCAGGTCCTCCTGACTCCTGGGCTGGTGCTCTATTCACTGCTCCACCTAGAGGCTCCCTTTCCTTTCTTTCACAAGTGAGAAAATAACTGTCTGTTTTAGTTTTCTAGATATTTAGATAAGGAAATTGATGCCTCCAGTTCCTAAGAAAAAAAGGAATCTCTATAATTACTGACAATTTGCTACCCATTTTTCTCGGATGTCTTCTTTAGTTCTGTCTAGACACAAATGATTTCTTGAGGTTCAATTGTATCTTCTCAGGTGCTGGAGTATTTGATTTCCAACATCTTTCCAATGATATATTTTCCCCTCGTGCTGGCAAATTGGTGTCCTGAAAAGAGAATTGTCCTGGGGTCTGAGAGGCCTGTGTTTGAATCCTAAGTCTGGCATTTTCTAGCCTTTTTAACCTTGTGTCCTCTCTTGCCTCCATTTCTTCATCTGTAAAATTAAGACTTTGGACTTGAATTCTGAAACTCCTTTCTGCTTGAAAGCATCATCTCTGAGTCTTGGTTTCCTTATTTGCAGCTTCATGGTGCAGCATATTTCCTTTTTTATTAAGAGAATGTTGTATGGCATGTTATAAGGAAAGCATTGTGTAAACTTTAAAAAGCAGTACATGGATGTGAATCACTCTAGCATCTTAAACTCAACTAGTCTGAAACACAGCCTCCCTTAAACCTCCTTAAACCATCTCTGTTTCCTAGCTTGCATATTGTTAATGGCACCACCATAATCCCAGGCTCCTAACTTTCAAGGTTATTTTTAGGTGCTCTCTTTCTACCATACCTCATCCAGGTTGCTGTGTGGTATTGCTTCTAAGATCTCTCCCAAATATCTCTTACAGTTCAGTCATGTCAGACTCTTAATGATCCCCTTTGGGGTTTTCTTGGCAAAGAAGTGGCTTGCTATTTCCTTCTTCAGCTTATTTTACAGATGAAGAAACTGAGGCAAACTGGGTTAAGTGACTTGACCAGGATCACACAGCTAGTAAGTGTCTGAGGCCACATCTGAGCTCAGGCTTCCTGACTCCAGTCCTGGCACTCTATTCACTTCGCCACCCAGCTCTTTTAACAGTCACCTATCTGCCAAAACAGTCAGAAGTGATTTGTCCAAGATCACACCACCAGTAAGTGATAGCTTGGGTTTGGAACTCAGATTCCATAACTCCAGATTCAGTTGTCCTGCCATGCCTCAGTCAAAGACACCTAAGGTCAAATTCCTTAGATACCAGTTTTACCTTAGGTAGTTTACTTTATCTAATAATCCTGCTACTATTTATCAACAGAACAATTAATTGCCTATCACTATTGTAAAGTTTCTTCAACTAGAGTTCCCTAGGCAGATAAAATGACACTTCAGGACTCCTTCTCCCTCCCCCATGAGAGCTGCTACATTTACACACTGGTAATCTGTCTTTTTATCTGCTGAAAACTAGAAGCTCTTGGCTTCATTTATACCTGGTAGGGTAGAATTTTTTTTTTGAGGGGGGAAGACAGGGCAGTTGGGGTTAAGTGACTTGCCCAAGGTCACACTGCTAGTGTGTTAAGTGTCTGAGGTCACATTTGAACTCAGGTCCTCCTGACTCCAAGGCTAGTGCTCTATTCACTGCACCACCTAGCCCACCCCCGTAGGGTAGGATTTGACAAGCCTTTCCAAAATAAACTGATTTCCTCAGCTAAGGAATTCAAAGAATTGTTCTGTGTTGTCATGTCTTTTAGTGCCATGTAGGATTTTAAGCTAGGGAGCAAGGCCATTCTTCAGAAAGTATCCGTGATTTAGGTGATTATATCTGCTTGTGAAAGTCTTTTGCCTTTTCAGTCTATGTTGGGACATAGGGGCACTGCCAAGATATAAACTTTCCTTAACTTCAATGTCTGAGAATTGGTCACAAGATTTGGTGGGTTTATTTCACCATAGGTACAATATTTACCACTTTATTCGACTTTGGCTAAGCAAAGGATTTGAACAAGTGTCTTCTCTGAAAGTTGGTATTATAATATGGCTGACCCAGCATAACACTGTTTTTTTAACAATTTTCCACTAATCACTATTTTCACACATTGCACAGACATTTATTTTCTGTGTTCTAACTCTAAGATTAGTATCATTCTCTTAAGCATCTCTCCTTTGTCTTTCAGTATAAGAATGTTCACAGTCTTACATTATTATACCTAGTACAATTATGTAGTTTTCTCATCTGTAAAATGAATTGGAGAAGGAAATTGTAAACCACTCCTGTATTTTTTCCAGTAGTCAGACATGACTGAAAGGACTCAACAATAATCACCAGCTAGTGCAGTGGTTCTCAACCTTCTAATGCCACGACCCTTTAATATAGTTCCTTATGTTGTGGTGACCCCCAACCAGAAAATTATTTTCATTGCTACTTCATAACTGTAATTTTGCTACTGTTATGACTCCTAATGTAAATATTTGATATGCAGGATGTATTTTCATTGTTACAAATTATAACCCACAGGTTGAGAACCACTGAGCTAGTGTCTAAGACCAGATTTGAACTGAGGTCTTCCTGACTTCAGATCCATGGTTCTCGGCACTGTTCTGCTTAGCTGCTCCTTACCAATATACTGCTATACGAATTATTGAAAAGCACTATATTGAAAAGTGACTTAGCAACCATCTCACCACCTTTTGATGCTGCTTCTGTATTCTTTCTTTCCAAACTTGTTGCCATTTCTTCTTTGCTTCTTTCTCTCGCACTATTATCTGTGCCCCCATTTTCCAGTTCTGTGAGCCACAGGCTTTGCTTTTCATAGCTAACATCATGAAGTAGTAAATTACAGTATTTTGTAGTTAAGTGGACCTTTCTTGGAGATGGTGGAACTCTTCTACTTCAAGACTGGTCCTTGGTGCTAGCTCTTCAAGTGTTCCAGTTTTCTAAATATGAGTTAAATACATTGTGACAATAGTTAGAACATTAGAGGTATAAGTCCAAATTGTGTCTCATTTGACCATGGGCAAGTCACTTAATGTCCTGCCTAAAGCCTCAAATTCTGTAAAATGGTTATAATAATACTTATACTGCCTACCTTGTAGGGTTTTTGTGCAGAAAAAGCTCTAAGACTTAAAGCACTATAAACATCTGAGCTGTCATATTGAGAAAGTATTATTTGTCATTGGTGAAGAACTTCAGTTATATCAAATTCCTTTTTGCATCTATCCTCTCAGGAGCACTGAATGAATAACCACTTTCTGGAACACAGCAGAAAGAAAGTTAATTATTAGTTCTTGTTGCTCAAATCAGGAATCGATGAGAACGTTCAGTTATTTTTTCCAAGTTCACATCATAAACTAACAAGTTCATTGCTAACAAAAACAAATTTTGGCAACATATGAATAACTTCAAAGCTGGTCTGTACTGCTCCCTTCTACCACCACCCCTTACCTCTGCAAAAAGAGATGATGTAATAAGATGTGTTAGAACTGGAGAAAATCATATAGGTGATATAGATGCTGAAACTACAAATGCTGCACCTACTATTAAAGTGTGTAAAAAATTAGTAAACTATTAACTAGATATCTGACTACTGAAAGTAAAGAAAACTAAACAACAGAGCAAACAGTTCTCCGAATATTGATGTTAAGAATGTTCCTCAATACTTTCATTAAAAATTAATTCCATTTACTTGGCACAAATCTGATTTTACTATGAATGTTTATTCTATTTTGATAAAAGAACTTTTATACTTGTGTACTACATTAGTTTTAAAGGACTTCCGCATACATTATCTCACTAATGTGAATGCTAAATTCCTACACAGTAAAAAGAAAAATCTTTTGAAAATAAATATTTGTAAAAAGGAAGTCATGCTTGTGTCATTGGAAAATGTCAGCTCTTACCAAAAAAAATCACAACAGAAGAGGAAACTACATAGTGATGGTATTTTATTAAGGTAAATGGAAACCAGAGGAGCAATACAATCAGCAAAGAATCTAGTAATAGTCTTGCTTCCCACATTTACTAATGTGATTAACCAGTGAGATTCTCCTGTAGTGTACATGGCAGAGTGGGAAAAGCCTTGAATTTAGAGTGAATGATGAATTTAAATCCTTGCTCTGCTTTTTTACAATCTGTGTGACCACAGGCAAGTCATTAAACCTCCCTGTGGCCACAGTTCCATCATCTGTAAAACTGGGGGAGATGGATTAACTTCCCTTTATAGCTGCAAATCTTTAAGAAGTTTCATCGTTTCTGTTGCCTGACTCCTCAGTACAGTGTATTACTTCCATAAGTGTTGTCTGACCAGATGGAGGCATGCTACAGAGTTCTAATGTGAGAGAAGCCTGTCACCAGATTCAGGGGTCTAGTTGAAGAGGTTACACCCACAAAGAGGGTTAGGGTTGCCTTAGACCCCAAAATACTAACACACTGGGTCCTGCCAAAAGAATTCAACTCAAATCTTCTCGGCCAAAGAACAGTAAAGTTTATTGAAAGTTGACCATATTGAGTAGGTTCTTAAGGAGCCTCAGCATCTGTGAGCCTGCATTGGGCAAGCAGGACAGAGTAAGTCTGTGCTAAGGCATTTTGTGGCGCTCTAACAGAGCAAGTTTGTGCCACTCCATTCTAGGGTGCTCTCACAGGTTGTGGGAGGAATCTAGGGGTGGTCTAGAGGAGGAGTTTGGGGAGGGTCTTCACGAGGAGTCAGATGAGGTCAGACTCCAATCATGAGTTTGGGGAGGGTCTTCAGGGGTCGAGATGGGGTCCAACTCTACTAATGAGTGATCAAGGGTGGGAAGTTGCTGGAGGCTACCTGGAGACCGTAGACAGTTGTGGGCCAAGCCAGTTCAAGGGTGGGAACTGTTGTGCAGAGAATAAGAGCAAGCAGAGACCTGTGTTCAAGGTGAATTTAGATGTGGATTTATTGATTAAGCACATGACTGTCAGAGTGCTCACTCAAATTGGCAATGAAAATGCTGATTGGGGGGGTGGGGGTGGGGAGGAAGGGGAGAAAAGTCTGAAACTAGTGACTCTGGAACTGAATCTTGTAATCTAAAAGTAAACAAGTCAATAAAATAAATTTAAAAAAAAGAAAAGAAAATGCTGATTAGGGGAGAGAGTCAGGGAACACCTTGAGCAATTTGCCCAGACATGCCTTAAGCAGTTTCAAGCTATAATAGAGAAAAACAAATATAAAAGGGGCTTAATGGTGGGCCACAAATCAGTTGGAGTGTAGTAACCTGGGATTTGGGTATGGGTACAACAGAACAGGAGCATTAAGGGTGGGAAACTATTGGAACAAAGGAGGGCTAAAGACTTGGGCAGAGCCACAACTTAAGGTCTATGGCCTCAGACAAATGCCTTCCATGGGAAAATTCAAGGAGAGCTCAAGGGGGCTCCCAGAGCCTAAACCTCATCATTCCCCCCTCAAAAATGGAACCCAAATTCCTTTGGGGTAAAGGAGAAGGTCTCAGCTTCTGACAGGGCTTCCTGCTGGCAAGAGGGCGTTAGAGCTGTCTCTGCCTCTCTGGGTCCCATTCAAGGGGGTCAGACTTTGTATCCGAGGGGTCAGACTCTGGAACATACCTGATGCCAAATCCAGTGGGCTAGAGAACTTAGGGCTTAAGCCCTGGAGGAGACAAACTTGACAGGTTAAGCAAACAAAAACTAAAACAGGCACACACACAAAAAAAAAAAATAGAGAAAGGATAATTCCCTTGGCCTGGTAGAAATTAAAAATGACTGTGGCAAGGCCAAAACGCTGCCAGATATCCATTTCCTTTCCAACTTGCTTTATGGACATTTAGCACATGGAAAGCAATAGCAGCTTTTCAAAAACAGGCAACAACTCCCAAAGCCTGTTCTCTCCTTCCTTCATCATAGAGAGTAAAAGGTTTTTTCCTAGATTGGGTAAAGCTGGGGTGTTGGTCAATTTAGTCTTGAAAGTTTCAAAAGCTTTCACCTGCTATGGGCTCCACTCTCAGACAGTGAGAACAGGGCCTTTTGTAGTCATTAATGGCTGCAGTCCCTCCCAGGCCTTTGGTTTAAATGTATATAGACCACAGTGGGGGGACACTTTAAGACCCAGGAGTCAAAAACAAATGCTGGGATGGCAGAAATAGCTCACCCAGGAATTTCCTGATCCCAAACAATTGACTCAACTATTTCCTGAGGGAACATGGGGAGATCTGGGAGGCTTAAGTAGAGAAAATTGGCTTCCCGATTTCACCATCAGGTCCCTTCCCAACAAGGGGGCAGGGTAAGAGGAGATAATAAGGAAGGAGTGTTCAAACAACAGATCCTCAAATAGGCAGGAGAAGGGGTATATCTCCTGACATCCCTTAGTTTTCCCTTTGATGCCCATGACCCGATGGGTAGAGGGCCAAGTAGGGCCAGAGTAACTAATTAAAACAGAGAATGGAGTACATGAAATCAGGTAACCTTGCCCAGGGCTCAGCAAAGGAAATGGAGAAGGTGGGAGCACTGCCAAGCCCCATGTTCCCCATCACTCCAAGTCTTGAGAAGACTGGAGGTCAGGGTACTGGGAGGTGGCTCTACCCTACCACTTTTACTTCAGTGACCATCCTTCCTCCAGTGTCTCTCCTGGTCAGATGGGCACAGTGCAAGAGGCATTGGTTACTAGAGCTCCCTTGAGGGAGGGGGTGCCCTGGAGGAACACTCTTTGGACCAGTGACTCTCCTTGTGGCATCAAAATCAGGTTTTCCCTCTGCCCAAGTGACTGGGCTTCTTCCCAGGGGCTTCCCTGGAGGGGCTTTTCCTGACCATGGCAGCAGCCAAGAATCGAGCATGTTCTCTGTCTCCAGTTTATTTCCTGCGTTCTTTCTCCTCTGCTTCAACAAGGTCTCTGTTAAAGACTGTGTTAAAGATTCCAAAGGCTATCTCCGGTAATTGGGCCTGAGGTATTTGGGGTCCCATTGCCAATTTCTGCAGTTTCCTCCTAATATTTGGGGCAGACTGACTAATGAAATACATGTTAAGGATTGCTGCCCCTTCTATAGAGTCAGGATCTAAATTTGTGTACCTTTAATAGCTTCTACCAGTCTATCTAGGAAAAGGGCAGGGTATTCTTGATTTGTCTGAGAAATTTCTCTAGCTTTCTGATAATTTACTTGCTTTTGAAATGCAGTTCTTAGGCCTTCTAACAGGCAAAGTGTACTATACTCTTCTCTCTATCTTCCTGGATTTGATAATCCCATCCTGGGTCACCAGTGGGAGCAACAGCTGTTCCTGGGGGGTATTTTCTGGGGTCATTGCTAGCCAAACGATCCCCAAATTTTGGGGCTTGTTCCCAGATGCTCCTCAGTGGAACAACAGGTAGAGAAGAGGATATGTAAATCACCCCAAGAAAGCTCAAATTGTAGGGTTAAGTCCCGAAAGCATTCAATCAGTTTTGTGGTGTTTTTGAACAACTTACCCAACTTCTCTTTACTTTGATTGAGATCCGAAATGGAGAATGGGACATGCACTCTGGTTGTCCCACAAACTGAGAGAGCCACTTCCCTTAAGGGAAAAAGTCTTGAAGGTGCTGTGGGGACAGGAGCTTGGGAAGGGAGATTGGAAGTCCCACTTCCTGTGAGAGAGTGACTGGGGGGTGCTGGCTGAACTGGATCAGACTGCAAGACTGGGGGATCTGGCTGGCACCTGAGGAGGGGAAGGGGTCAGAAGAGGAGATTACCCGTAGTGTGGGGGTAGGGCTTGAGGCCTGAGTGGGTGTTGCCTCAAGGGGAAGGGCTACAGAGGGAGGCACTTCAGCAAGACCAGTAGCTTGGGACCTTAGCAGGGGTTCCTGAGGGGGGAGGGGCCATGCTGGGAGATGCAGGGTAGTAGATATGGATGGTGTAGGGGGCTAGAGGAAAAGAGAAAGGACACCAGGGAGAAAAGGGTTGGGGTGCAGGAGAAGGGACTGGGGGAGCTGCCTCAGTGGGACCGGTGACTGGGACCTGAGAAGGAGTTCCTGAGTGGGGAGGGGCTGGGTTCTAGACATAGGAAGGGGGTCATTTATTTGGTCCCCATTGCCCCTTTGTGGAGAGACTCTAGCTTCAAGCATCTCACAATCTTTCCTGAGAACTGTGTTCTGAGAAAGTTTGAAAAAGGCCATTAAATATGCTACTTCTATCTATCTTCCTTCTCTGTGACAGTATAATTCTAATTGCAAGAGAGTATTATCTTTTAAAGTCCCCAAAACAGGCCACAATTCATGGTTTTCTAGGCAATACTTAGACCAAACAGTGTTGCAAAAAAAAAAAAAATACTAGCTTTTCCTTTTTAAGGTCTCCAGAGAAACTAAATTTTTCCCCCTGCAAAAGACAATCCAAAGGTGAACTTTTGGGAGCTACAGGCATAGGGCCTGGAAGTCCCTTCCTCCATAAAGGAAGGTTTGAGAGTAAGCCTTGAAAAACAAACAAAACAAAACAGGGCAAAAAACCTACCAAAAATATCTTGAGTTTTCCCAGTTCCCTAGAGCTGAGAGAATTGAAAGAATCTGGCTTAAACTTCCAGATGAGGCATCTGTCCTTTCCTCCATTCTTCAGAAGCTGCGCACATGTCCATTTTCTCCAGCATAACCAAACAGGACTGAGAACCCGAGGTCAGGCCCACCTGACCTGTCTGACCTGATGGGACCTGAGAGGTCAGGCCCACAAAAATAAAACAAAACATAAAAAAACACGCAAAAAACACACCTTCAAGGTACTTGGAGAACAAGAAAGCAACACAATAGGAAAAGAGAGAGGCTTACATACCTTCCAGTCCCAGCTGGAGAAGAGCTTGAGATTAGCAGTGTTTCCTGGTATCAGGGAACCATAAAAATGAAGAGGTTACACCCACAAAGAGGGTTAGGGTTGCCTGAGAACCCAAAATACCAACACACTGGGTCCTGCCAAAAGAATTTGACTCAAGTCTTCTCAGCCAAAGAACAGTAAAGTTTATTGAAAGTTGGCCATATTGAGTAGACTCTTATGGAGCCTCAGCATCTGTGATGCTTGCATTGGGCAAGCAGGACAGAGTAAGTCTGTCAGAGAATAAGTCTGTGCTAAGGCATTCTGTGGCTCTAACAGAGCAAGTGTGCCACTCCATTCTAGGCACTCTCACAGCACATGGAGGGGAGATGGGATTCTATATACAGAAAGGTTGTGGGAGGAATCTAGGTGTGGTCTAGAGGAGGAGTTTGGGGAGGGTCTTCAGAAGGAGTAAAATGAGATCAGACTCCAGGCATGAGTTCAGGGAGGGTCTTCAGGGTCTAGATAGTCATCAAGGGTGGGAAGTTGCTGGAGGTACCTGGAGACCATAGAAAATGGTGGGAACTGGAGCATTAAGGATGGGAAACTATTGGAACAAAGGAGGGCTAAAGACTTGGGCAGAGCCACAGCTTAAGGCCTGTGGCCTCAGGCAAATACCTTCCCTGAGAAGATTCTAGGAGAGCTCAAGGGGGCTCCCAGAGCCTACACCTCATCATAGTGACTTGTCTTTTTGGGATCAGTCTTTTCTTAGTGTCTTTTCTTCCTCCCTTTTTCTCTCTTCTTCTCTGCCCTGCTGCCACTTACCACATTCTCTTCCTTTTTGGCTCTCAGCTTTTTCCTCTTTTTCCTCAAGGACTCATCTGTTCTTCCTCATACCTTAGCTCCTACAGCCTCATTACAATTCTTTTCTCATGTATGCAAAGGCTTTATTTAATGTTTCTTCTCTTGCTTTTCAGCCTATAATTGTCCAGCCTTGTCATAAAGAATGTGTTGTGCAACACTAAGAATTTTTTAAGTGTCTAGAGAGATAGAAACAAGTATATGTGTCTACTGACTGGACAGAGTTATTTTCTCAGACCAGATCTAAAACACATCAGCTCTAAACCACATCTTCAGAAAGACCATGATATAGCAAACACTGGTGGCTCTTAACTTTTGAACATAGTGATTTCAATTTAATTCCTTTTTTATCAGCTAGTCATCAAGCATTTATTAAGCACTTAATGTATTCCAGGTATAAGTGCTGAGAATAACAAAAAAGGCATAAACACTGTCCATACCCTGAAGGAGCTCACTACAAGCCTTCACCTGTGACTGTAGCATGAGCAGCAGCCATGTCCCAGTAAAATAATGAAGTATAATCTAAACTATTATCTAAATATTTCTATTTTGGAAAATGGTCTAAACCAGTTTGAAGGTAACCCACAGACCTTAGACCCATCGGTGAGTTAGGGGTACATCTGCCCCAAGCATGTGAAGACTTCCCCTGGTGGAGTGGGCAAACAAGAACAATTGTTCCATTGACCACGAAGGTTGATAGTACGGGTTCTGTGGAGTACTTAGAGCTTGGTCAAACATTGAAGATGCCATCCCAGGCCATTGCCAGTCATTTTTGTCTTGCCACTGGACTTTAGTGGCTGGAAGGGAGAGTGAAGCTGATGACTTTGTGCAACTCTGTCTTACAAGTCCAGTTCTCTCAGAAGTCACCCCATGATGTCATTGGTCCTCTGAAAATGAAAGATGAACAGCAACAGCTGGGGAAACAACATGTATATGTGGATGTACTACATAGGGTCTCAGTTCACTCTTACAACCCACAATTGAATTAAAAGGTTTGATCTCCAGAATTCAGCTAGGTACTACTCTTCTTAGGGTTTTAGGGATAATTGTGATGGCTTTGGGGAGGGGATTTCTTTTAACTGTTGCTCACAAGCCCCCATTTAGCCCCCAATATAAATCACTTACCATCTCCCCAATATCTGTTGATCACTTAACATCAATTAGCTTTAAAAAGGGATATATACTAAGAAAACAAATAACTGAAGTACAGAAGTTTCTGAAACCAGCAGTCTTCTCTCCTCCACCTCTTTGTCCTTGGAGAAAGTCAACAAAATAGTGACTGCCAGAAAGTGACTACTTTCACCAAATTGGCTCCTGGGTGGTACATAGCCAAAGGACAAGTTATCCCTTTGGTTATGGGCCTGGTGTTTTGGCTGGTGGATCAAATCACTGCAAGGTTATTTCTAGCAGGTCACTTCTCAAGACTAGCTTCTCACCATACTCAGCTGCTACAACCACCAGCCCTCCTTTGTAACCTTGTCTGTTCCATCTCTAATATTCATTCACCAACAGTTAGGCAGGAATATATACAACAGGGATAGTAGCAGAGGTAGTACCATATGTTAATGGCTGTAGGATGGCCAGGTGGAATAATGATTAACTGGGGCCATGAAAACACTGCAATCTTCTCACCAAGAGATTGAGATATTTCTTCTACATGGTATGATCAATAAAATCACATTTTCGGTTTCGTACTTGATTATATATTGCTTTGGATTGTTACTTCATTGTTTTTGTTGTGTGTATCTTGTCTTCCCAGCTAGATAGTGTAGTCCTAGACAGAGGACAACATGTCTTATGTTTCTTTTTTATATTCTTGTATGTGGCAGATGTTCACAAATTGGGACAAAATATCTGGGAGGAAAACAATCTGTGTTATCCAGCATTTTGTTGTTTTTGTCATTGAGTTGTTCAGTCATGTCAGACTCTATGTGACTCCATCAGTTTTGTCCATGGGGTTTTCTTGGCAAATATGCTAGAGTAGTTTCCCATTTCCTTCTCCATTTTGTTTCCATTTTAGAGATGAGGAGCCAAGGAAATAAGCGTTAAGTCTCTTGCCCAGGGTTACCCAGCTAGTAAGCGTCTGAGGTCATATTTGAGCTCAGGTCTTCCTGACTCTGGGCCCGGTACTCGACTGTGCCGCCTCGTCTGCCCCAGTCTGTCATCCAGCATATTTTTTAGTTAAACATAGCAACCCATGAATGTTTTCCACTACACAGTGCAGTAGCTCCAAAGGGCATCAGCTACATTCCTGAGGCTTAGAAAGTGAAATGACTTACCTAAGGTTGCACTGATTTTTAAGTTCAGAATTGAAGTTTGAATATTTTATACCAAATTTACTGCACTTTCTACTGTATCAAAAGGATAAATCAGCAGAAAGTTAAACTGTATAAGATGACAGGGAAATTTTTTATTAATAGACATTTTGCATGCCAATTCACAGTAAAGTTTTGAAACTTTTTCCCCGAAAAATTCACTTCTTTTAAAGTGTTTATTTACTGGTAATTAGGTATTCCACCATCATATTTACAATACATAGTAGAAAGCAAAAAATTATGGATGGTAAATGTTTAATATTTTTCAGCTATTAAACAACATACCAATTTGAGTAAAAATGGAAAATAGTGATCTAGTTTGTGTTTCTATTAGAGCAAAAATACCATATTTTTCCCCCTCATTGCTGTGTTGAGAAATAGGTTAGTCAAGGGAGGAAAAACATATTCTTAAGGAAATGAGTACTTGAATTCCTTTAATAAACTTTTTCTTAACTTAAGATTTTTTTTGTTATGTTTTATGGGGGTGCCAATAGCTAAGAAGAAACTCTTTGACTTGTCTGTCATCTTGGAAAAATCCTCCCTGTTTCTTAAAATCTTCCCAGTCAGAAGCTTTAAATAACATATCAGATAATGGGGTAACATTTGCTGCACTTCAAACATTTACAGAAGAGGAAATGATGATTAAAAATATGGGTAAGTATTTGTTTTTAAATTTTCCATCATATAAGTTAATTTTATCATTAAACTTTGTAGAGTATTACTAGTAATATTATTATTAGCTTAGGTGTTTGTAGGCTGGTTTTTAAAATCTTTCAAACAAAAATTTTAAAAAAATTTTGTTGTTCAGAACTGAAAAGAATTTGGTGGTCCTAGGCCTCCAGTCAATAACATGCTATTATTAAGTTAGCAAAGGTTATTGGGATATGCATTCTAAAACCAGGGATTTATGTAGTTTTAGGCTAGGCCTCCAATTGGTTTATATTTTAAAAATTGCAGTGTATTTAATAGTCCTTAGAACATACAATGTCAAAAATCTCTGTTGGGCAAGTTTACCAATAGGTAGATTTTCTCTTGTTTTACTTTAATGTGGTAATATGTTTCTTGAAGGAGGTAAATTTTGAGGGCACTTACTTACTCAAGATAGTGATGTCCTTATCTTTCCTCATACTGTGAAGTTTCAAGTTATGATAGTTGGAATTTTCTCCCATTTGTATCACAATTTTCTGTAAATCAAAAGGAGACTGTGTCAAGCAATCAGCAGGCATTATTAAGTATCTGCCTAGTACTGGGCTAGACTCTGGGATGTAGATCCAAAAGTGACAGTCCCTGCTCTTGAGTTCTGGGGAGATGCAATATATTCACAGATAAGTTAATATAGGATATAGGATGGGGAGGGGCAGAACTGAAGGCACCTGGAAGTGACTGATAAAGGGAGCAGCACTTGAGCTGAGTCTTGAAGGAGACCAGGTGCTACACAGGGCAAAGGGTGAGGGAGAACTTTGCAAGAATGGGAGACAGCCTTTGGAAAGACACAGTAGCCATAGATGGGATGCAGGGAGCAGTAGGTAGGTCATTTTTACTGGAGAGTAGAACGTGTACTCTCTACTCTCTAGGCTTGAATCAGATTGTGAATGGTATGTAAATGCCAAACAGAAGTCTATATTTTATCCAAAAGATAGTAGGCACAGGAAGGCAATATAGTCAGATCTGTTTTAAAAATAACAGTTTATCAGCTATATGAAGGATGGCTTAGAGAAGCGAGAGATTGGATACAAGGAGACCAATCAGAGAGCTATTTCAATAGTCCAGGTAAGAGGTGATGAGAGTCTGAACTAGAGGGTTGTGGTGTTAAAAAATAGGAGACAGATTTGAGAGCTATTCAGGTGGTTGAATCATCAAGACTTGGCAACTAAGATATGAAGGGTAAATGAAAGTTAAGATCTAAAAGTGATTCCTAAGTTACAAACTGGAAAAATGGTGCTGTCCTCAACAGAAAGAGAGAAATTAGGAGGAAGGATGAGTTTGGGGAAAAAATAATGAGTTCTTTTTGGGTATGTTCAGTTTGAGATGCCTATAAGACAGCCAGGTGGAGATATCCAGTAGATAGTTGCAGCAAGACTGTAGCTTAGGAAAGAAGATGACTAGATAGAGAGATTTGGGCATCATCTGTATAGAGATGTAAGCTGAACCCCCATGGGAACTGTTGAGATTGACTGCTTAAGAGAGCTGTGGAAGGGGATCAGGACAGAGTCCTGGGATACACTCGAATGTAGAGACCAAGAAGGCTTAATAACAGGGTAGAAGCTAACTACATCAGAGTATTATCATGAAAACAACAGAAAAGATAGAATGTGCAAGAGGAAGTGGCTACAGCATAAAATAGTTTCAAACATTTGGGGGAGGGCAGGGGGAACCCCACTAGTATTTGATTCATCTAGATAATGCATTATAATCTTTTTTTCTATTAAGAAGATAGTTTCAAGAAGTAGATTTTCTCTTTTTTTCCTCCTTTACAGTTAAAAAATTTGCAGAGAAACAAATTGCGCCTTTCGTGTCAACAATGGATGAAAATGCAAAAATGGAAAAATCCATTATAGAAGGATTATTTCAACAAGGGGTATGTGTATATTCACACACATATAACACATATGTATGTTGTTCATATTTTTGTCCTGTTTCAAAGCTACTCTTTCCACTGTGAAAATACATGCATATTTTTAAAAATCAGGAAATTTAGCAAGCATGTACTTAACATTATGTTCATTAGCTAAAACTATTTTCGTTCTCTTTAAGTCCAAGATCCTGCCTTATATTTTCCTATTCACCAAAAACTTTAAAAATCAGACTGATTTTGTGAGTAGAAATAATTTTGCACTATAAATATTTAATTGAAAGAGAAAGAATATAATTTCTTTAGGTATTTTCTAAAGAGATTTTTAGACATTAGGGTTTCTCTTCTTAATGAAATACAGACAATTCTCACTTTATATAAATTTGCATTATGCAAATTCAACTCTACATAAAGAATTCTGAAAGAAATCTGCATTCTAAAAAACATCTTTATTAACTTTACAATCCTGTGCTAGCTCTTTTCTTTCTTGCCCCTCAGGTTGGTATGCCACAGCCTCCCCCCCAAGAAAAACCCTAAAATAAAAACCCCTCCAAGTGAAAGCAGAAGACGGTATACAAAAGACTGCCTAGGGGATTGACTTAAGACTTCTATCACTAAGAGACCTCCCCTTCACCCACCCATCCATTTGTTGGGCCTCCATACATCTGTCTTCCATTTGTCATTGTGTGGGTATTGCCTGTCACCCTGTGTGTTGCCCATCCTCTCCTATCTCCATTTCAGGCCCCCACATATTTGCCACCCTCTTGTGTTCTTCCTCTATGTTGTGGCCAGGCCCTGACGTGGTTAGCCTGGCCCTGCTTATTCCTGCTACTGTTCTTCTTTCTTTGACTGTGGCTCCCATGTGTCCTTGAACGGTGTTCCAGCCCCCTCTGTCCACAGGTACTTTTCCTCCCTCCCTTCCCCACATTCATGGTTCATTTACAAAAAGCTAAAACTCTCTGTGTTCTTGTGTCTCTTATATGGGTCATTGAGTAGTCTCCTGTGAATCCATTCTTTGCTAGCACATGTGGAGAACAGTCAAAGCCAGTAACTGTATAGAAATTTCTCAGTATAGAATAGAGGGGTTCACATCAGAGCTGAGCTATCAACCTTAGTTGTTTTGTCAAGTTTTGCAGAACTAATGTCAAAAGAACCAGCAGTGGTTTTGTAAGTAACATAGAAAAAGTTGATAATTTCAACTTAAGTACCATCTGTTATTTTAGGAAAATGGGGGTCAGACTTTTCATATCTGCCTTAGTCCTCAAATATTCAATAGGAAAATTGTAGAGCATCACAAACCCTATTAAAGTGAAGAATTCATTGTGTAGAACAGTTGTGTTGCCGTAAAAATCAACATTTAAATGAAATGTCATTTCATACTGACTTTGCCATCTCCTTTTTTTTTCTCTATGGTATATATGATTTTAATGTAGTATTTGTAGCCATTTCCCACATAACTGATCATAAATTAAAGAGCATGAAATATACTGTCAATCACAAAGGGAGTTTTGCTTTATCCTTTCTTTCTTCTTTGCTAAATAATTCCAGGACCAAATATAAAAAAGTATGTATCCAGTATTCTACATATTAAATTACATACCAGGTAAAATTATTAGTAGATTTTGTTTTAACTTAGTGTTCCTGTCAGACCTAATCCACAAATGATAATTTAGAAAATATTTAGTTTGTCACTACTTTGATTTGTGCTGAGAATATTAGATTAAATGTTTGACCCAAAAACCTAACATGTCAGAAAACTCCTGTCTTTCATTTAAATCATTCTATTCATTTTACTTTTAGTATCAAGTATCAGGGTTAATGCTGGGTTAATCATTTTTATCAATACTATCAGAAGTCATCTCCTTGAAGCTTTCTTCAGATTTTTTGGTCCTCAGGGATCTGCTGTGAATTTTTCTGGCATCTTTTGACACTTAACATGAGATTTTGCATTAATTTTTTTCTTATGTACAACATACAAAATTATATTGTAAGTACTTTGAGAAGAAGAATACCTCTTTTTAATCCCTAATACCTCATTTCTTTTTAAAAATTTTATTCTAGACTCAAATACCAGAACACAAATACAGGATAGGGAAAAGAAACAAAAACATCATAAAATTAAATATTGGAACTTAAATACAAAGTAATAAAGGGAGGGAAAGCATGTCATGTGCACAGCAGGACATAAGAGAGGATTCAAACTATGTAACAAATTTTCATTTCAAGAAAACATGTATAATTAATAATATACATTGTGTTGAGAGCTGTTCTTTGCTTCCTTCTAAAGTTTTTTTTTGTCCTCTGCTGTGCACTTTTAACTTTGTTCTTTTTTTTCCCCTTCACCCCTCCTCAGGCTACGATTAAGGGTGGATATATTTCTCTATAGCTATAGGTTACATACATATACATATATATTACACATGTACTCTCCCAAACACATTCTACTCTTGGATCTTTGTTTTTATGTTTGTGGCTATCTCTTGTTTCCTGTCCCTTCTGCCTCCTCTACTTTACTTCTACCTACTACCTTGCCCTCCTATTACTTGCTTACCTGCTCCAAGAATCCCTCCCCTATCCTCCCCTTCCCACAAATCTAAACACCCTTTTATAGTCCCGTATAGCCTATTCCCTCATCCTCCCCTCTAAAGATCCCTCCTCGTCCTTTCCCCCTTTTCTATGCCCCTACCATTACATTTCTTCTGAATTTAGAAGACTTTTATACTCTTCTAAATTATATATGTATTGTTCCCTCTTAAATCCATTCCCAGTGAATTACCAGAACTACCTACCCTCCTCCCCGATCTAATTCCTCTGTATTGATTTTTCCTCTTGCATCTCATTTGTATAAAATAGCTATTCCTTTTAGCTGTTCCTAAATGGTTTTACTTTTTAAATTCCTATCATGCTCAGATTTTCCCAATCTTTCTGATGAGCTACCCACTTATTAATAAGAATCTTAGACATACATTTTGCATTTTACATATATAATAAGTAAACGGGTGTCTTTATTGAATCCCTTGTAATCATTCTTTGTTATGTACCTTATGTTTCTCTTGGCTCTTATATGTCAAATCTTTTATTAGTTTCGGTTTTTTTTTTTAATGAAGTTTGGAAAGTCTGACAGTTGATCAAATGACCTTTTTTTTTTTTTCAATCAGGATTGTGCTTAACTTTGCTGGGTATGATATTTTCAGCCAGAACCACAGTTCTTTTGCTCTTTGACTTATAGTTCCAAGACCTGTGGTCCTTTAATGTCTACACTGCTAGGTTTTGTGTGATTCTAATTGTGACATCATCATGTTTAAATTGTTTTATTCTTGTTGCTTTTAATGTTTTATCCTTGAGCTGGAGGTTTCAAAATTTGACTATAATATTCTTATGAATTTTTCTTCTAGAATCTCTTTTAAGTGGTGATTGATGGATTTTTTTTCTATTTCTACTTTCAGCCCTTGTTTTAATGCTTCAGGACAATTTTCTTTAATTATTTCTTGTATTATTGTATTGATCATACCTTTCAGTTTGATTATTTTTATGTTTTCTTGTCTTGATCTATTCTCCAGATCTGGTGTTTTTATGTTTCACTTTCTCTTTTATTTTTTCATTGTTCATATTTTGTTTAATTATTTCTTGATATCTTATGATTTCACTGGCTTTGTCTTTCTCAAATTTAATTTTCAAGGTGTCATTTTCTTTCTTAAGATTCTGGATCTGTTTTTTTCCCAATTGGCTGACTTTCTTTTCATAATCTCATTTTTCTTGGATTATTCTTTTTTTATGTTTTTTCTCTATGTCATTTGATTTTTAAAATCTTTTTTAAGCTCTTCTGTGAATTCTATGAATTCTTCCTTCCCTCCACCTCCCTGCCCCCCCCAAGGCTACAATTAAGTGCAGATATATTTTTGTATAGCTCTAGATACACATACACACACATATGCTGACATATATTTTCCCAAACACATTCTACTCTTGACCTTTGTTTTTATGTTTGTGCATGTCTCTTATTTCCTGTTACTCTTTGGGGTAGGAAGGGGTTTCTTTGCTTTAATATCCTCCTCTGAAGATGAACTTCAGTCTGTTCCCATAATAATTTTCTATGGTGGGATTCTTTCTCCTTTGCCTGTTCATTTTTTATGGTTATAGCTTAATTTTTGTAATCACCTCTAGCCCTGGGGTATGGGGGATGGTGCCTCTTGCACTAGATACTCAGTTCTCCACTCTAGCCTGGAACCAAAGCCAAACCTCCAACTTCCTGTAAGTGCTCACAGCCAGAGGCATTCTGTCTCATTGCTTCTGCACTCAACTGGGCATGTGCTCTTTTCTTCTCGCCCTCTCTGTTCTTTACAGCACAGCTGAGTCTGGTGTTCCTTGTCAGCAGAGGTTCCTTTGATCTTCCCGGGCTCAGAGGCCCAATATCCCTCACTAGGGGGGAAGGGGAAGTTCAGGAGACAGTAAAAGTTCCTGTGGATGGGGCCTAGGCAGCCTCCCAAAGCAACTAACCCCAGCACTTGCCACTTGTTGTTAAAGTAGACCCTAGCCTGGAAGTGTTTACTCTTCACAGGGACCGTTGTCCTGGGATTTTTCTTCTGATATTCTCAAATTCTCCCAGGAAGACCCCTGTTCTGCCCCTATTTTTACTTATTTTTACTCACCAATACCTCATTTCTTTATGTGGTACCCTTTAACCAGTAGGAATTCAATAAATGTTTATTTTTGATGGTATCTTCACCTACTTCAGTCAAATGCTGTTTCAAGCTACCTTTCCTATAAGGACAGCTAACTTAGTAGGAGAGCACTCTAGAAAAAGAGTTTTCTTTTAACCTTTATTGATAAAACTGCTTTTGTCTCAATAGATACAGTGTGGAACTGGAGTCAGAAAGACTCAGCTTCTTAAGTTCAAATCTGGCCTCAGATAACTAGTTGTGTGACTCTGGGGAAGTCACTTAATGCTTTTTGCCTCAATTTACTCATCTGTAAATAAACTGGAGAAGGAAATGACAAACCACACCAGTATCTTTGCCAAGAAGACCCCACAAGGGGTCACAAAGAGTTGGACATTACTGAAACAACACATTACAATAGTTTCTAAAAGCCTGTTATAGGATTATTGTAACATCCTAAACCCTCAGTCTTCACATCTATAAAATGACGGGGCTAGTTTAGGTGATGTCTGACAGTTTCTTCAAGCTCTAAATCTAGAATCTTATAAAGGACACGAGGACCTTCTTTAAAAACAACAAAGATAGCAACAAACAAACAAACCAAAGCACCCTAAATGTGAACTAGAAACAATAAAACGTTGGGAGAGGTTTCTGGGAAGATGGCAGAATAAGACAGTACATACCAGGCTCTCTAGATTCTTCCACAAACAAGACAAAATATCACCTCAAAGTGAACTTTGAGAGGGAGAAATAATTAAAGGTCTGGGTAAAGCAATTGTCCTCCTAAGACAGCTTGAGAAGAACTCAGGAAAGACTCAATCTCCAGGGTCAGAGGTTTGACCTGAGTGAAATGCAACCACTTGTAGGCCCAGTCTGCTGAATATAAAAACAAGTCCTGGGGGCAGTTGGGTTGGGCTCACCTTCAGGAACTTTTACCTTATGTTCAGTGTCAAGGTCGGACAGTGGAGGAGAGGAAAATTGAACCTTCCGCTGTTGCAGAACACCAGGCTCAGTTGTCCTGACCAGATACAGTCCTGGACCATGACTATGGCTGTGGCTGTGGCTGTGGCTGAGGAGGAGTGAGTGCACACCTGGTGAGTACAGTAGCAGAGGGACAGGGACCTTGCTGGCTGTGGACACTTGTAGAAGAACTCCATAAAAACTAAAATTGGGCAAGGTGAAACTATGACATCAAGAAATAATAATTTTAAAAATAAACAATAAAAAAATAGAAGAGAAAGTGAAACATCTTTTTAGAAAAACTGATCTATAGAACTGATTAAAGAGAAACAATGTAAGGATTGTTGGACTACCTGAAAGTTACGATTAGAAAAAAGTCTAGTTACAATATTATAAAAAATTATTAAGGAAAATTGCTCTGAAGTTCTAGAGCTAGGGGGAAAAATAGAAAATTGATTTGAATCAATTGTAATTGTAGTCACACAACTGTAATTAATTGTAATCAATTGAACATTAATCACTACTTGAAAAAGATCCCAAGATGAAAACTCATAGGAACATCATAGCGAAGTTTTGAAGCTCCCAGGTTAAGGAGAAAATGATACCAACAACAGGAAAACAAAAACAATTAAAATACTGTGGAGGTACAGTCAGGATAACACAAGATCTAGCAGCTTCTACATTAAAAGATCAAAGGACTTGGAACATACTTCAAAAAGCAAAGGAACTGGGTTCGCAACTTAAAATAACTTACCTAGCAAAGCAAAGTATAATCTCAAATGAAAAAAAAGGGGGGGACATTTAATGAATTGAAAGACTTTAAGATATTTGTGACAAAAAGACCAGAACTCAATGGAAAATATGACATGTAAGATCCAGGAGAAACATTAGATAAACATTAAAGACCAATTATAGGGGACTCAATAAGGTAAAATTGTTTACTTTTTATGTGGAAAAATATTATCTGTCCCCTTAAAGATGTTATCGTTACTTGGGAAGTTTGAGTATATGTAGATAGAAGGCTTGGGGGTGAGTTGAGTATAATGTGATGATTCTTTAAAAAATACAGTTGGTAGGGAGAGGTAAAATAGAGCAATTATTTCATACAAAAGAGGTGTGAATGGAAGAGTTGGAGTGGAGGACTGGTAGTACCACACCTTATTCTCATCTGAACTGAGTTAAAGAGGGAATGACATATTATCTAAAAGGGGTATAAAAGTCTTATAAACATAAAGAAATAAGAGGGTGTAAAGATAAAATAAGGGAGGAACTTTTAGAAGAGTGTAGATCTAGAAGTAGGAAGGTAGAGGGTGGAGATAGGAGAGGGATTCTTAGAGGGGGTGGGTATGAGAGTAAAATGAACAAATAAGGGAGGGATTCTTTAAAAGGGTGCCAATTAGGGAGGTAGTGGTTAGAAGAAAATCAGACCTATGAGGAGGGGTAGTTTAAAAAATAAAAAGAGGGTGTGAAGGATAATAATGAGGAAAAATAGGATGGAAGAAAATAGCTAGTAATTGTAACTTTGAATGTGAGTGGAATGAACTCACCCATAAAATAGAAACTGATAGCAGAATGGATTAAAAGTCAAATAATAGGTTGCTTACAAAAACATACGTGCAATTAAAGGACTGGAGTGGAATTTATTATGCTTCAGCTGAGGTTAAAAAAGCAAGGGTAGCGATCATGATCTGAGACAAAGTTAAAGCTAAAATAGATTCAATTAAAAGAGATAAACAGGGAAACTTATTCTAATAAGAGTTACTATAAAAAAAATGAAGCAATATCAATACCAAAACTATATGCACCAAATGCTAGAGCATCTAAATTTTTAAAGGAAAAGTTAAATGAATAAGAGGTGGAAATAGGTACTAATACTATTATAGTGGAGGGGGGGGGTGTTCAACTTTCCCCTCTCAAAATTAGATAAATCTAACCAAAAAAACAGGAAATTAAGGAGGTGAGTAGAATCTTAGATAAGCTATATATGATTGATATCTGTAGAGAATTGAATGGAAATAGAAAGGAATGCACCCTTTTCTGAGCAGCATATGGTATTTTTACAAAAACTGACCATGTGTTAGGGCATGAAAACTAAATGTAGAAAAGCAGAAATATTAAATGCATCCTTTTCAGATCACAATGTAATAAAAATTATATTCAGTAAGAGACCATGGAAACAGATTAAAAACTAGTTGGAGACTAAATAATCTAATCTTAAGGAATGAGTGCATTAAAGAACAAATCTTAGAAACAATTTCGTTAAAGTGAATAACAGTAATGAGACAACATATCAAAACCTATGGAATGCAACAAAAGCAGTAATCAGAGGAAAATTTATATCTAAATGCTTATGAGTAAATATAGAAGAAGGAATTTTGTAAATATCAGTTAAAAAAAGGAAGAGCAGACCAACAAATTGGGTACATAATTTTAAAAACTAGGAGAAGAACAAATGAAAAATCCCCAATTTAACACCAACTTGGAAATCTTAAAAATTAAAGATGAGATAAATAAAATTGAGTGTAAGAAAACCATTTAATTAAATGGATAAAATAAATAATAAAGTAAATAAAATATTTTATTTTATAAAATTTGTTTATAAAATAAAGAATAAAGTAAAACTAGAAGTTGGTTTTATGAAAAAACAATAAAACAAATAAATCATTGGTTAATGTGATTAAAGAAAATAAAGAAAACCAAACCACTAATATTAAAAATGACAGAGGATAAACATACTGTTAATGAAAATGAAATCAGAACAATTACAAAGAGTTATTTCATTTAATTATGTGCCCGTAAATTTAACAATTTAAGGGAAATGGAAGAATATTTACAAAAAATATGAACTGCCTAGATTAACAGAAAAAGGAAATGGAATGTCTAAATAAACCTACTTTAGAAAAAGCAATTGAACAGACCATAAATGAACTTCCTAAGAAAAAAGCGTCAGGACCAAATCAATTTACAAGTGAATTCTACGAAATATTTAAAGATCAACTAATTCCAGTCCTAAATAAATTATTTGGAATAATAGGCAAAGAAAGACTTCTACCAAACTCCTTCTATGAAACAAATATGGTATTGGTACCTAAACTAGGAAGAGCAAAACCAAAGAAAAAACCTTTTTTTTACCAATTTCATTAATGAATATGGATGGAAAAATCCTTAATAAAATACTGAGAGAGCACAACAGCATATTACAAAGATTATACATTGTGACCAAATGGGTTTTATACAAGGGATGTAGGGATGGTTTAACTTAAGGAAAACTAATAACATAATTGATTATATCCGCAGCAAAAGTAACAAATCATATAATTATATTAATAGAAGGAGAAAAAGCTTTTGATAAAATACAACACTCATTCCCATTAAAAACATTTGAAAACATATGGAGGGGATGTTTCCTTAAAATGATATGAAGCATCTATATAAAACTGTTAGCAAGCATTATTTGTATTGGGGATAGAAACCTTCCCAATAAAACCAGGAGTGAAACAAGGATGCCCATTGTCACCATTATTCAATATGGTATTAGAAATACTAGCAATAAAAGAAGAAAATGAAACTGAAAGAATCAGAACGAGCAATAAAACTCTCCCTTTTTGCAGATAAGATCACATACTTGGAAAGTCCTAAAGATTCAACTAAAACATTAGTGGAAACAATTTTAGTAACATAGCAGGATATAAAATAAACCTACATAAATCAACAGCATTTCTATATGTCACAACAAAACCCTGCAAGAAGAGATAGTAAGAAATACCCCATTTAAAATAACTAGACTATATAAAAAAACCTGGGAGTCTACCTACCGAAACAAACCCAGGAAATACATGAGCATAATTCTAAAACACTTTTTTATACAAATAAAGCCCTTGCTACCAAAGGAGGTCTAAGATTAGAAGAACATGGAACATATTACCTATCATATTTATAGATAGGAAAATAATTTATGAATAAGCAAGAGATAGTATAATGGATGTGAAATGGATAATTTCAATTCCATTAAATTAAAAAGCTTCCATACAAATAAAGTCAATAGCTAAGATTAGAAGGAAAATGAAAAATTGGGGGAAAATTTTTATAAACAGTTTCTCAGTAAAGGGGGAAAAATGAAAATACACATAGAACAAAAGAAAACTTAGAAGGAAGCACAAAAATCAGCACAAAAAGTATAGTATTTGTTACATATGGTTTTCCAAAAAAAAGTAAATAGTGTGAAATGGAAATTCATGGTTTTATTTTGGATCCTCTTTTTATGTTGTGCTGTGTACATAAAAAAATTTTATCTTTTTGTGTTGAAATTCAAAATGAACAAAGATTTTTGAAAATAAAACATTGGACTTATTTCCATTTTAGTACTTCAGCAACCTGTTCCAGACACTTTTCTACAATTTATTACATATATTGCACTAGAGATTATGGACCAGGATGAGGCTGTACAAAAAAAGTAGTTGAAATGTGCCCTAATCTGTAATTGTTATAATGTTCATTCATAACTTATTTCATGTCATGATGAAAAGAGCACTTGATTTTGAGCCACAGATCTAGGTTGGGATTCTGGCTCAGCTATTAATAGCTATAGAGTCTAGGAAAGTCACTTTCCCTTAGTGGGCCATAGTCTTGTATTTATAATGAAGGAATTAGCCTTGAACCAGGGACATTACAGTTTTTCAGTTGTATTCAACATGATCAAAAAGTTAATCATTCAATTTGGGTGTATTTAGTTATTAATTACATATAATTTCAATTCAATAATATGATTGCAAACACAGTATATGACAGCAGTCAGTTACTACAACATTAGTGAGAGGTAAGGGATTAGTACATATTGGTCTGTTTCATTATGTGTGCTAGCTAATCAGATTAATCCCTAAAGTTCCATCAGTTTATAAATCCTGTGAATTCTAAATCTTCAAATACTTGAAAATAATGATAAATATGTAAAGTTCAATATTATTAGTTACCTCCAGTAGTCAAATACCCTACTTCACAAGGTTTTTATGAGAAAAGAACTTTGTAAACAATAAAACACTACATAAACGTGAACCATAATATGTGAAACTTGAAGATGAACAAAAGTCATGTCTTTTGATCAAGGTTGTAAATCCAGTACTCCCAGTACAAGCTAGGCTATGAAAAATTTTCCTTTTGGGGATGTAGCCTGGCACAGTGGAAAGAAAAGTGCCTCAGGAATAAGAAGGCCTGGGTTCAGATTTCTCCTCTGATGCTTACTACCTTAAGGATCAAGACATATCAAGTCTTTTCTTTGGACTTCAGCTTTCTCATCTTTAAAACGGATTTCTGCTAGATGACCCTACTTACTAAGGCCCTTTCTATCCTAAATTTATGATCCCTAGATTAGGGTTAGGTCTGATAGAAATACAAAGGCATGCAAAACATCTAGAATTTCATCATTATAAGGAATTTCTTGCATAGAAGGTCCTTCCACCAAGGAAGATCCTTTCCCTTCTGTGGCTTAATATAGAAGTTCCTTAAATTCCCTCAGGCACATAGTAGTTGAAGGACTTGCTCAGGGTCATACAGCTATTATATATTAGAGGAGAAATTTAAGCTTGGCGCTTCCTGACTTTAAACCCAACATTATCCACTATACCACTGCAGTGTCATATAGGTGATAGAGAAATGAAAAAGTTGGAAAAGGAATTTGCTAACTTGATACCTTCATTTTATGGTTGTGCTGATCTTTTTGTGGAATACTGAAATAATGAGGCAAATGTGAGGCTATTGCTTCCAAATAAGTTCATTCAAGAAAAGATTTTTTGTTTATTATGATGCCTTAGAATTTTGATACTGATCATTTTTCTCTAGAAGCAAAAGATCTAAATTTATGTATGATTTATTTTTAGCTGTCAATCTTCCACAGTGACAACTGGAGCTTAAACAAATTACTTTTAGTATGCTAATTACAACACTTCTTTCTAGATGTGAGGCTTCCATTCTTTTAAAACCTTTTTGACATTTGATAAACATCTAACTCTTGATACCTGGTGGAGAGAAAAGGAAGAACAATCTAACTCGACTTATGCTTAAAAATTGCTGGCATGCTAAGAAGAACAAAGGTCATTATTCCTTATTTGTCAAGATTAGCTTCTGGAGTTGTATGGTAAATCCCCTTCATGAAACTAAGACAGTAGCAAAAGAGAAATTGTATAAATGCAATGAAAGTTTCATTCAGCGTACTTAACACATTTACTAAATATTCTAGCCCATGCTAAAGAGTAGAGTGTTCCAGAGAGACAACCTCTAAATTACTGGGATAATTTAAGTTGTTGGGTCATCTGATGACTTGATTGGCAGCAGTCCAGTACACGACCCTTCATAACATATTACATCAGGCAGTAAACAACCTGCACCTGCAAAGTCACGCTCATTTTAATTGTCCATTTGCCATCTTGGGAGAATCAAACTGTTAAAAACCGAAGAGTGGAGCTAGCAAAGATTGTTAAAGTAAGCTGGCTACAAAGATGCAGATAATTCTCCCTAGAGAGAGATTCACTCCATATAGTTTCAATTCTATGCAGTAAGGGAATGTGTTGATTAAAAAATATTAAGCATTTTCATTGGAGTTAAGAATGTTTCATTAGACAAAGTAATCCAATTATAATTTATTACATTGTTATCTGAATATATTTTATATATATTCTGCTCTCTCATTTTCTTATGAATATATTTCACATCTTTTGGTTTTCTGAACCAAGCCAACAAATAGAGCATAATCAGAGTTTGTGATGTCATCACATCACCTTAAAAGAGACATTACTTCTTAACTGATATAGAGGCTTTTGTACTTTGTTATGCAAAACAGAAACTCTAGAATGTAAATACATGAATGGTTAAAATTTACTTCTGAAGTGTATTGCTTTTGTAAAGTATTTCCTCACTCACATCTTAACCTATTAATTTATTTTTCTTTCTTCCCCAGCTGATGAGTATTGAAATTGAAACAAAGTATGGAGGGACAGGAGCTTCATTTTTTTCCTCTGTCCTAGCCATAGAGGAATTAGCAAAGGTTGATGCATCTGTATCTCTTGTATGTGACCTCCAGAATACAGTAATCAGTAAATTGTTTAGAAAACATGGGACAGAAGAACAAAAAGCAACCTACTTGACCAAGCTGGCTAAAGACACAGTGAGTTAAGACAATTTTTCAAATTAGCTTTTTTAGAAATGAGGAATATTTCTGTTTTTCAAAATTAACAAATACTAATCATACATGCATTTTATGTGAGGGACTTTTAAAAAACTAAGCAATAAACTAATTTTTAAATCTGAAATGTTTTCTTGTGATTAAATAGTGTAATTATCTGTTTTCTGTATAAATAACATTTTTAGTTAGAGAATTAATCAAAGGACTTTTCTGAATATACCCAGTTTTCACTTAATGTAAATGGACCATTCCAAAGAACTCCCCTTATGGGGCTCTGCTGGTACTTTCACATCTATGGCTCTACAGCCCCTCAAGCCAGAGAAGCTTTAGTCCCTGGAGGGGAGGAGCCCAGGTTCAGGGCTACACCAACTTTGCCTAGCCTGCTGGGAGCCAGAACCAGGGTTTGTGCAGGGTCTCTGTCCTATCCTTTATCTCCCCACAATCTGCATAATGTGAATTTATGTAAAACAAGAAGTGTCTGTATTGAAATTGATTATGTTCAATTTCAATGATTATATTCAATAATATTATGTTCAATAATTATGTTCAATATGATTTACTTACATCTTCTGGGGCATAGCCAAGATGACAGAATAGAGAAGTGATTCTCAACCTTCCTAATGCCACGACCCTTTAATACTCATATATGGGTGTATCTGCATGTAGGCGGACCCCCCTGGAGATGGATAGAGGAGTGGTGTCTCAGTTCCTAAGACCATCGGGAAGATGTGTTTTCTGATGGTCCTAGGCAACCCCTGTGAAAGAGTCCTTTGACCCCCAAAGGGGTCATGACCCACAGGTTGAGAACTGCTGGAACAGAGGAAGCAGTCAGCCAAGTTCTCTCAGCATTCTCCTCCAAACAACTTTAAAATAATTCTTCACATTGAATTCTGGGGCAGCAGAGCCAGTAAAAGTTCAGAATTAGACATTCTTCCAGTCAAATACAACTTTGGAGGTTGGAAGATGAGATCTGTGATATAGAAATAGAGACTGATTCAGAATTCATGTGGTTAAAACACTGGTGGTAGGACTGGGTGGTGGTGATAAAAGCAGCAGCAGCTTCAAGAGCTATCCAGCCAGGGGTGGTAATAGGACCTGGCAATTAATCACATAGAGATTATAGAAGGCACCTATGCTAGGACGGGACACAGGATCAAATACTCTTTGGAAAATCTATCACCTATACCCACTTTTGGATCACTTTTCAAGGACAGAGAAGAGCACTTATGGTCATGAGGGATCAGGGGCCCTGAGGAACAGTATTACTTCTGATCCCAAGGGAGTAGTACTGATTGCAATCGCAAGGAATCTCAGGCCCTTCCTGGGTAAAGATCAGAGTACCAACCAGGAGAGGAGTGACCACACCTCCCCCCAGATCACTAAAAACTTCCAAATCCCCAGAATTAGCTCTGAAAACAACAGCATGGAAAAAGCCTGAAGTTAGGGACAATAGTTCCCCTCCTTTCCCCACCCCACACCAGGAACAGAGCCCAACTGTAATATAAAGTTCAAAGTCAAGAAATAGAGTGGAGGGGTGGCTAGGTGGCACAGGGAATAGAGCACCAGCCCTGGAGTCAAGAGGACCTGAGTTCAAATGTGGCCTCAGACGCTTAACACTTAACTAGCCATGTGACCTTGGGCAAGTCACTTAACCCCAATTGTCCTGCCTTTTCCCCCACCCCGTCCAAAAAAAAACAAAGAAATAGAGTGGAAAAATGAACAAGCAACAACAACAAAGAATCTACAAAAAAGCTACTATGGTGACAGGGAAGATCAATTCACAAACTCAGAAGACAAGACAAAACAGATACAAGCAGATATCAAGGGAAAATATGAATTGGAAACAAGCCCTAAAAAATTCCTAATGGGCTGAAAAACTTCATAATCAAATAAGAGTGGTAGAGGTAAAATTGGGTAAAGAGATGAAAGTGAAAGAAGAAAATGATGAAAAGACAATAGCTTATTGGAAGAGTTATAAAAAAAATACTAAGGAAAAGAACACTTTAAAAATCAGAATTGGCCAAATGGAAAATGAGGGACAAAAGCTCAATGAAGAAAATAATTCTTTAAACATTATAATTGGGCAAGTGGAAACCAATGACTCCATGAGACATCCAAAAACAATGAAGTCCAAATAATGTAAAAAAATAGAATATGAAATACCTCATTGGAAAAAATGACTGACCTGGAAAATAGGTTGAGTTAATAATTTAAGAATTATTGAACTGTCCAAAAGCTATGATCAAAGAGAGCCTAGACAACATATTTCAAGAAATTATCAGGGAAAACTGCCTTGCTATCCTAGAATTAGAGGGTAAAATAGAAATTGGATAAATCTACCAGTGACCCACCTGAAAGAGATCCCAAAATGAAAACTCCCAAGAATATTATAGCCAAATTCCATAGCTCCCAGGTCAAAAAGAAAATTCTTCAAAGTCATAAAGAAACCATTCAAATACTTAAGAGCCACAGTCAGGATCACACAAGAATAACAATAGATCTAAACAATTAGAGAAATACTAATTGCTCATGGGTAGACTGAGCAAATATAACAAAA
Organism: Pseudocheirus occidentalis; assembly: GCA_028646575.1. Classification (NCBI taxonomy): domain Eukaryota; kingdom Metazoa; phylum Chordata; class Mammalia; order Diprotodontia; family Pseudocheiridae; genus Pseudocheirus; species Pseudocheirus occidentalis. Next base: position 71,141,366 of record CM053598.1, on the reverse strand, counting down.
ATGACAGTTCTTCTGAAGTAAATTTATTCAGTGCCATACAAATCAAATTTACAAAAAATTATTTTATAGAACTGGGAGAAAATAATAAAATTCATCTGGATAGGAAAAAAGTCAAGATTATCAAGGGAATCAATGAAAAAAATTATGAAGGGAAGGTGGCTTAGAAGTACCTCATTTCAAACTAGTTGATAAAAGAACATAAACAGGCAGTTTGCAGAAGAAATCAGTTATCAGTAGTTACGTTAAAAAGCTTTAAATCATTACTGATTAGAGAAATGTAAATTTAAAAAAACTGAGATACCACATCACATCTGTCATATTGTCTAACATGGAAGAAAAGGAAAATGACAAATTCTGGAGGGGATGTGGAAAAATTGGGACAATAATGCATGGTTGGTGGAGTTGTTGGTTGTCCAACCATTCTGGAGAACAATTTGGAACCATACACAAAAGAGTATAAAACCCTACCTTCACATTGACCCAGTAATACCACTGATATTTGATTGAGGAATGACTGAATGACTGAACCATTGTGGCATATGATTGTGATGGAATATTACTGTGCTGTATAGGAAGTGATGAATTTGATGATTATAAAAAAAAGACGTATGAAATAATGAAAAGTGAAATAAGTACAATTAATGGAATTGAACTAAGTTATTTTTCATTGTATCTTTAAGGAATCTTGCATGTAAAGGGGACTTTAAAAGAGAACCTTAGAAAGAGTATTTTTCTTTAGCAAATCACATTATTTTTGTAGTAAACAATCAATTCTATTGGGGTTTTGTATTCTCTTTATCTTTTAGTCAGTTGTATAACTCTAAAAGATGTGTTCTCTAAAATGTTGTTTGTAAAAAGCTTGCTTGTTTCTGATGCCCTCAGTGCTCATGTAGATTATTCTCATAAAGATTTTTAAAGAAGTGTAGGAAAACCGAAGCATATGGGTCAGTAGTTAATATTTTCTTATTCACTTTTTATTTGCAATGATATGCTGGTTGATGTGGTTTCTTTTGGCCACTTTGTTATGAGAATTGGTTTACACTGAATAAACTTACTTGGAAAAGTGATTATCATCTGTATCAAGTCTATTCAATTATTCATTTTCCTTTTTTTGTCATTAACAACTTATTTTAATAACTTAAATGGTAGTTTCCTCAATTGCATATAGTATCTTGGCTTTTTTTATATTTTTCTGCTTTGGTATTGTATCTGCTTTTCTATTTTTTCTACTTTGCTTTTTTGTTCTAAAAAGTTAATAATCTGACTATAATAAACAATTATAATAAACAATTATAATAAACTGATTGAGTAATGACTTCCACATCAGCAACCAGATGTTTCCTATGTTAAAATAAAATCAGTTACATTTCTTATGATATTCACATTGTGATCATGTTAACATAGTCCAGCACCTCTCAACTCCCTTTTTTGTGGAAGTCATTTATGTTGTTTATGTTATATAGATATGTTAGATAGATATGAGGCTTCATATTTGTATAGTCTTCAAACCTGTGACCTATTATTTCTTAACATCCTGAACCATGATTTTCAACACTTTCACTTTTCTCTGTTCCCACTTCTGCATGGTAGTCTCCAAATTTTTATTTATTTATTTTTGCTTTTTTGGAAGTGGGAAGCCTGGGCAGTTGGGGTTAAGTGACTTGCTCAAGGTCATATGGCTAGTAAGTGGTAAGTTTCAGGCTGAATTTGAACTCAGATCCTCGACTCTGGGGCTAGTACTATCTCCATTGCACCACCTAGCCACCCCAAAGTTTCCAAATATTAAAGCATATGCTGACTTAGTTTGAATATACATAATAAAAATCATTATATTTCTAGTCAAAACTGTTTTCCAGTGCCATTAGGCAGTAACTTCTAATGCAAATTTTTTATCCATTTTTTGTAATAGCCATAGTTATTTTGATTTTAAATTCATCTATTTTTCATTCCCATTATGGTTCTCATAAATATTTATTATGGTAAAATGTTAAAAAATAATTAGAAGAAATAGCATTGTTTTCAAAATAATTTCTGCATACTTTAAAAATGACTAAAATATGACTTTTCAAACTTCTCTTATAAATACAGACTTCTCATAAATTTATGTGAAAATGTAAATACATCTACAATCTGAACCTTTGTTTTCTTGAACATGTAGCTAGGAAGTTTTTGCCTTTCTGAGGCTCACGCTGGCAGTGATGCATTTGCTTTAAAGACTAAGGCTGAGAAGAAAGGAGACTATTATATCATCAATGGGTCCAAAATGTGGATTAGCAGTGCAGAATATGCAGGAGTTTTTCTGGTGTTTGCAAATGCTAATATTAATATGGTAAGTTTAAAAACAAAAATTCTTTCTTTTTTCATTAATTTTTTTTCCATTGAAACCCTGTGGCAGTTGTATGGTTTATTCTTACAGAGGCAGCATCTAAAATTGGAAGTTACCTTAGGGGTCATCAGGTCCAATTTCTTTTTTTTCCTTCAGTCACCTTTATTACTTGATTTGGTATTAAATTTGTATGTTTTGGCTATATTAAAATTTCTCATCATTTAAATCACATTTTAAGCAAAATGGATATTAAACATACCTTTGCCTTAATAGTATATTTTCCCAGTTACATGTAAAGATAGTTTTCGACATTTAGTTTTGTAAAATTTTAAGTTCCAACTTTTTCTTCCTCCTTTCCTTCTTCCTCTCTCCCCAAGACAGCAAGCAATTTGATATGTTATATATGCACAATCATGTTAAACACATTTCCACATTAGTCATGTTGTGAAAAAAAATAAGTAACATAAGTAGTAAGTAGGAAAACCAGGATTTAAACCAATGACTCCAAATCTAGTATTCTTTCCATTATTACAGATTGAATAGTCTATTCTAAGTCCTGGTCCTGTGATCTATTCAGTGTTTGGCAAGGAAGTTTTAGTTTTCTTACCTCTAAAGTGGTTTTAGGGGTACTTGGCATATAAGTGTATGAGCATCGAATGAATGAACAAATGAAAAAGCATTTATTAAATGCTTAATATTTGCCAAGCACTGAGATAAGTGGTGCTTTCATATATAAAAGTGAAGATTATGTCTTGGCTAAAAGAGCTTACATTCTAATTGAGAAAACATATATAGGGGAATGGTCTACAGGGAGATGTATTCTAGTTTGCAAAATTAGAAATATGTGAAGTGGACCAAGGAGGGTATGGCATAAACCAGGAGTAAAGTAAAATGTAGCTGGAGCTGTTCTTGCAGGTCATGGACACCTGAAGCATCCCCAGTCAGGAATCACTCCCCTGGATAGGAGTTCCCAGTGATGAAAAGGTTAAGTCCTCCAAAGCTTGGTTTCTGGTTGAGGCAGCATAACATGACCTAGAAGTAAAGAGAAATGTGGCTGGAATCAGTCCCAGACAGAGTAGGTAACTAAGGAAGACAATCCATCAACCATCACTCCCCAAGGTGGTAAGGTGTCACATCTCAGTAGTTGGGACTCTGGCCCGAGAGAACTAGATTTGGAATCCAAATAAGCCACTTTCCCACTTATTCAAGGTCTTAGTTTCCTCTTCTACAAAATGATCCGAATGGACTAGGTGCATCTCAGTGACCTTTCAACTTGCAATCTTATGAGCCTAGGTATCTCCCCACCCATCAGCAAGGAAGGTTAGATGAATGACACATGCGTGTTCCCTTCCACTTCTGTGAGTCCATTTTCCATTTAGTGGAAAGATACTTGCTGGTCTAGTTTCAGGAAACCTGGTTTAGCGGAAAGAATTCTGAACTTGGAATTGAGAGACTCAGGTTCTTTTCTGATCATTACTAGCTGTGAAAACCACAAGATAGTCACAACTTCCCTGAGCACGATCTAATACTTTCTGTATCTCCTTCAAGTTTGTGAAGAAGGTGCTTTATGAACTCTTTAAGGCTTATTAGAGATAAATAGAAACTGTCTCCTAGAAATGTAGGTGGAGCCAAACTTCACAGCCACAATCCACGTCTTTGACTTCCATAGGGAAATTGCATGATCAGATTTTACCTTCTTTGGCATCTTGTCCAAAAGCCTTTCCTTTGTTATTCCTTCCTATTTTGTTGAAGTTCTTGTATGCTGAGCTCAGCATAGCCCCCCGAAGAGCTTCAGAAACTCTGATAAGCCACCAGCCCTTTAAAAAGTTCCTGATCTACTAAATGTATCACTCGGCCTCTTCTGTACTTCAAGGATCCCCAGCTTGACCTCCTGGTCTATCTACCACCCACTTTTCAGTTCCTATCTGTCCACTTCATAAACATTTAACAAGTCCCTACTGTATACTGAGCTGTTTGATACAGGAAAGAGAGTCTAATAAAACATGGTATCTGCCTTTCTGGAGCTCACAGTCCAACAGGGGGAGAAGACACAAGCACATAAGCATGAAGCATAATGTGACATGATCGGTGCTTCCAAGTGTTATAAAATAAATGCTATTTGAGGTCAGTTCCAGCCTTACAAGGAAGGATAGAGGCATTTGAGTATCGTGGTTCAGAAGGAGCTGTACTAGAAGTCAGAAGTCCCGAATTCAAATCCAGATTGTCATTTATCAGCTTTGGGAATTGGAGACCGGTCATGTCACTTTTCTGAGCCTGGCTTTATGTGAGCTATGTAACAAACTGTCCATGTATATTTCTTAAATTCAGCCACATTTATATTGCTGACATGGGAGTTTATTGCGTATAAATTTATACCCTATACTTTCCTAGTATCACTTTCATAAAATCCATATTATTCAAAGCAGACTATTTAAAATAAGGGACTATTCAGGTTAACCTGCAACTTGTAAGAAACATATAGAAGCAGAGAAAAGGTATAACATATACTTTTATTTGGAAATTAAGGATTTAAGAAACTGTTTAGCTTATCTTTCATTAAATTTCATCTTTCAACTAATAGTCACTTCCTATTATATGTAGAATGTTGTGTTAGTTGCAGTATACTTATTCTATTTCTTCGGGAAAAATGGAAAGTTGTCTATTTTTTTAACCTTTAACTTCTGCCATTTAACAAATTAATTGAATGAATTTTGAAAAACTTTAAAATAATATATTTGACAAACAAAACCATATAATAAAAGAACTAGCACATTGGGAAAAGGAGAAAGGGAGAGATAGAAGGGGGTAAATTATCTCACATAGAAGAGGAACAAAAGAGCTTTTACAGTGGAGGGAAAGATGAGGGGAGTGGGGAGTTGGGGTAAGGAGCAGTGTTTGAACCCTACTTTCATCAGAATTGGCCTAAAGAAGGAATGCCATACACAGTCATTTGGGTATAGAAATCTATCTTATCCTACAGACAAGTAGGGGGGGAAGGGAGAGGGGTACTGATATAATGGAGAGCAGATTGGGAGAAGCAGTAGTTCAAAGCAAAACTTTTAAGGGTAGTCAGAAGAAAAGGATAAATGAGAGGGAAAAGGATGGAGGGAAATACACAGTAATCATAACTGAAAAAATTTTACAGCAAATTTTTTTTCTGCTAAAGGCTTCATTTCTCAGTTATATAGAGAACTGAGTCAAATTTATAAAAATGAGAGCCATTCCTCAATCGATAAATGGTCAAAGGGCATGAACAGGCAGTTTTCAAATGACATAATGAAGCTATCTATAGTCATACAAAAAATGCTTTCCCTATTTTTTTTAGAGAAATGCAAATTAAAGCAACCTGAGGTACTGTTCTACACCTGTCAGATTGGTTAATATGACAGAAAGGGGAAAATGACAAATGTTAGAGATGTGGACAAATCGGGATACTAATGCACTGTTGCTAGAGTTATGAACTGATTTTAGCCATTCTGGAGAGCAATTTGGAACTATGCCCAAAGGGCTATAAAACCATGCGTGCCCTTTTAGCCAGCAATGCCACTACTAGATCTGTATCCCACAGACATCAAAAAGAAAGAGGAACCATATGTACAAAAATATTTATAGTCACTCTTAGTGGTGGCAAAGAAGGAAACTGAGGAGATGTCCATTAATTGGATGATGACTAAACAAGTTGGGGTATATGATTGTGACAGAATACTGTTGTACTATAAGAAATGCTGAGAAGGATGCTCTCAAAATAACCTGGAAAGAATCACATGAACTGAAGAAAAGCAAAATGAGCACAAACAGCACAATGATCAGTTGTGATTGACTTAGTTGTTCTTAGCAGTACAGTGATCCAAGACAATTTCAAAGGATTTGTGATGAAAAACACTATCTACCTCCAGAGGAAAAAACTAATGGTCTGAAATGCTTATTGAATCATATTTTTAACTTTATTTTTCTTGGGGGTTTTTTGTTTGTATTTTCTCTCACGACATGACTAATATGAAAAGTGTTTTGCATAACTGCACATGTATAACCTTTATCAAATTGTTTGCTTTATCAGTGAGGGGAGAAAGGAGAGATAGTAGGAGAGAATTTGGAACTCAAAATTTTAAAAATTGAACAATAAAAATTGTTTTTCATGTAATTGAGGAAAAGTAAATATTAAACATTTTTAAAAAATAAAGTCATTTAAAAAAGAAAATGAGAGAAGTGATGTGATACACAGCAGTCATTAAATTGAAGTCTGAAGTCTTTGAATGCTTACTACAGAAGTTTTGTGTTTCTTTTTTGACTTTTAAGTCTTTGGAGACAAAACTTTTAAGAAACCCAAGGTGCTGATGGTGCTTTTTTAATCTGCTTTCCTAGGGTTACAAAGGAATTACCTGTTTCATAATAGATCGTGATTCAGAGGGACTTCAGATAGGGAAGAAAGAAAACAAATTAGGACTCAGAGCATCTTCTACCAATGCAGTGATATTCGATAATGTTAAGGTGGGTGTGACTCTATTTTCCATAAAACCGTAATGTGAAAGTAGGCTTTGGTTAGACTTGATATAAAGAATAATGAAAAACAATGGTTTCAATGTGAGGGGCAGGGTAGGATGGAGGGAAAGATAGTTAAGCCTTTCACAGTATACCTACTATGGAAATGTTTTGCGTAACTACACATGTACAACTTACATTAAATTACTTATCTTCCCAGCGGGGCTGGGTGGGGAGGGAAGAAGGGAAAAAATCTGGAACTCAAAGTTTTAAAAACAAATGTGTATTAAAAAAAAAGCAAGTCAAAGAGAAAAGAGAAAGTCTTATATACAAAAAAAAATATTTAGAGCGACATTTTTTGTAGTAGCAAAAAACTGGAAACTCAGTAAGTAGGTGCCCATTAATTAGGGAATGGTTGAATAGGTCATAGCATAGGAATGTAATAGAACACGATTGTGCTTAGGAAGTGATGGATTTAAAGAGTTCAAAGAAAGTTGGGGAGACTAACTGATGTAAGGTGAAATAAGCAGTATCAGTAGAACAGTTTACACAAAGACAGAAGGGAAGTGAACATTCATTTATTAAGAGCCTACTATGTGCCAGGCAATACAATATACTAGAACTTTTCCAACATTACCACATTTGATTCGTTATCTCATTTGAATGATTACCACATTGTTGGGGGCAGGGGTAAAGCAGGGGGGGGGGCGGCGGGCAGAGACAAACATAGAAAGACTCCAGAACATTGATCAATCACTCCTTCAGAGTATTTACAGTGAAACAGGCCTCCCTCCTTACTGCAGAAAGGGAGAGGGATAGAGGGGCTGAATGGGACCTCCGTTGTCAGATATGGCCAGTGGGTTGGCTTCTTCTCCTTCACTTTATTTCTTCCTTATATAAAGATTTCTGTTGTAGAGAGTAAGGAGAAGGCAAGGTGTCATTGGAAACTAACAGTGACATTGTTGAAGAGTATAAGTAAGACATTTTAAAAAATAAAAATAATAATTTCAATGATAAGGTTTTATTATGTCAAATTATATGTATGAAGCTCTTAAATAATACTATTTTAATTTAATCTCATTCTGAACGTACATTCCTTTAGGATTAAACCATGGGACAGTAACGTTGGTCCTAGACTACAATTTAATATCTTCCTCATGGGATAGTTATGTGGTGACCCCAATTTTGCTTATAGTTGTGAAAATGCAATCATTATGAAGTTTACTTTTTGAACTCACATATAACATGAGATTAAAAATTTGTTGCAGCATTATCACAAAGGGCCGTAAGGTGGCGATGTTATTCTATGAAAGCTTTATCCTTTTCTCTATAAAATGTACTCAAAAGGAGTTAGGGTCTTCATTGAAAATGAAATAAAATTTTATCTTTCCTATTCTCAGTTTTAAAAGCTAATGAATAAAATATTTTAGATTTATCTCTTCATGTCACATAAATCTAAAAATAAATGTTTTTTATTTATGTGGTCCTAAATTGATTTTTTTTTGTTATTGTTGATTAGTGATCCTCAGAAGAAAAGTTTCTCACTCTTGCTGTCTTATATCCACTCTGATAAATATTCAGTATTTAATTAAATTTCAGTAAGCATTTCACTATTTATTATACACATTATAGTAATATAAAAATGTGAATTAAGAGGCAGTGTATTCATTTTTATGTATTAGATCAAAAATATTAAGAAATACTCCCTCCTTACTTTCACTTTTTATGTAATGATCCTGGGTTAGAGACTTTACAGATAATCTTATTCAACCCTTTCATTTTACAAATGAAGAAACTAAGGCCCAGAGAGGAGATGAATCCAATGCCCACTACAGTATATTGATGGCTACTCTCATAGTACAGTTACATTTATATTTTCAAGTTAGAATATAAAAAGTATATGTTGTATATCTTGAGAAAATAAAATGAAAAGTAGTGGAATATTTTTATTCTTCAGGTACCAGAAACTAATATCCTAGGACAGCTTGGTCTTGGGTACGCATATGCCATTGGAATACTTAATGAAAGCAGAATAGGAATTGCTGCACAGGTGAGTAGAACCCTCTGATGTTCAAATTTAGATCATTTGTGCTTGAATCAGTGAAGCTGTGACAGGAGGGCCATGAGACCAGATCTTCAAGTCAAACCTCTAGAAAAGCCTATTGCCACTAGGTGTCGCACTTCTTTTACATAATGGAAAGAAAATGGTTTTGTTTTGTTTTTTTTTAAAGAGAATATTTAAAATTAAAGGCAAGCAAGCAGAAGTATCTAGAGGAAAAAGCTATTGCCTCAGTACTAGCAGTTTTTCTCCATTTTAAGAGCACTAAAATAATAAATAATATCCATGTTGGTACTTCTAAAATGTATCCTAAAATTAAATTTGGCTTAAGAAAACAACTTTTCAAAACACAAAATTCTTACTGAAAAACCTTAAAAAAAAAATTGGAAGATCAGGTATGAATAATATCAACTATGTTAAGATATAGTACTAGATATCATTAGTCCTTTTGGACTCTCAAGCTTCTTTGCTTAGTTGTAACAAGAGCAAGTTGAATCTATTATTTTATATGGGCATATAAAATAAAATTATCAGAATTAAATAAGCATTTAAAATATCATACTATTTAAAAGTTGATAATACTTGCCCCTAAGTATTCTTTTAATTTTTTTTGGTCCAGACTGTATATAAGTCTTCAGTGTAAAAAGAGTTTTTTCAGTAGTTCTTCAATGTAAAGAATTCCCTCCTTTCCCGATGTAGAACACCAGGCAGCTGCTCGGCTATTTATAATCTTAGAGAGTTGTCTTAGACACTGAGGGGTTAAATGCCTCCAGGTCAGAAGACAAAATATGTCAGAAGTAAGTCTTGAAATCAGGCTTGCCTAACTCTGAGGTGGGTTCTCCATATCCTACCCCATGATACCTCTCAAGGATTCCTGTTTTGACTGCTTTTTATAGAAAATGGCTATTTTTCTCAGTTAAGTCAATGAAGCTTCCCTTGATGCTCTGTTCCAACATCTTTTTCTATTTGTATAAAATCTTGGCAGGAAGTATAGTGACCAAAAGTATTTTCTTTAACAAATTCTTTTCACCAGTAAGGTCAGGGGAGCCACCACATTTAGACCCTAACATAGTCCCCAATGTGCTTCATAAGGAAGGGGAAGTAAAACTAAAGAAACCAAAAATGAGAAAAGAAACTGAGCTAGTTATACAGCTAAATGCACAGAGGAGATTCATGCTGCAGGCATGGTTTGAGGGTATTGAGCTATTGATTCTCAAAGCATTTGAAAGAAAAGAATATTCCCAGAATGGAGAAAAATATTAGACATGTCACTAAGATCAAAACTAAGGCCCATTTGCCTTCTTTTTCATTTTTACCAAATTTTATGACAATAATCTACACACACATCAAGAGCATCCTTGAAGGTATGAAAAGAGAAGAAAGAAGCAGGATTTTGCAAATAATGTTCTAAATAGACTGAATCTTTACATAGCGTTGACTAAAGAACACAATATCCCATTAGGTTTATTTGTTGAGCATAGAATATATTTGATTCAATAGAACAGAATGCCACCTTGAAAACTCTCCTATGTAAAGTTAACTTCATGCATATTTCAGAATCAGACAAAATTAATCAGCAGACATCTAATCTATTAAGTGCCTACTTTGTGCCAAGTATTGTATAAGATACTAGGGATGCTGGTGCTACAGTGAAACCATCTTTGTCCTTAAATGACTTATCTTCTAATAAGGGAGACAGTATGTACATATTATCAGCATATATAAAATGTATGCAAAATGAATATAAGGTAGTTTTAGGAGGGAGGATGCAAACATCTTTGAGATCATATATAAGGTGGCATTTGAGCTGAGTGTTAACAGAAACCAAGGATTCCAGGAGGTCTAGATACAGAGGGTGAGGGTATTCCAGGCATGTGACATCCAGTGAAAAGGCACAGGAGTAGGACATGGAATGTCTTCTCTACAGAATAGCAAATAATATAATAGACCCGGATGGGATCCTTCGACCTTAAGGCCACATATGGCCACCTAGGTCCTTAAGTGCAGTCTTCTGACTGAATCCAAATTTTACAGAACAAATCCTTTTATTTTTGTCTTTTATAATTTCATTTTTTAATGAATATATTTAAAATACCAAAGAATAAAGTAAGTTTCAATGAAACAATCCTCCCAGATTGACCAGTACAATTAGGACATTAATAACCCATAAGAACTAAATTAATAGCTGCTACACTCATAATTTGGTTCTAACTTCTTCCACCTGACTGGTGCTACTGCTGCATGAGACTTGTTGGCGAGAGTTTATGGAGGTTGAGTGGACCAGTCTGTCATCAGCTTTTGGCAGCAGTGCAGTGTTTCTATATGAAACGGAATTTGTAAATAGTTGCACAACTCAACAGTATTTTTAATACTCTCTGCTTAACATTCCTTCATGTCAAAGAAGACTAAGAGAACTCTGAAAGAAGAAAATAGATCCTTTTGAGATAATGTGCTTGCTTTGTGATACTGCAATATCATTATTAAAAAAATTCAATGCTGATCAGCATTATAACACTCATAAGAACCACAAATATTTTAAATTAGAGGAAGCAGCACAAAAGGTTGTATTGCAGAAATTAAAAGATAAAAACAAAAGCAAAGACAGTTGTTTGAAGCAGCAATGACACCTGGAAATAATGCCACTGACACAACTTAGAAAGTAGCTTATATACTTGGGGAAAAAGGGGAAACCATTCAGTGATGTAGAAATTTTGAAAGAATGAATTGTTGAAGTTGTAGGATGCTTAGACCCTAATAATGTTTCAAAGTACAAACAACTGCCTCTTTTATGGGGAACTGTAACTGATCAGCAACATGAATTAGCCTTCGGCTTAACAGAATAACTTCATACAATACTTCAAAAGAAAAATATATATTATTCAATTGCTTTGGATAAATCAACTTATTACCAATTTAACACAGGTTTTATACTTCATTTGGGTCATAACGGAAGATTTTCTTTGCTTTGAACACTTACTCCTTTTGGGCACTCTTGCAAACAGAATGTGGTGAATAGATATCTTCAGTAGTTTTCCAGATAAATGTCATGAGGTTGGACTGGATTTGGTAAATTTAGTGAGTGCATGAGCAGATGGTGCACCCTCCATGACAGGAAAACACGAAGGGTGTATTGTGCAGATAAAGAAAACTGTATTTAATCTAGATGCTCTCATTTCTTTTCATCAGCAAAATCTTTTTGCTAAAGCTACTCTTTTAAGTGACACTTTGCAATAAATTATAAGTTTTGTTAACTATATTTGTGCAAATGCAACACAGCATGGTCACTTATGCTAAAGTTGAATGATGAGGTATTCAGTGTGGATTTGCTGTATCATTCTAAGGTGTTTTGGCTATAGCAGAGACAAATATTAACCAAAATTTTATCTCTGAAAGAACAGATAGTTAAATTTTATGAATAGAATCAGCAGTGTGATATTGAAAGAAGATTTCTATAAGAATGCTACATTTCTGTGTGATATCATGTATAATCAAAGTGACTTGAATATTTCTTTGCAAGCTAAAACTAAGTCTGTATATGATATGTGCAAAATATTCAGGCATTTCGAAAAAAAACTGTTTTCAAAACACTTCAAAAGGAAATTTTGGATGAATGTTTTCCCCAATTAGCAAAGGTCATTGATAAACAGGATAATATATGTAAAACATCTGAAGAATACGCAGATGTTACAGACCTGTTAATTGGAGAATACAATGAAAGGTTCACTGACTTTGAAAATCTGACATCATACTCAAATGAACATTTCAGCCTCACCTAGTTGATATCACCAAGGTACCTAAAGAACTACAGATGGAATTGATTGATCACAGTAGATGGCATTTTAAAGTCATTGTTTGATTCTAAGAAAGATCCAACTGAAATATGGGAAAATGCAGTAGAATACCCACACCTTTGGCAAAATGCCCCCAAAATACTCTCTTGCTTTCCAACCACTTATTGCTGTGAATCTACATTCTCCTACCTAACCCAGATCAGACTCCTTAAGGTCATAAATGACTGGTACCCATCTAGAGAGGATCAGTCGAAACTGTGGGCCTCCCTACTGCAACCAAATATTCAAATGCTTTTCAACAAAAAGCCCAAACACAAAAAAGTCATTAAAAGGTTAATTAACTTTAAAATTAACAAATGGTGCTCATTTTTTGAAATTAAGTGCCTAGTTAAGTTTTTATAAAATAATATACATTTTAAGTATATCTAATTGAAGTTTCTTTAATGCAGCCTTATTTGATTACAGCTAAATATTAATGTGGCCTTCTAACATAAAAAGGTTCCCCACTCTTGTAACAGACTAAATCTGGACTTCAGCATGTGTGGAAGGGAGGAAAGAGAGAAGGGGTCCAGATTATGAAGCAGTTAAATGCCAAAAAGGAGATTATATTTGATCCTAGGAAAACAAGAGAGTCCCTAGAATTCCTTGAAAGATGTAACAGCAGAAAGAACTTTGAGACAGTATGGTGCAGAGAAAAGATTGGGTTTGGAGTTGGATGCTCTGTGTTCAAATTCCAACTCCCTGTATGACTTTGAATCATCTAACTTCTCTCGGCCTTAGTCTTCTGGAAAACAAGGAGTTTGAACTAGATAAACTTCAAGGTCCCTTTTGACTATCCTTTGATGACCCTGTGACTGTAAGTAGCAAGTAAAATCTTAGACAGGAAGATATATGCTTCCCTGGGTGTTTTTCACTGTCATTTAAGGTGTCTTTTCCTTTCAGAAGCACTTCCTGCACCATCTTCTACACAAATCCTTTTCTTTTCTCCCCTAAATGCTAGTGACTTCCCTCCCAAACTACTTTGTATTTTAATTACCTTTATTATGTTTGTCTTTGTAAATTTTATATTTATGCTATGTGTGTATATTTTAAAGGTGCTTCTCTTCCCCATTAGGAATTGTTTCATTCTTTGTAATTATATCTACAGTACCTAGCAGACAGTAGGCAATTCACAAATACTTATTGTTTAATTGGTTGATAATCAGAGCAAAATTCAAATAGAAGAGTTGATGGTGTTTAGATGATTAATTCCTTCAAATGTCCTTTTTTGTTAATGACACAGTCCTGATTGAATAAAGTCCCAGAACATTGCCTACTTTTCTAAATGAGATCCATAATCACTTTTAAAAGTTTGGCCTAATTATCCAAAAAGGAAAAAAGAGACAGATGAAGAATATCTGTTTTTCATACTTGCGGTAGAGATAATCCATTGGACTATACACTATCATCATCAATACAGAGACAACAAATGAACAGCACTAGGCCAAGAACTAAAAGGAGAATTGAAAATTGTATGTTTGGGAAACTGTTGAATTATTTTAATTACCATAAGCTTCTCTCTGAAAGAAAGCCTGCTCTCGTAACATCCATACTTTTGTGGTGCTGCTATATCAAGGATGACCCGAAGGCCCCTCTCCCAATATATGGCTAGTTTGAAGAGATTGTAAACACATTAAAAACAAGGAATTTTACTGTTATCAAATAAGTGGCTGACTAGAATAAGGCAGACTGGTTAAGTGAAGGGTAACTGATGTTAATCCATGTAACTGATGTACACCATTGGTTTCCATGTAGTATCAGAACAAGAGGAGCAATTAGGTGGATTCCTATAGCTGATTACAAAAAGAACGTGGACGAGATTCCACAAGATGGAGAGGCATATGAGAAAGGCTTGATATCTTATCATTAAAGGATATAACCACATCAGTAAGATCACAGATTCGTTGAAGTCCAAAAAAAATGTTTCTTGTAATTTGTGAATCATCATTATAGAACTGATGATTCCTCCCCTGCCTTTTTCAACTTATGTTACCCTAGTAACCAGCTAGTTTTAGATAAAGACTTAAACCCAGGCTTCCCAGAAGGCAACATAATCTACTTCTATATGATATTGGCTTTTCTATCCTTTTTAAAGTTTATCTGTACTTAAACTTTTTCAGATATGGCATTAAAAGCTGCAGCACTGGAACTCATTGTTCCCAGGGATATAAATAATATAGGTGTTCTGGCAGTAAAATACACTGCCTTGGCTTTACTCTAATTACTCTAAGTTACACTTATAACCTAATTACAAGTTAAGGTCATGTAGTTATTATATCTTGGTTAATACTTTTAGTGAGAGACAAATGTGTCACAGAATGAAAAGAAACATCAATCCTTGAAATTCTAAATGTAGAGGATTTAGCTTTGCAACATTTATATTTAAAGACTTTATTTCCCTAAAACGTAATTTTTATTGATAACTTATTTATTAGTTTTTACATCAATAAAATGCCATTTGTCCCTATGCAAACTTTAATAATAAGAATATGGAATAATCATGTTATCTTACCGACAATGCTTTGGTGTGGAATGCTATCTCCCATTGCTTTTGACATTATTTGTATATTACATGTACCTTGGAAAACAAGAAATTAAAGGAAAATATAAAGGAATACTAACGAAACATTGATGAGTTTGAGTTTGAGGGTATTTCTGCCAAAACATTTTGTTCAACTCTTATTTTTTTCCCTTTAAAAAGTAGACAACCCCAAATTGGTGGAGTCATTTGGATAATAATTTAATGGAACTCACAGATTTAGAGCTAAAAGGGACCTTTGAGTCCAATTTAAATTCCTCTCCTTATAGATGAGAACACTGAGGCCCAAAGAGATCACTCATCACTATATGGCAACCATGAGATTTGAACTCGGGTGTTCTGACTCTACATCTAGTACTCTTTGTTTTGTGCGATATTGTTGGATACACAAGATAAAATTTTGTCACAATTTAATTGTCTCAGCCCTTGGAGAGAGCGTGGAAAAAACCAGGTTTACAATGTTCACATATTTTTTACTCACCAAAGCTTCAGTGGTATGAATTAGAGGTGATTAGTGCTTTTGCTGTACATCTTATGTGCTCGAATGCCCTTTTCATCAAAGCGTTAATAATACTATTAATCATAATCACATATTATTCAAAAGAGAAGCTAAAGACAGACTGGGTACAAAGACAGAACATTCAGGAGTAACTTCCCAAGTGAAGACTTGAAGGATACTGAGAGGAAAATCTGACACCGAGTGAGACAGTTGGGGGATCAGAAAATTGGACATTAAGAGGGTTGATTATAAAATACTTTGATGCTCTGCTATGCCTAGAGACTTGTATGTAGTTCAATATGTCTTAAGCAATATTTCCTGCAGTCACTGGGATTTTGACTAGACTATACCATTTCTGTTTTTTAAAACAACCCCCCCTCCCCAGGCCCCAATAACTATTATTGTTTCCAAAAATAACTATTACATCTGCCAAGAAAAAGACTCTACCACTCTGGATAAATTAAAATATGAGCATGTAAGCCAATCCAGACTTCTTATCATTTACAGATGTTAGGCCTGGCACAGGGATCTTTTGACCGCACCATTCCATATCTTAAAGAAAGAATGCAGTTTGGTAAAAGAATATTTTCTTTTCAGGTAAGAATTATAATTATTCTTTAACCCTAATCATTTATTTTGTATTATCAGAGAAATCCCTCATATTTGCAAAGGGTTTAAATGGGGCAGCAGTAAGAGTATTAAGAATCAGGAGGGAAATATGACTTGTCTAAAAATTTGTATTTTATTAATTGTCTACCACAATGTTCTTTTTCCCATTTTTAAATTTTTATTTCTAGTTCCAAAATCTCCCTTTTCCTCTTCCTCACCCACCCTTATGAGCAAGCAAGTAGAATAAAACTTGCATTATAAATATGTAATCATTCAAAGTTCCCTATTTTCCCATGTTGAAAAAAGAAAAGAAAAAGAAAGGAGGAAAGAAAAAAATTAACATTCTCTGATCTGCATTCTGAGTCTATTACTTCTCTGTCTGGAGGTGGATACCATGTTTTATCATGAGTTCTTTGGAACTGTGGTTAGTCAAAGTTGTAAGTCTTTCAGAATTGATTATCCGTACAGTGTAATTGTTATCATATAAGTTGTTCTCCTGGTTCTGCTCACTTCACTCTTCATCAATTTGTACAAGCCTTTCCAGATTTTTCTGAAACCATTCCCTTCATTATTTCTTACAGAACAATAGTATTCCATTACATTTGTGTTTCCTAACTTGCTTATCCATTACCCAGTTGATGAGCATCCCCTTAGTTTCCAGTTCTTTGCTACTACAAAAGGAGTGGTATAAATATTTTTCTACATTTGAGTCCTTTTCCTCTTTCTTTCATCTCTTTAGGACATAGACCCAAAAAAGAGAGTTGCATAGTTTTATTGCTTTTTGAGCACAGTTCCAAATTGCTTTCCAGAGTAGTTGGGCAGTTTGTTAAAAGAATCCATTTTCTCAAATGCTCTAAATCACTATTGATTAAAAAATGCAAATCAGAACAATTCTGAGGTACCACATCCCACCTTTCAGACTGACTGACAAAACAGGAAAATGATAAATGTTTGAGATATGGGAAAATTGGAACACTAAGGCATTGTTCGTGGAGTTGTGAACTGATCCAACCATTCTGGAGAGCAATTTGGAACTATGCCCAAAAGGCTATAAAACTGTGTATACCCTTTGACCCAGCAGTACTACTTCCAGATCTGTATCCCAAAGAGGTCATAAAAAAGGGAAAAGGACCCACATATACAAAAATACTTATAGCAGTTCTCTTTGTGGTGACCAAGAATTGGAAACTGAGAAGATGCCCGTCAATTGGGGAATGGCTGAACAGGTTGGGGTATGTGAATATAATGGAATGCTATTGTGCTATAAGAAATGATGAGCAGATGGAGTTCAGAATAACCTGGAAAGATTTATATGAACTGATGCTGAGTGAAGTGAGCAGAACCAGAACATTTTACACAGTAACAGCAATGTTATATAATGACTAACTTTGATAGACTTAGCTCTTCTTAACAATCCAAGGATCTAATACAACTTTAAAAAACTCAAGATGGAAGACACTGTCCACATGCAGAAAAAGAACTATGGAGTCTGAATGCAGATGGAAGCATACTACTTGCTCTCTTTTTTTTGTTTTGTTTTGTTTCTTTTTTCTCATGATTCCTCCCATTGGTTCTAATTCTTCTTTACAACATGACTAATGTGAAACTATGTTTGATATTAATAAATATGTAGAGCCTGTATCAGATTGAAGGCTGTCTTTGGGAAGGAAGAATTGACAATATGGAATGCAAAATCTTATAGAAGTGAATGTTGAAAACTAAAAATAAATAAGCTTTTTAAAAAAGAGAATCTAATTTCTCATAGCCCCTCCATCATTTGTCATTTCCCCTTTTTGTGACCTTAGCCAATGTGATAAGTACATCATGATGTTCTTTAAAAATTAAATATTTAATATTGCTTGATAGTGATTCTTTATTATTACTTGCAAAGAGTTTTTAAGGAGGAATGTTTTATATGTTTTTCCATTCTTGTATTTAAAAATTTTTGTGCTTTAGGAAATTTCAGAATCAAGTTTTTGTTCAAATAATGAAATTAACGTGTATAACCAAATTAATGGCTTTACTAGAATTTACCATGAACTCTTTTTTTAAGGATTAGAAATTATAATTGTTTTAAAAAAGATTTTCATTTAACTTTGTTCTATCTCATATTGTATTATCTTGAATATTTATTGTGAAGAATTATTTGAACTTGGAAATGCTCTAAGAAAAGAGGATTTTTAACAATGCATATGGTATCATATTTCATTTTAGAATATAGATTAAGCAGTATTTAAAAAGTAATGCACATGAATTTCCTTTTGCTACATTCTAAGTCTGGCAGTTTTCCCTAGCAAGGTATTCCTTTAAGGATGAGAGATGTTCTTGCAAACTACAATTATATCTTTAATGCTGGGTCTGAATATTGTAGGGAATTCAACATCAAGTAGCTCAAGTGGCCACGCAGCTCGAGGCTGCAAGATTGCTGACATATAACGCTGCCAGACTTTTGGAAACTGGAAAACCATTTATAAAAGAAGCTTCCATGGCAAAATACTTTGCAGCTGAGGTAAGAATAAAAAATCTATTCCCGAATGTTTTTTTTTATTGTGTATGTAACCAGTTTATAAAGACTTTTACTCAAAATAACTCAAAATCTACTGGCTCAGACAGACTGCTCTTGGAAATTGAGTAAATGAAGATGTGATTAGGACATTTTGATATTTTTGAGGGCACAGAATTTCAAATTAGGGAGTTGCCTCTTGTAGGATCCTTAAATTAAAACTTAATTATTTGATAGAATTAACACTTCAATTAAAAGTCAGTTTAATTAGTGGTGAGATCAAGTTCAAAGTTTTCAGTTTGGCAAGATGTAAAGTACCATAGAGAATTTTTATTTAATATCTAGGTACCATAAACTGTACCATGAGGGGAACAACAAATAAACTATTTCTCATGGTCCCCTGGTATTACAAATTAATGGTGTTAAAAAAAACCTTTGTTCTGATATATATAAATGAGACATTTAACACATGAGACCTTCTGGGGGAACTTAGAGAATTACATAGATATTATTTTGACAGCCAGCCCTAGCAGTTTGTCCAGAAAGTTAACTAATTTTGGCCTGGCTAGCTGAAGGAAAAAGTTTTGTGGAGCCTAAGAAATATTGCAGAACTGGCAAGACATTTTAAGGGGGACAGAGAACAGGAACAAAATGATACTCTAAAACTTCATCCTTTTCAAATGTTTTTCATAAAATGTTTAATCCTAGTGTATAAGATGGTATAGCAAATTATTATGTAATATTTTACTTTTTTGCTAGGTTGCTGGACTGACAACTGGTAAATGCATAGAGTGGATGGGTGGAGTTGGGTTTACCAAAGATTTTCCAATGGAAAAATACTACAGAGATGCAAAGATTGGTACGTAGGCTTATTTTTATATTCTTAATTAGTCATAAGAAATTACCTTTTACTCAGCATATGTTGTATATATTGAGAATATTGCATATATTGAGAACTAACTAGGATTTTTCCTTTTCCTATTCCTTTAAAAAATGCACATTAGTTTTAAAGCATCAATACACCTTTAAAAATGCATCACTAGCACTTAGATTCTTAAGATAACCTACATATTTTTATTTAACAGGTTAAATATGAAAACAAATTTAATGACAAGTAGGAACTCTAATGTTATCTTTATTTCTTTGTATTTCTTTAATGATTGTTATAGCTTAATTTAGTTGTTGATATATCACTATATTTTTAGAAGTAGTTTGATAGAACCTGACTAGCTCTGGACTTCTCCTGGCTAATTAAACGGGTAAAATTCCAGTGACTTCATAGTGACCTGTTCCATAATAACGGAGCTGTCTTATTTTTACTTGAATACTTCATTGAATCTTCAGTTTCATCCATATGTGTTCCTTCCATTGACAGAGATGGCAACCCATCATACTTCTTCATTCAGTACTATTATTGTCCTTGGTTTCCCACAAATTCCCCACAGATTATCTTTGTAGTGTTCTGGAGGCCTTCCTCTAGGTTTCTACATCTTCTTTGTAACTTCAGAGATAGACCCTTGCAGTTTCTAATGTTTACTCTAAAAATATTTAAGCCAAATAGAGAAGTATTTCATGTTTGAAATGAGTAAAATTCAACAAGAGGCTGCATTAAGACATTGGCAGGTTACCCTAGTTACTATTTCTTCTTACATTTTTTACTGTGGTCATGATTACTTTCCTTACTTTGAACCAGTTCTCATGTAACTAAAGCAACCCCCTCTTATGCCTTTGAGTAATGTCCTAGCAAAAATAGAATCCTTCCATTGCCATCCACTGCTCTCTGTTTGAGAGTGCAATTTGATATTTAAAATCAGTTTTGTGCTATTTGTCCTTAATCATATACTAGTCTTTATCAGTTTGTGACTTTTCTTAATATAGATGTGAATTCTGTCATTGTAGAACAATTTTCTACAAGTTCATTTTCAACAGACAGAATAATGAAAAGATAACCATAAAGACTTCATGTTTGTTCTTTCTTTCATTGATTTTTTCAGTAGTAAAGTAGAAAATTGACAAGTAAAGCTTTTTACAGAAAATTTACCTAATACTCTTGACACCATGTGTTTACTTCCTCTTGTTTCCATTTCTCTCTTCCACCCTGCCCGGTGTTTTAGGTACAATATATGAAGGAACATCAAATATCCAGTTAAATACCATAGCAAAATTCTTAGGTCAAGAATACTGAGGGTCACAAGAACATGAAGACTGTTACTGCAGCCACTTATGTAAAACATAAATTGAGTGCCTTAGATGGGAAACAGTGGGACGCTTTCAAGCTGGAACAGTCTTCTGCACTATATTCTTTTGGAATATATTGGGTCTCTCTGCCTCTTGCTTGTCACCAGTGATTCAAAGCAGGTAACTTTGCTTCATGGTATACAAAGGTTACTTTTTCCTAGCATCTGGCAAAATTAAGATATTTCTTTTGAGTTTATTATAAGAATTGTCATTTAAACTTCATTTAAAAATCTGTCATCTTTCTAATATAGATCAGAGAAATTGGCATCAGAGTAGGTTATTTGTATTTAATACCTTTGCAGATTCACCAGTGCCTAGCATAGTGTATTGAATATATCTATTTTACACGTTTATTGAAAGATTGAATTTTGGTAAATTCAGAAGTTGAGAGAAATTCATCAAGAAAAGCTAAGACAGTCATTTTAAATGTCAAAGAAGTTGTATAGTATAATAGTGCAAGCCAATTAAAGGAATTGTTTAATTTATATTTAATTGTTTTCATTAGGACAAAATGTGATGTTTGTTGTTGAGTTCACTTAAAATTATAAATGGTGTTATCATTTCAGCAGATTGTTTAAAAATAAATCTCAGCAATTTTTAAAAAATGAGTCTCTACATCACTTTTCAAGTTGTGTGGTTAAGAAACTTTGTAAAATATTTTTTAAATCAGTTAATTTTGTAAAATTAAAGCTCTCCACCATGCACTGTTTTTCAGTAGCTCAATACCTTTCTGAATCTAAATTATATATTGTTAGCCCTAATTAATTTATTGAGCCTTATTGTAAAAAAAAATCCAAAATTGTGGTTTTTTTTTTTTAAAGAAAGCATACACTTTAAATCAAGTCCGTGGTGAAATGTGAATTATTTTATTACTTTATTTTGGAAGGATTATGCTGCAAATAAGAGAATTTTAACATTTGGTATACAGGTGCATTTTCAAAAAAACTTTTCTAATACAAATAATAGTTGAGCAATGAAACCTAAAGGGAGGAACCATCTTTGACTAATGGAGAGTGAAATAATGAAAAATTTAGAATGTGTTTCAGAAAAGATAGCAATCTACTGTACTATAAAATAAGAAAGTCTCAACATTCAGCAAGAAGACAGAGCAATTTGATAAAGAAGGCATCACAATCATTGTTCTTTAATTTACCAGTTAAGATGCTCAAGAAATTGAAGGAGGGCTGTTAATAGTACAAAAAAATTATGTACACAATAGTGTCAACCCTTGCTGGTCTGGGGAGGAAAGGATTGATACCCAAATGTGATGTTTTCAGTCATCTTAACCATTGGATTAGTAACTTTAGAGATTTGTTTTAGAACACAGGAAATTAATTGATGTCAGAACTATTGTTCCTACCATTGGGTATCTTGTGATATGTTATTGGCATTACATTAAGCTCAACCGATAAGGAATTAATCCAGTTCCTGTCAGAAGCAGATAGATGAAACATATATTAAGCACTTACTGTGTTCCAGGCAGCATGCTAAGTTAGCATTATTTTGACTTGCATATCTATGTTTGCCAAAGCCATTGACTACTTGGAGAGATTTGGAGTACTAGACCTATGTCAGAAATGAGTTTTACTATGTATTATCATATGGACATGTAATTACAATGTATTTTAATAAATATGGTCATTGAATTACTTCGTAAATGAATTTTGCTTTCTAAAAAATACTCATCCATTTTGTGTTATAAATCAGAACTTTATGGAAAGTAGAAAAATCAAGGGCTAAATATCCTAAGGTGTCAGTATTATGATAAATGCAGACTTGTTCATTGTTGTCCATATTTGTGACTTTAAGAAAAAAAATCAGTGATCCCTGCTTTTTTTTAGTAATGATTAATATTTGACTTAAATATCTATAAGAAAGCCTCCATGTACTGAAGATTAATATTTACCTGTTACATAACCCATTTATGTCAATTTTTCACATAAGACTAAATGCAGCAAAAACATCTCCTTGTTTGCAATGCAGATAGCACCTATCAGAGTTATTTTCCAAAAACTGTAGTGATTTTGTTTTGTTTTGGGTCACATAGGTGATTTCCGATTTTGTTAATATAGGGAATACCCTCCTCTATGAATGGAGAGTAGCAACCAACTGAGCTGCAACTTACAGGCTTAAGAGAACTGACTGAAGCACTGAAAGGTAAATTGACTTGTCAGGCTTCCAACAGGCAGCATTGAGTCAGAGGTGGTACTTCAAGCCAAGTTTTTCTGATTCCCAACTGTCTTTTTGTCTATTAAACTTTGCTGCTCCTCTGGCATACTATATAATACTCGTTGCTTAATAGTTTATCATTCTATATCAAAGAGTAGATCTAATTTTTTTTTTACCTTTTTTCCTAAATTATTTTGGGACCTTCTTTTTTCTTGTGTCATTATCTCAGTTGTTCCTTTATTTGCCCTCTTTATTTTATTTACAAGCTGGTTTATGGGGAGCTCCTGTAGCAGGGCTGAGAAAGAATCACATACCCAGAGGTTGCGAGTGGGTGCAGAAAAAGAGATGGGACTCTGGGAATGGTAGAAAGTATAGAGCCCCTGTTTATTCTTCCAGGCACAAGCTTTATAGAGCCAAAAATCTCCTTCCTAATTGTTTTCCCCTGAGGACATTGAGTACTTCTTTGTTCCCAGGTCGTGGGTGTATATGCTTATCTTGAGGACATAATCCTTACACCTGTATGTTTGAGCTCTTTTCTGGGGGATGGAGAACCGATCCAGGGCCATCAGCAGGATCTTTAGGGGAGATGGCTTGTTCAGCCATCAGGGTCAGAGTCCCACTGGCCTGTGGTCCTCTACACTGGTCTGACCATAGAACTAATCAGTCATGTACATGATTTGATATAAGAAGATAGGTTTAAACACCTACTTTGTTTAAGACCCTCAGGTCAAAAATGAAATGGCCCTTGACCTTAACTGATTTTCCCCTGAGGAGGAGAAAGTCAAATACAAATAAATATTGAAGAAAGAAAGTTGGAGAGAGAGAAAGAGAGAGAATGGAAACTAAGAGGGAAATGGGAAAAGACTTTGTAACCTTTTTGTTGATTACCATCAGAGGTGATCCTTGAAGAAAGACCAGTATACAGAGAGAGAGGAGAAAGAGGGAGAGCATTCCAGGCATGAAGATTTATGCTAATGCATATAGGCAGGAGAGGATGGTGGTAAGAGATGGGGAAGTCCTGACTGTAATTTCCAAAGACTAGAATTCTCACAAACTGGACTGAAGTCACACACGACATCAGCTCAGGAGTTATATCTCCAGCTGAAAGGGGTAAGGGCACACTCAAAAGACATCCTATTCATGTCAGGCCTAGTGTCAGAGGTCCTAAGTCGCAGTCTTTTTATCTGTGGGAAAGGAATTAATGCCTTTGGTCATAATACTTTCCTCTTTTATTTTAACTACTGGTTTCTGTGATTTCATCCATGTGGGTACTTCCTCTTGCAATACAGATAATACCATCCTTTTCTTTGGGACTCATCCCTTTTCTCCCAAAAGCGGTTCATAGAGTTAATTTCATTTAATCCAATGAACATTTATAGAGTGTTTGCTATGTGCAAAATATTGTGCTATGAACTAATGTAATTAAAAATACTAATTCATTGTATAACTGAGGCATATATTGCTTCCTAGTTCTGTAGTTATACAATGTGATTGCTCACAGTTGCTCTCATTACAACAAAATAATTGGAAGCATCACATCCTCATCAGCAGGCATCCTTCAGGAGATGGCCCAGAAGCCAAATACTAGAGAGTTCAGTTCTAGGGAGTCTGTGTGTCTAGTCTTCATGCCAAGAGGGGACAGTAATGAGAGTGAATTGGATTGTTGACTACATCTCTAGCAGGAAAGCCCTTAAGAATTCAGAAACTGGAGCAAGGGTGAAAATGTTAAAACAGGAGCCAGGTAACCTGAATCAACTCAGAAGCAGGGTTTTCAATGAAGGACAATTTTGCTTTTCTCAGTTTGTTCTCTGGCAGAATACCCGAACATCCTTTTCTAGCAGATCTTCATGGACTGTTCACTGAGACTCAGAGACTGTGGAGAGTTGGCTATAATGAGATTTTGCCTTTACTAGCAGAAGAGTTATTACATCTCTGGAAAGAGGAAGGTAAGAGCTACATTTCAGTGGACTTTGTTTTTTAAAAATCATATGGTTTTTCTTAGAGGTAAGATTTTTTTCATTTTTTTAGTATAGAATTGAACAGAAAGTAATTCCAGGGCTGTATCTGACCATACAACCAGAATTGAATCCGTTATGGGTAGCAAAGCATTTACAAATCTCTCATTTGTATCTCACAACAATTCTGGGAGAAGGGCCGTTTTGTTATCCCATTTTATAGATGAGGAAACTGAGGAAGACAGACGTTAACTTAGCTGCCCAGGGAGGCAGCTGTGTAGCCCATACAGCTAGTATATATCAGAGGCAGGATTCAATCTCAGGTCTTTTGGAGTCCAGGTCTATGACGACATTCATTCAGCTACCTCATTCTTAAGCACAGGGTAAGCAAAGGATTATATCTCCTTTGTATCCTCCACAGCACCTTACCCCCTTTGACATAATTAACACTCAGTAAATGGTCATTAGATAGATAAATGTTCTATCAGACTCAAGAATGTGCTATTGGTCCCTCTTATTCATTCTTGCTATATTTTGAAATTGGTCCTATAATAGATGTGTAATTGTGCAATGAGTACAGTTCTGTTCTTTGAACTTGATCTAGATTCCAGGTTGACAGAAGCTAGTAGTATACTTCCTTATTGGTGTCAAACTTGTCTTAAAGCCATATTCTAAACAACTACTCATGAATTTGAACTTTATGGTTTTCTATGTCCATTCAGTAATAAATTTCCAGAGATTCATTTGAAAGAGATAGCACAATAATAAAACAATATCAATATTGAATAGTTGAAAATGTAACCTAGAATGCAGAAAGAAATTTTCCCCCATCATGTGAAAGTGCAGGCAGTATTATTATCTTTATATGGCAAGTCATAATCTAGTAATTCATGCTATCTCTAAGTTAAACACTATTCTAACCACTTATGACCCTAAGCTAATACAAATGTTTTCCTCATTCCAGCAGGTTAAAAAAAATAAATTTCCACTTGTACCACCCTAGGGACAGTTGCCCAAAGAACAGATTTTTAAACTAGTTTTACTTCATTTCTAATTTACAATAGAAATTATAAAGAGTCCAAGAATATTCTGTCAAGTCAAATACTACTGCTACATTAATGAAATGCCTTAGGAATTTTCTGTAGCATCCTAATGCTGCATTTCATTTTCTCAGCAAAGAGACAGTAACTAGGGCCTTGGTCCCCAAGGCATAGACATAAGGCAAAACTTTTTTTGTTACCTCCTTTGGCCTTAGCTGTGCAATGCAATGCCATTTTCTCACCCAGCCCTAGGGTCCTACCACCATGATACCTATTTCCAAGAGCCCACCTCCCTTCTGCCAGGTCAGGTGCACCCAAGGTTAAAATTCCTAATTGTGACTGCCTCAGTGACTGAAGCATTCTACTAGCATTTGGAAGACATCTTTAAATAAAATATGGGGAAAACTATAAGGGGGGGCTCCTACATTCTGCCTCATCTTTCAGTTCCTTTTCAAATATAGTCTCAATTCACATAAGCATCTCAAATTTCCTCTCTTGTCTTTTCACATGCCTTCATATACAACACAAACATCTCCTTTACATCCCTTCATTTCTCTACTATCCCTCACACTATGAATTCTTAACCTGGGGTCCTTGAACTTGGTTTATTTTTAAACAAGATCTTGATAATTATATTTCAGTATAATTGGTTTTTATTTATATAAAGCATTATTCTGAGGATGATTCTGCTAGATCACCAAACAGGTCCATGAAGGAAGTAAACAAGCATTTATTAGGTTCCTACTCTATGCTCAGACAGCTGGTGGCACAGTGGATAGAGGGCTGGGCCTGGAGTCAGGAAGACTCTTCCTTCAGAGTTCTAATCTGGCCTCAGACACAGGGCAAGTCACTTACTTCTGTAAAATGAGCTGGAGAAGGAAAAGGCAAACCACTCTAATATCTTTGCAAGAAAAACCCCAAATGGAGTCCCAAAAAGTTGGACGTGACTTAAAAATGACCGAACAACTGAACTCTGCTGGGTGCTTTATAAACACTCTCATTTTAATCTTAGAACTTCCATGGGAGGTAGGTCCTATCATTACCCCCATTTTACAGATGGGGAAACTGAGGCAGACATTAAGGAACTACCCTGGAGTCCCATAGCTAGTTTGTATCTGAGGTTAGATTTGAACTCAGGTCTTCTGACTACAGGCCCAGTGCTCTGTTCATTACACTACCTAACAGTCATGGCACACACAAAAAAAAGTTCCAGGTTCCTCATCTCTAAAATACAAAGGTCTGACTAGATGAAACTCTTTCCAACTCTAAAATAATAGATTCCTATGAGTCCTGGCTCTCACTCTAACTTTGTGAATCTAAGCAGCTTGTTAAACCTCCTAAACTTCAGTTTATGGGATGATATGACAAGATTGTTGTGAGGAAGGTGCTTTGTAAACTTTGAAGCACTATGTGAATGCTGAAGTTATTGACTTCTTTCCTCTCTTCTCTCTTCCACTTCCCCTGGTGAATCAAATGTAGGTAAAAGAAAATTTGCTAAAACCATGAACCTGACATAATGCCGACTTCCTCCCTGACATGCAATCAGATTGCATCTGCTTCTAGCTCTGACGCAGTTTTTCTTGGTAACTGGATACATTCAACTTAAAATGTTGGATTTGTATTCTTTAATATAGTGAGAATAGCCAAACCTGAAGGTTACAAAGCATTTTTATGAAGAAAAGGGAAAAGTACTGTGTGGGTGGGTGGGTGTGGGTGTTGAGGATTATAGGATTTTAGAGGCAAAAATTTTCTTAGTCCAACTCCCTCTCTTTTTACAGATCAAGAAACTGAGGCCCGTAGAGGTAAAGTGATTTGCCTAAAGTCACACACTAAGTGGCAGAGTCAGGGCTAGAATCCAGGTCTTTAGACTCCAAATCCAGGGAGGGCTCTTTGTGCTCCATTGGTATAGGGAGTATAGAATAGTGGATAGACCATTGGGCATGGTGCCTAGCCTTCCTCTGAGTGGATAGATCAACTAACCTCTCTTCACTTCATTTCTTTTGTAAAGTAGGAACAATGATACCTATACTACCTAATTAAAAGGATAGTTTTAAGGCCCAAATAAGTTAATGTTGTATAAAGCAGTTTGCAAACTTTAAAGCACTTTTATTTTCCTATTTTTATTTTTAATCGATTTTAAAATTAGAGAAACTGAGGCACACAGGGACCAAAAAAAAAACTTTAAAAATCACCCAGATGATCAAAATCAGTTCTAATTGGGGAAAAGTATATTGCCTCATGACAACACTGTTACAAGTAGGGGTAGGGGCAGCGGGGAGGAAGTATGGGGAAAGGAGTAAAAGTGGGGATGTTGGCTGAAACAAGTACCTGCTGCTTCCCTTGGAAACTATGTTCTAGCTGGCTCCTTAGTGACGTCACTGATTTCGACTTGATGCCAAGAACTCCTTTCCTGCCTTCTGCCTAGACCCTTAGATCTAGTTACCCATAAACTTTCCTTTGATCCCTCAGGGCATCTCGCTTATTCACATCTATTTTCTTACCAGGTGTACCACAGCTTTCATTCCCTAGGAGGCTTCATTTTCTCAGGCCCTTAACTATTACCATACGTCAGCCCTCTGGACTAGGGGAAGCAAGGGGGAACATGATAAAGACAAGAAAGATCACTTGATTTTTTTCACTTTTGTTTTTCTTAAAATATACAAGTGTGATCTTAATTACTGCCCTCATAGAACCTGCAGTTGGTCCTTTTAATCCCTATGACATCAGCAGCAGCATCAACCAGGGGTAACTTTAATTGTTAGGAAATTCTGCTTTTATATTGAACTGAAATCTGCTTCCCCCATCCATATATAAGGACAAGAGGAGGGCTGAGCTTCACTGTCCTATGGGAATTGACACAATTTTCAAGTTACTCTTGGAACTTGTGATGACACAAGTTAAAATTTTGCCCTGGTTATGTTTGAGTACCTCAAAAATATTTCTTTGCTTCTTTTCAGAGAGAGACTCTGTAGACCTATTACAGAGAACCACAGTCAAATCCATTAAATGCATTACAAATGCACATAGTGGGAAGAGGAACACGTTACTCTTTTGACAGGGTAAAAATGTGAAAGTCCTAGACTTTTAATCTGGAAAGGACCTGAGTCCAACCCTTTATATTACTGATGAGGAAACCAAGACCCAAGAATGACTTGCCCAGGGATTACACAAGTAGTAAACATTAGAACCACAATTCAAATTCAGGTCTTCCAGCTCCAAATGCATCTCTTTTCTGACAAGGCCATTTATTCAGTTAGTGGAAAACCCCCACTTTGGTACTGGAGGCTGCAATATAGCATCTGGGTTTTAAGGACTCCTGAAAGCAGGACATGGGCCCCTCATGGCAGAGAAAAATACCTGAGGCTAAAGTTATGCAGGAGAGGAGAGAACACAGCCCTAGGAAAGCTTACTTGTCATCATCTAAACCTTTTTCTCTCAAAAATTATGCATACCTCTAAGGATTTGAGTTGGAAAGGATATAGAAGCCATTTGGTAGTCCAGCCTGTCCCTATCTCCTACATATCTGATGAATGAGGTCCCACCACCTCCCAAGGCAGCCCATTTCACTTCTGAATGGTTAAAAGGGTTTTGCTTATTATATCCAACAAAATCTACTTTCCTATGATTTCCTAATCCCACTTTCTAAGGCCAAAGTAAGTTGTAATTCTTCTCCCCTCTTCTGTATGACAGCCCTTCATTATACCTCGCCAGCTATCCTTTAATTCAGCACCCATTTATAAAGTACTTAATATGTGCAAGGCACTGTGCTGAGCTCCTTGCCTTAAGAAATTTACGTCCTACTTGAGACACAACACGTGCACAGACAAGTACAGGTTCTATGTGGTAATCCCTGTATGAAGTGAACACAGGCAGGGAAGGAGGTGGTCAGCAAAGATCACCTGTACAAGGCAGTACCTCAGCTGTGTTTGAAAGGCAACTTATATATCATGGTGTAAGGAAAAGGAAGAGACATGGGTGATTTCAAAATTGTAAGCCCAGATCACATGGAAAGAGCTAGTGGTGCCAACAGAAATAGGGAAAGTTGGAGGGGAAAATGAGTTTGGTGCAAAATGAGTAATTTGGGAAAGATTTGAGTCAGGGGTATCACATTACCTGTTCACACTATTCCTTGTATAAGGTGGTCTTCAGATACTTCACCAATTTAGTTCATTGCTTCTAGATGTTTTCTGTCAATGGCCTTCCTAAAACATGGAGCCCAGAACCTAACGCTGGGCTTTAAATGTGTTTTGATCCTCTCAGGGCAGCCAAAAGTTACACTGTTTTGGCTGCCATGTCTCACTGTTAACTCATGGACTTTGTAGTGCACTAAACCCTTACACAGCTTTAAAATGAATTATTTTCTAATCATTAATCCCTTGTCATATTTGTGAAGTTGATTTTTAAAGTGTAGAATTTCATATTTATCTCTCATTAAATTTCATTTTGTTAGATTCTAGACTTTGAGACCTTTGACATCCCTCTCAACTTTGTGTCATCTGAAAATTTGATAGGAAAATCATCTATACTTTCATCAAAGTCATTGTTTCTGTGTATTTTGATAACTTTATCAAGCATAGATCCCTGGGACACTCCACTAGAGTCTGCTGAGTTGTCATTGACCCACTAATGATGACTACTTGGATCCAATTATTCAGCCATTTCAGAATATATTAAACTGTACTGCCATTCAGCTTTCAGCCTTCCCTCTTGTTCATAGGCATAGTATGAAGAACTACAACCAAATGCTTTGCTAAAATTTAAGTATAGTGTATAGCCTCACACATAAGAAGCACTTGATAAGTTTTTATTGATGATGTAGAATTCCTTTGACATTCAAGTATGGTAATTACTTTAGCAAAAAGGAATTAAAGATAATTCCTTCTTTTTGAAGTGTAATGGTAATGGGAATTTGAAGATCTTCCCTGCCTCTTAATAAGCCTAAGGGAATTTGAAGACCTTCTCTGCTTTGAAAATATACTCTGCCCCCTAATAGGCTGAATGTAATCACATGGAGCCTGTGGGTGGGAGAAGTTTGCTGAAGGGTGGAGCAGAGCCCACAGGAAGCTGGGAGTCAGAGAAAGCTAGACTGGAGAGAGGAGAGCATGCATCCAAGGGAGACAGATAGGCTTGTGAGTAAATATTGGTTTGTGGGAAGGCTAAAGGATGGCGTGGCTCTCTGTGCTGTTATAGCTTATTAACTTCTTTGCTACTATGATGGAATTGACTTACTGGTTTTGGGATTCAGTTTTCTGTTGTCTGAATAAATGTTTTGCTTCTATCTTCTATATGGAGATTCTGTTATATTTTGTGATTGAGCACCGTGGTTTATAGTGATCCTGGGTACTGTGAACATTGCATTGGTGCTACATGAAGCCATCCTGTATTTTAGTAATCTCATTTTTCATTCTAAATGCTTTTTAAAAAAATCTTGAAACAGTGAATTCTAGAGTCCTTTAACAACATATTCTATTTGGCAGAATCAAAGTTAAACTCAGAAGCCTATAGTTTATAGCTACTACCCTCTTCCATTTAAAAAAAGATCAGTTAGTTTGGGACAGCTGGGTGGCCTAGTGAATAGAGCACCAGCCCTGGAGTCAGGAGGACCTAAGTTCAAATCCAGCCTCAGACACTTAACACTTACTAGCCATGTGACCTTGGGCAAGTCACTTAACCCAAATTGCTGTACCTTCCCCCCTCCAAAAAGAAAATCAATTTTATCTCCAGTTCCACATTATCTTTTTCCTATTCATTTACTCAGCTATTCAAATAGATCTGGCATTTCCTTCCAATGATGCCTATAGCATCCTGTCCATACCCTGGACATTCTGTGCAACTCTTGTCCATGTCTTCCCATGATTTCTTCACAAGAAGTTCACCCAACATGCTAGAATCCTTCTTCATTTAGTAGAATACTCTGGCTACCTCCCCCATCATCCTTGGCACTTTCCACATGTCTTCTCTTCCTACTGTACATTTTCTGATAACATCTTCTCCTACTCTTCTTCAAAGTTCCTCATTACTTGTAAGTTACAGCCTGCCCAAACCCCCCACATGCCTCTCCATTACCTTCTGTTTGATATTAAGTTTTAATTTTCCAAAGTCTCTTATCTTCCTTGTCTTATAGCAACACTGGTAAAATGTTGTTGGCATTGAAAAGATGGGCTTTTTTCTTAAAAATTATTGAGGACCCAAAAGAATAGTTCCATATTACAAATTTAGATGGATAGATTTTTAAATATTGATTCATTCATTTAAAATAACTACTACATCTATTATATTAGAATGTATGAAAAATTAAAATTTTCTAAACAAAAAAATTAAGAAGACTGTTTTTGTGTATTTTTGCAAAACTGGTTTGATTATCCTGTTCCTACATTCAGTCCACTGCAATATATTGGTTTGGTTGAAATAGAAGAAGAAAATCCAGCCACATACAGATATGTAGGTAGACAAGGGGAAAGTATTATAATAACCAAATAATGTCTTACTATTATGAAAACAGTTCTGACCCTGCAGAGCCCCTGAAAGGGTCTTGAGGACATGCATGGATCCACAGACCACACTTTGAGAACAACTGCTGTAGAGAGTTTAGGAAGATCCCAATGTGCTTTCTGATTCATAGTAAAAAGTGGTCTCCATAGGAAACAATGCTCCTTTCCCATCCATCATAATCATTCAAGATTACCTTTGAGTCCTAATCAAAATGACCCATTCTCCACAATCTTTCACATATCATCAGTAACATCATTGATGACAGATGCCAGTTCTTTCAGTTCCTTCAGATGCAGTTCATTCTCTCCTGTTGAGGACAGCCTAGTTCTCTCATTGTTTTTCAACTATGGAATGAGGGATTGAACCAGATGTCTAAAACCTCTTCTTGTTCAAACAGTATATGACTTGAGAGAGAACAAAACAAAATAGAAAGGTTAAAGTTCCCCAGTTCTTTTCTACCTTTGATTAGGAGAACTTGTTTGCTTAATGCTCTTTTACTAAACATGAATTAATTACAGCTGGATTTTCACTCATCATTTCATAGTGCTTTATACTCTATGGATTTATCATATTCTCCTATGTTGTTTTCCTGTTGCCTTTCAACCCACCCACTCACCCCAAATCAGGAGAATATAAATTCCTGCAAAGTCTGGCTTGCTCTTGTACTTGTTTCTCATAGGCACGAAGTAATAGTAGATGTTTATAGTGTTTGATTGATTACTAGATTAACATTTTTCTAAGGTACAGGACACAGATATTATTTAGCTTTGAATCTCCCTCAGCATCCCACACAGTATCCTACATGTAATTCACACATGATAAACCCATGTTGAATGAATACATTTTAATAAGGGATATTGGCTCTAAGCTTTCAGTATCCTGTCTCTGGAAGCAAAGGAAAGAAAGAAAAACCTAATTCTGATACTAACTGCCTATTTGGCTAAGCTACAAGCTCCCCGTACCTCAGTTTCTCCAACTATAAAATGTGAAAGTTGCACTAGATGACCTATGAACTTTCATATCAACATCTGTGTCCCCATAACTTTTCACCACACTTCAGTTACCTTCTCCCTCCACCGCCCTGAGGCTCCCTTTTCCCACTGGTCTGTTCTTCGGGGAATTTTCATTTTGGTGGGAGTTACAAGGAAACTCAGGCCAGTCATACTTCATTCTCTGGATCTGGCAACCATATTTCAACTGCCTTCTTCCTCCATACTTGTAGGCCTTTTTTCCCATTGGTGAATGCCTATTGGAGCCTCCATTTTGAGGAAGGGCCTATACCAACCATGCTTCACCCACTGGACTTTGCCACTATGCCTGATTTTTATTTCTCTTCCCTCATTAGAAGGTAGACTCCTTTAGAGCAAAGGCTGTCTTTCTTTTAGTTTGTAGTAAGTACTTAATAATGCTTGTTTACATTTATGCATAACAATATTATAGAGAAAAATAACTTTGAAAGGCTTAAGAACTCTGATCAATGCAATGACCAATCTTGATTCAGGAGAACTTGGGATGATAATTACTACTCACCTCATGACAGAGAAGTTATAGAATTTTATTTGACATAACCAATTTGGAAGGTTTTATTTTTTATTTTTTACTTAACTACACATGTTTGTAAAAGGGGTTTTCTTTTTTCTTTCTGTGATGTCCCAGGGAATGAGGATGTGAGGAGAGGGGATGGGGGTGGGAGGGAAATCATATTTTCATGGATTTAAAAAATGTTTGTTGACTTGACTGCCACCTGGTATTGTTAGTCTATATTACAAGTGAAGGTACCAGAAAAGGGGAAATGACATCCCACTCCTCCCCACTTTGCTAGAACCTCAATAAATTTTGCAAGTTAATCACCTGATGCCTTATAATCCATTTGAAGAAATATTTATTAAATTCATACAATATAGAATAATTTATAGCTAGCATTTATATAGCACTTTGAAGTTTACAAAGCATTTTGCAAATGTTATCTCATTTTAGCCTTCCAATCTGCCCTGGGAGATAGGTGCTATTATTATCCCATTATTACAGATGAGGAAAGGGAGGCATACCAGTGTCCAGAGTGAGTTGGCTAGAGTTACACAGTAGGTGTCTAAATCAGGATTCAAACTTGGGTCTTCCTAACTACAGGTCCAGCACTCTGTCCACTGCTCTATGCAGTTGCCCCTAAACATTCCTCTAGGCTCTGGGGTATCAACACAAGACAAAAATGAGTCCCTAGGCTCAAAGAAGTTATATTCTTCTAAGGGCTAGAACATTTTAGTGAGATGATTTGGGGAGAAGGAAGAGAACACTTAACAACTAAGGGTATCAGGAAGAACTTTTTGTAGGAGTCATTATGTGAACTGAGCCTTGAAGGAATCTATATATTGTAAGAGTTTGTAGAAGGAGGGAAGATGTACATTTCAGATTTGGGGAACAAGCCCATGCAAAACCAGGGAGGCAGGAGATAGACCACTAAACTTTGTAAATAGAGTCCACTATTAGTAAAGGAGGCAATTTCCTATAGTGGATATGGCACTAGACCTGGAATCAGCAAGATCTGAGTTCAGATCTTGCCCCAAATACTTGTCTAACCCTGAGCAAGTCACTTAACCTCTCTGTGCCTCAGCTTCCTCATTTGTAAAGTGAGGTTAGAATAAATGGCTTCTAAGATTCCTTCCAAATTGAAATCTATGCCAACAAGCCTAAACTTGTAGAGTTTAGTGTGTAGTGTGTAGAGTTTAGAAGGGTTTCTTTTTTTTCCTGCTAACAAGAGAAAGAAGAAATCATTTGCTTAAATGTTACCATAGGAATTAACACAGAAAACTGTTCTACATTTTGGCGACTAAAAGGAAAAGGTTTGGATTTGCAGATTCACCTGTTTCAGACACACACTATGAAATTTCCACCTACTAGCCGTCTTAACTTTTGCCAGCAAGATCCATCAGGAAATCCCTCTGTCCTCTAGGAACTTCAGACTTTTGTTGCCCAGGCACTGCTGCCCCACCTTAATTCCCTTCTCCATGGGCTCGCCTGACAGAAACATTATGCCCTGGACTTTTTCTTCTCTTTTTTTTTTCCCAGTTACCACCCTACTTAGCTGTCCCGCCCTCCCTTCTGAGGCAAACACTATGAAACACAGTATGTTGTGGTGAAAACTAAAGCTTTGGAATGAGAATCAGAAAGCAAGTTACAGTCATCTTTATCAACAGTGTTCTGGGAGGCAATGCAGTGGTGAAATAGATGGGATTGTACTGGCCCTGGAGTCAGGAAGACCTGAGTTTAAATGTAGCCTCAGATGCTTACTAGCTTGGTGACCCTGGGCAAATCATTCAAGCTTGCTTGCCTCAGTTTCCTCATCTGTAAAATGAGCCAGAAAAGGAAAGGGCAAACCACTCCAATATTTCTGCCCAAAAAGCTGCGAATGGGGTCATACAGAGTCAGACAGGACTGAAATGAATGAACTGCCACAACAACCGCAGTGAGACCTTGTGCAATTCACTACACCTTGTGAGTCCTTGGTTTTTTTCTATTCACAACGATGGCATTAAACTGGATGATCTCTTAAGTCTCTCTAACATTCTATTATGCTAAAATTCTAATCAATTAATGTGTTTCCCTTGTCAAGCAGCCAACTTCCAACTAATAGGGGTTTCCCAGAGACAGCTTCAACCCAGAGGAGTCATGATAATGGTGAGAATCTCAGGCACTTTGGCAGGCTGATAGAGAGATTCAGGGCAGAAGGAATACAAGAGTATATTCAGATAGAATAGGAGGGCACCTGGCAGCCATCAGTGTTCAAGGCAAAAGGGGCCTGAAAACCAGCCAAGAGCTGGAAAGACTGCCCAGAGAATGAAAAATTGGAAAGTAGGCATAGATTTCCCACACCAAAAAAAAAAAAAAAGATGTGAATGTAGGATGAAGTCTGAGATTTCAGGAAAACTCTCATCTTATTTAGTGAAAACACATAGGGATGATGGTAATGATAATTTGGTTTTGGCCAAATGACCTTAAGTTTCAAACTTACAAGACTTTGAGTCAATGCTGACATACTGAGAAAGAGGCCAAATACCGCCGCACTAAGGAACCTTGTATATAGTCTCTTGTTTTCAAGGTCCACTAAAGCCAGGATACAACTCCAGTTCAAGGGAACATGGCTTACTTAGAAGACGGAGTAGAGTGTTTAAACTCCTGGCTAAGGACTAGCCAATGTTTATTATTATCCTGATGATAAAAGGTTACTGGCTTTGTAACTTACTGAACAATCAAGTTATTGGACCTTAAAGGAATCATACACTTCCCAGTTGGGCTCAGGCAGCCTTGGCCAGGGAAACCTCTCTAGAACAATGGAGAATACCACAAAGGAACCTATAGTTAAAACAAAAAAAAATGCAAAAGTAGGGTACAGTCCCAAAGAGGTTGTGATATGTGCAGTGTCACAAAGAAGTAGGAGTGAATATGAAGTAGGGTATTTGGATATAGATACCTGGGCAATTCAAGGGTATTTTGGGGGGCTCTGGATACAGATCCCTCCAATCGGTTCTTTGTTCAAAGTAAATGAGTGATTATTAAGTTAAAGGCACGGGAGGACAGTAGGGAGCAGAGGGAGGTTGTCCCCTGTGTCACCAAGTCCTAGGTGTCAAATCTGTATTTCCAGACTAGTATCAGTATTTTAATGTAACAACAAAGCAAATATGAACTGAATGGCACAGTTAGAGCCCTCAGTAGTCTCAGTATGGGAAAAGAAAACACTTGGGAAAGGACATGGGGACCCAGGCCAGAAGGACTGAAGTGGTGAGAGACTGACAGCAGGGAGACCAATGAGGACATTTTGTAATAATCTATGCAAGAGGTGATAGGGACATAAACTAAAGTGGCAACTGAGGAGAGGGAAATTGGATGTAATAGACGTTAAAAAGGCAAGATTTTAAAACATTGATTGGCTATGTGGAGTAAAACAAACTAACAAGCCAAGGATAATGCTAATGTTACAAATCTGGGAGACTGGATACCTTCAAGAGAAATAGGGAAGCTTGGAAGGTTCAATGGAAGAGACTGGGGTATAAGTTCCAACTCATTGATTGCCTATTAGATATTCTAATAAATACATACACATAGACACATGTATTTGTTGTCTTCAAAAGAGGATCATTAAACCACTGAGAGCTGATGAGATTATCAAGAGAGAAGACACAGAGGGGGAAGAGCAAAGCCCAGGATAGACCACCCACAGTTGTCCTTGGGGGAATACCCACAATTAGGTAGAGTTGTATAGATGATGAGGCAGGAAAAGAGAATGAGAAGGAGCAGTCAGACAGAAGGAAATAGTGTTTACAAAAACCGGGGAGAAGGTTGTCAATACAACAGATAGGTAGAGAAAGAACTGTCATATTTGGCAATTATGAGTTCAATGGTTACTTTAGAAAGAAGAGTTTCAGTTTAGTGATGAAGGTGCAACCCAGATTGCAAAGGGTAAATGAGCGAGTGGGAAGGAAGTGGAGGTGTAATATAAACAGCCTTTTCATGGAGTTTGGATAAGAAAGGTATCAAAAAGGGGCGGCTAGGTGGCACAGTGAATAGAGCACCAGCCCTGGAGTCAGGAGTCGCTGAGTTCAAATCCAGCCTGACATACTTAACACCAAAAAAAAAAAAAAAAACCCTAGCTGTGTGACCTTGGGCAAGTCACTTAACCCCAACTGCCCTCCAAAAAAAAAAACAAAAAAAGAAAGGTATCAAAAAGATATTGATAGTAGCTTAAGGGGATGACAGCTCTACGGAAGCATTTCTTTAAGGATGGGAGAGAATTGGGCATCTTTGAAGGTGGTAGGGAAGGATCTAGTAGAAAAGAAGAGGTTGAAGATTCAAGGCAGGGGATGGGAAGGTGTAAATAAATAATGCTGCAGTCTGCTAAATAAGCCTGGAGGAGATGGGATCAAGTGTACACATAGAGGGACTGGCCTTGGCAAAAAGGGCTACCTCTTCGTCAACTTCTACCCGGGTCTCAAGCTCAGACTATCCATTAGACCCTCCGTGTATTGAGAAAGACTAGAGGGTGCACAAAAAAGTCTTTGTGCAGTTTTAAGCATTAGCAACTTATCAATATGGGTACTGGCTAAGCTGGTACAAATGGCAACCCATCCATACCAGTTCGTCCTCTGTGATTCTTAGTTTTTGTCCTCTGAGAAGTAATTCATAGAGGATCTTACATGCCACATAGTCTTCCTTTATACCTCTTAATATCCTGTGGGTACCAGTTTGTCACTCAGTGTGTCCATCTATTTAATCTTACTATATGACCGGCCCACCTCCTTTTCTGGTCATCGAGAATCAAGTGAGTTAACTAACATATGTAACTTAAAGCACAATGTAAATCCTAGCTATTATTAGCTATTATTATATTTTTATTATACTTCTCATGCACAAATTAGCCTTAGCAATATGTTAGGTCCTACTTAACATCTACCACACATTTTCTCATTGCTTTGCCATTATGCTTCTTCTGAGATGATGATGATTCATGGCTTGCAATTATACAGAGCCACTGGAATAAATAAAATAAAATAATATGAAACAAATAAAAATACTAAATGGTCTTTCACCCTAGGTGGCTCAGTGTATAGAGTGCCAGGCCTGAAGTCAGGAAGCCTTACCTTCCTGAGTTATATAATCTGGCCTTAGGTTCTCACTAGCTGTGTGACCTGGACAAGTTACTTAACCTTGTCTGCCTCAGTGTTATCTGTAACATGATCTGAAAAAGGAAATGGCAAACCACTCCAGTATCTTTGCCAAGAAAACCCCAAGTGGGATCATGAAAAGTCAGACACTACTGAAAAATGACTGAACAAAAATCCTACAGAAAGAGAAAACAGGTATTACAAATAGTAGTGCCCCCATTTTTCAGATGAGAAAACTGAGGTTAAGATAGGCAAATGGACTTTATCCATGGTCCCACAGCTATTAAGTGTCCAAATCAGCATTCAGACCCAGATCTCTGACTACAGATCTGTGATGCCATGCACCAGCACATTCCCAAAAGAATGCTACCATGAACAGCTTTTAAGGTTCGGATTACACAGTATAGTGAACACTCCATTTATTCCATTACAAATCAAGGCAAACATTCACAATAATATCACAATATAATATTCACAACATTACATCCTATCACAGAAAATCACAATATAGCGTTCATAACAGCTTAACATTAGAATGGCCACACAGTTTTCAGTACAGTGGCCACAATATTTAGAACAAAGCATTCAAACAATTCACAATACAGTAATAAATACTCAATCATTCAATCAATTCACAGTACAATAATCAGTCTTCTACTCAATCATTCAATCAATTCAAAATACAATAATCAGTCTTCCACTCATGGGGCAAATCACAAGTTAACTTAATCAGTCACTTATCCAGATTCACAATTACTAAGTATCATTAATCACTAAATACAATCATTAGAAAATTACACAAACCCTCCACCCCTTGGTGTCCAGGAAACCTCAGTTTCATCCAAGGGGAGGTATTTTCTTCATCTTGACTCAGGGTGGTCTCTCAGATTCCCTGGATCCCCTTCTATGGTCCCAGCTCCTACCTGAATCCACCAAACAGTCACCTGGATTCAGAGGCAGATAGCTCCCAGGTCCTTGTCCAGTCCTCAGAGGTAGATAGCTCCCAGGTCCTTGTCCAGTCCTCCAGACAATCCCTGGTACACACTGAAGTTCACAGGGTCCGGCACATCTCAGACCCTTCACCACATCTGTTGCCAGGAACTCAAGGATCAGCCAGGCCACGAACCAACAAAGACTTATCCCAGTCATGCTTCTTCTGTCCTCCAGCAGTTCAGCTGACCCTAGGACTGAGGAGAATCTTGTCCTTTCAGGAGGCCTTCCAGGCAAGCCCTCTCAGCCTTCCAGGTGGCTTTCACCAGATTCTGGTCTCAGGAAAACTCCATCTCAGTTCTCAGTCAGCTTCCAGATGCTGGGAGAGAATCTCTCTCTCTCTCTCTCTCTCTCTCTCTCTCTCTCTCTCTCTCTCTCTCTCTCTCTCTCTTTCTCTCTCTCTCTCTCTCTTCCATGTCTTTCACTCTTTCCCCCCCCCCCCAAGAAAACTCCAACTCACTTCAGTCCAGCAGCCCAGCTCCCAGGTGCTCGGACAATCTTGCTTCCTCCAATAGGAGCCACCAGGAGGAAGATTCCCAATTCAGATTCTCTGTCTCTAGAACTCCTCTTATACACACACTGGCCTCCTGTCTCAGCCAATCCCCGTCTTCCACATCAACAGGGGACAGAGTTCACACCTTCCATACTGAGCTCACACCTTCCATATTTAGCGTAAGTTCCTAAAAGCTAAGTATCTGCTAAACTGATTGCTGTTACAAGATCCAGGATCCTTTCCTATGCACCATATTACCTGACACACACTTGACTTATAAATCAACAGCATATCATTGATTATTGTTTCTCTTCCGCCTTTTCTTTATTGGCTTCCTTATGTTCAATCCATGCCTTAATCCCAAATGTGATTTTAAAAGAAACCCTAACTAATGCAAAAATACATGTTTTGGTTCTAAATCTTTGATGAGTTAAGGAGAAATCCAAGATGTTAGGAGTAGGAAGAGCCATGTAGTATAAAGAAGGAATCCATGACTTGGAGCCAGAGGATCTCATTCACTTTGTGGGCCCTGCCATTTGCAAGCTATCTTTCCCTGGCAAATTTCATTAACTCTATGCTTAAGAGTGTCCATTTTTTAAAAGGAGGGTATTGGATTAACTCTCTTAAGGAGCCTTCTAGGTCTACTAGCCTATGGGACAGCCTACTGTACTGCTTGGTCATCTGCCAAGAAGACATACATCTGTTAAGTCAGCACGGTTTGTAAGTCTCCGGAAGAGGGAAACTACAATTTGCAAGCCTTGTGCCCCTTGCTTAAATAGCATCAGGAATCCATATTGGGTCAAGAAAATTCTTGGCTTCATTGCATTTTGATGTATTATTTCTACTGGTTAGTCTCTTTAGACCCAGTGCCCTAATATCAGTTTCATCTCTATACATGACTTTTAGGGCAAAACTCCTATTCCTTTAAACCCTGTAACCTGACCTTTGAAAACCAACCAACCCTTATTATACAATGAGTACAGGCTGGGGTGCCCATTCTTTCCCTGCACCTCTTCTATTAGGTCAGAAAAAAGAAGTAAAAAAATCCTCCCTTTTTCTCAGATAACAGTAACCCCCTCAGCAAAGGGGTGAAACACTCACCTTTGACAGTTAAGGTTGGACATCAAAACCACTCCTGCTTCCAGCAGTATTGCAGGCAAAAAATGTTGAGCCTTTTCAAATACTTTTTTTCAGTCTATTCCAAGATGATCTGTATGACATTTAGGTCAGTCTGTCTATTGACAATGATTCTAGCTACAGCCCTAAAACTTGTCCAGACACAAGAAATCACAGATCCTAATTTATTTTCATGGGTTAGTTTCATTTTCTCCATAGCCAGAAACTATTGGGTCAAATACTGCTCATACACATAAGGCAGGAGAGAGATGCAACCTGTTTCCATCCATTTTTTGTTTAGGAATTTTCTGCTCTCCTGTGCCCTGTTGAATAAAATTGGATTCATCAACTACTTTGAGCCATTGCTAGGGTCTCTTTAACATAGGACTTTTAATCCAAAAAAAGAAAAAGACGGAGCATCTGCCTGAAGGATATGCAATGTTTTGTCTCTGCCAGAGTGAATTTCTCCCAGCACGACTGAGAGGTCCAAGAAATCTATGTTGGTTGGTTTCCCTCCTACCCTCCAATCTGTAGACTTCATCTACAACGCCCTTAAAAATTAACTATAACGAAGCACAAATGGATAACTAAAGGGGTAATTAAAAATAAGTAACTGGCCTTGTGTCTCTCCTATACTGGTTGATTTATGTGTTGTTTGCGGGATTTTTTTTTTTGAGAACACAAAACAATTAATTTATGTGTGAAAAGAACAGTGAATTAATCCTAGAGAGCCCTGGAGCCTTTAAAGACCTGAATCATATGGTGAGCTCGTTTAAAACTTGCAAAGGAAATTAATGTAGAATAAAGCCCTTTAATTTGAAAAGTGCATCTATAGTCCCCATCCCTAGGATATCTGTGGGATCATTATTCAGAAAGGTTAAGGAGGACTTTATTTTTTTTTATATTCAGTATGTATTTCCCAGTTACAGCTCAACATGGTGCATTTCAACTTATAAAGAGAAGGAGATAAAAAAAGGAACGGGGAGCTTTTTATTCACTTCCACTTAATTTCCTTGCTGCCGTGCCGGTCCCAGCTTAATGAATGTAATTGCTACCTTTGATGAAAATACTATTATCAAGATCACACATTACATTGGAAAACAGTTTTTCTTTAAACACAGCTACTGCAGTCTCTAATTATGCATGTAACAAGTGTCTCCCGAACAAAAGAGCATGTTGTCTACAATTGCTAGGAATTGGAGCAAGGCAAATTTGAACAAAGGACAGATTAGATTTGCTCCATGCTCCACAAAGCCCATCCCCCTGATTAATTTCCTGCAAAAACTACAACAATTCTCTTAAAAGAAACTCACCCTCCTCTCCAGAATGATCCGTATGCCATTTGTGTCAGTCTATATGATGACAATGGCCACAGATTTAAACCTATGTAGGGAAATAAGAAGGCGCTTTTATGAACTTAATCTTTCATATGCAAATTAGCAGCACAAGCTCCTGAGGAATAACAAGCCCCCCAAAAAGTGACTTCTCAGTAAGAAATCAGGAGCCAAAAAGGAGCACACTATCTAGGAAAGGGGAAAAAAGCCTACATTGAGCACAGCCAACCCAAT
This sequence comes from Pseudocheirus occidentalis, assembly GCA_028646575.1. Classification (NCBI taxonomy): domain Eukaryota; kingdom Metazoa; phylum Chordata; class Mammalia; order Diprotodontia; family Pseudocheiridae; genus Pseudocheirus; species Pseudocheirus occidentalis. The sequence goes on along the minus strand of CM053598.1, from coordinate 71,097,808 downwards.
TATTTTATCATTCTACCCCAAAACAGGTCATCTCCAAGAAAATACTTTCCATGGCTATCCAGGCACTCTTTCTGGCCATGTACCATTCATTCTATAATTGTTTCCTCGCTTGTGGAGAAAATTTCCAGCATGAATTTATTACTAACGATCCCTTTCCCCAACTCAGGACCTACATACATGCCCTAGTCAGACAGATGCCTCTCTTTAGGCAGTAACCTATCAAATAAGTAAAAATGTAATTTGTTTTTCACTTGGGATCTAGAAGATCATTTGAGTTTTGTTGAGTATTTCCTCAGCCTTATCTTGAGAAAGCTTGGAGGAAAGAAAACTGTTAATGATCCTTCCTGCTCTTAAACTGAATTGAGAAAGCCCTACTCCAATGCCTCCTTGTGACATGGAAGGGGTAACCAGCTCTGGAAGTCAATGCTGTAGCAGGTCCTATCAAACTAAAAAGAAAAAGGTAGTTACAGTCTTATAACAAACTGTCATCCATTGAACAAGTCCAGTTAAGTTCAGAGAGACTCATCGTCAAAAGTTTGGTGAGTCTTTTGGGGTTGTATCCCAAAGAGATCATAGAAGTAGAAAAAGGATCCATATGTACAAAAATATTTATTGCAGCTCTCTTTGTGGTGGCAAAAAACTGGAAACTTAGGGGATGCCCATCAATTGGGGAATGGCTGAACAAGTTATGGTATATGAATGTAATGGAATACTATTGTGCTATAAGAAATGGGAATTACCATAATTACCTGGAGAGGCTTATATAAATTGATGCTAAGTGAGAAGAGCAGAACTAGGAAAAATTTGTATACAGTCACAGATGCATCATATGTGTGACGACCAACCTTGATAAACCGGACTCTTCTCAGCAATGCAGAGTTAAAAGACAGTTCTACAAGTTTCAGAATGGAAGGAGATACCTACACTCAGAGATAGATCTAGAAAAACCAGAGTTTAAATGGAGACTGAAGCAGCACATGTTATTGTTCTTTTCCATGTTTGGTTTTGTTTCTTTTGTTTCTTTCTTTTCACATTATTTGCTCCATTGGTTACAATGCTTCTATACAACCAGACTATTGTACAATGTGAAAGTGTTTGCAGATCCCATACATGATTGTACCCCGCCATGGGGGGGGGGGGAAGGAAAAGGAGAAAATCTGAA
>CM053598.1:71055138-71096146 GCA_028646575.1 Pseudocheirus occidentalis | reverse complement strand
AAAAAAATGAAGAAATGCTCCCCAGACAGTAGTGCAGCTAGGGGGATTCAAAACTAGCTGAATGATCATAGTGATAAAAAGCTAAGATCAATTAGTGTAGAGCAGGAAGGCATATTAAGGACCATCAACTTTAATCCTTTTTTCCTGGGTCTTCTGACTCCAAATCCAGTGTTTGTCTTTTTCTGCTATTTCCCATGACCTACTCTCAAAGGGCTTTCAATGTAGTTGGGGCCCCCAAGATATCTCAGTAGACTAGAACTGGACTGAATCTAACTCGATGAAACGTATTAGGGACAGATGTAAAATTTTACATTTGACTTCATAAATACAAAAGAAAGGAGGTACAGTTATAATATAATACAAATGACTATAGTAAAAGGCAGAATGGGATCAGCACACAGGAGAGGTTTGTGGACCATAAGCTACAGAAATTGAGAGTCTTGGGGAGAGGATCAGGAAAGGTTTCAAGCAAAAACCTCTGTGGCTACATGTTTGATACCCTGGACCCCGGAATCCCTAAAAGCCAAAGGGATGGTCAAAAGTCATCCACCAAGGGTTTGATCTGAGTGTGGAAGGTAAAAGAATAGGAAGGATTATCCTTTCCTCCCCCACTTAAAAGGAATGGCCCCAAACCCAAGATGACATTATGTTTAAATGGATCACTGCTTAGTTACTTGAGATGTTGCATGGTTAAGGAATGTCAAGTGCAGGGCAAACACCTGCGTCCTTCAAGCCTGTAGGAGTTACACGTTATACACCGGAATAATGAAGTTTGGAATGAGTTAGTGTAACTTAATTCCTGCCGGGGACAGAATGAATGTGAAACATACTATATGTCTGAAACATACCTGAAAACAGAAAGGGATTGTTGTAAATCAAAGAATTAGACATGCTTAGTACCTCATTTACAAGGTGCCCCCTATGGAGGTCTTGACAACACTTATATTGCCCTAGAGATGGTCAGTTTTTAAAGGGATTATTCAGAGGTTAGAGTTTTCCCAGAGGTTTATGCTTTCCCTTGTGGGACTGTAATTGCGATGGCTTGCACAGGATTGAAAATCTTTTTAGTCCTTCCTTCTTCTTTGTCCACCCCCTCCCCTTCCCACCTAGAGAACAGAATTGCTTTTGGGAAGAAAGCCTGCAGTCAGTCACAGGAGGAAGGATGACCGCTATCAGCAGTGTATCTTCAAAGTCTTGAACCATGAGTTGGCTAAGAGGTGGCAAAAGAAAAGATCAAGTCAACAAAAGGACAAGAAGTCGATTTGCCCCAAGAGAGGACGGTCCTTTGACATTAGGGGCCACACTCTTTATGAAAGCACCATTGCTCCTTACATCCAAACCCCTAAACTGTAATCACAATGAGCCTAATTATAATAGCCCTTTAAAGTTTGCTAGAACTATTTACACATCATCTCACCTGCTCTTCACACAAGCCTTTGATATAGGTGCTCATGCTCCCCATTGGTAGATAGAGGTCTGGTCTTACAGTCAGGAAGACTTGAGTTCAAATCCAGCCTCAGACACTTGTTAGCTGTGTGGCTCTGGGCAAGTCACTTGACCTCTGCTTGCTTTAGTTTTCTCCTTCCCTTCAAGATGGGGATAATAATAGCACTTTCCTTATAAGGTTGTTCTGAGGATAAAACTAGATAATTTATGTATTTTTCAAATCTTAAAATGCTATCTAAATATTCACTTATAATAATATTCATTTTGTTTTGCAGATGAGGAAACTAGCACACAGAGAATCTGCTTTTTTTTTTTTTTTGCAGAAGGTAAGGCAGGGCAATTGGGATTAATTGACTTGGCCAAGGTCATACAACTAGTAAGTGTTAAGTGTCTGAGGTCAGATTTGAACTCACGTCCTCCTGACACCAGGGCCAGTATTCTGTTCACATTCACAATACCACTTAGCCGCCCTGAGAAGCTATTCTTGATCACATAGTCAGTGATTTCCAAGGGGAATTTTTGAATTCAGGTCTACTTGATGCTAATGCCTCTTTTCACTATATCAAATTGCCTTTCTAAAGTATTCTCTTCCCTCCTCAAATTTCTCAGAGTACTTCACTTGAATCTTTACATCTACCATCTTTTATTTTGCTTCACAGTTGTCTGTACATACACTTTGTCCTTTCTTTTAGGTCAAGGTCAGACACTGTATTGCATTGATTCTTGGAATCCCCACTGCTCAGCCCAAGAACTCCCCCAAAGGAAGCACTTAACTGTTGTGTGTGTGTGTGTGTGTGTGTTGAAATAAAGGCTAGGGTTTATAATATCATGGGATTTAGAACAGAGGAGGATCTTAGAGATACCCATCCCCTTCATTTTGTCAGGGCAGAGGATGATAACTTGGAGGAAAAAAAGGGACTTGCTTAAGGTCACACAGGTAATAAATAACAGGTCAATCAAAGACCGGAATCCAAGTGGTCTGACCCCAAAAACCCACTGCTATTCCTGCCACATCAGCCTCTCTGTTCTCATGTGTGACATTATTTACATTCTTCACCTCTCCCCATCCCACATATCTTAATGTTAAATATGAGAGATGCAAATTTTTCCTTCCACCTAGTTGTGGTTTCCAAAAAACTCAAAACGGAGGACCTTTGGACATTATCATTAGCTACTGCTATCATGAGCAATTATATTTGCTTTTCATTTATTCAATTTCCTCCTTCAGGGGACCTGGTGTAAATGGTGGTCAAGTTGAGAACTATGCCTAAGTGAGCTCCTCTTTCTTCTCATTATCAGGTGAGTTTTTCTGGTGATCTGCCCAGCACCCACTGCTGCTGACAGCTAGCTACATTTGCTTGGGGAAGGGGGAAAAGGGATTGAGGAAAGAAAAAACCCCATCTATTTCCTCTTCAGACCCGTAGAACAATATGCAAATGAATAGGTTTAACGCCCTATTGCATAGAATTCCTAAACTTTAGGTATTTCTTATTAGCCCTGTTCTTCTGCTGTTTTGGGGATAATCAATATTCATGCTGATGATCCTAACCCTTTATAAGATCCTGGAGAGTGCACTGAATTCTCAAAGAAAACTTCAGCTGTGTTCAATACAGCATGGGTGTGAGGGATACAGTAACATACTGTTTTCTAGTTTACAGGAAATTGGTAAGCTGGGTAAATTCCAAATCAGCCATTCTGAAAGTTCAGTTAAACAAATGTCCTATTTCTTCAATCTGGTCAATAAACTGGATTTTGCTGCATTTTTAAGAGCACAAGGATTTTAACTTCAGATGTTGTTCAAGGAAATAACAATAACAACAATATTAGTCATGATAATTGTAGGCATTTTAAATATAGCACTGTAAGGTTTGCTAAACAAGGTATGCTGGGGCGGCTAGGTGGTACAGTGAATAGAGCACCATCCCTGGAGTCAGGAGGACCTGAGTTCAAATCTGACCTCAGACACTTGACACTCTTACTAGCCAGACTTTGGGCAAGTCACTTCACCCCAATTGCCCTCAAAAAAAAAAGCAACAAAACAAAACAAAACAAACAAGGTATGCCATCTTTTTGGATCCTGTGAGGTAGGAGCTACCCATCATAATCCCCACTTGCAGATACAGAAATTGAGGCTCAGAACATTTTAGTCAGGGTCACCCAGTTAGTAAGTGTGTGGAGCAAAATCTGAACTCAGATCTTCCTGATTCCTAGAAAATCTATTCCCTGCTATTTGAATTAAGAATCAGTGCAGCCTAGGAAAAGATGTAAAATGATTCAAAGAGAAGAATACAGCTATCTTGCAAAAGCCAATATGCATATGTGTGTGTGCATATCTCTGTATGTATATAATGTATTCTTTCCTAGAATCAAGTCTTTAGATGCAGTTTTAATGCCATGTTGAATAGCTCCCCTGAAATTAATGTCATTCTAAAGCATTAACCTCTAGAGGATCCCAAGAGTTCAATAGTCTTACATTACTGTTTCTTTAATTCTAATAACAGATTGTTTAGGAAAAGCAAGCGAGTCTAGAGCCATTTGCTTCCCCAATATCGAGATTGCTCATGGAAACATCTCACGGGCTACTAAGCTGGATGATAGAAAGAAAATTGAAGTTTTATATGTTTTTTTTAAAAAAAAGAATTCTAATTCCAATAAAAAATAATGCCCTTCCACGGCCAATTGCCATTCCTTTAGCTTTCTTCATCCTTTTTTAATAAAATTTTTTATTGTGCACATTAGGTTAACCGGAGCTCTGCAAAACATTCATATGGAAGCTAGAGACCTGCTCTCGCTTTATGCTACAATTTTGAATCAGTCTGGCTCCATGAGGAAATGTTCTTCAAGAAGCTGTTCTTATTTATAGGGAGCTTCTTCTACTGGGGTGTCTTTATTTTTTGATAGAGCTCTTAGTAGCTTGGGGTGAAAGGGACTTTGTCCCAGAATGGGCAACATATGATCGGTGGAATATGCTTCATCCATGAGGGAGCATACTTCTTCACTGGTATACCCACCTTGTCTTTACCCCATGGCATGCACACCAATCTTGAGTACATCAACCCCAGGACCACCACCTCCAGGGTCCCCTGTCCTCTCATAGGGCCCGTCTCTTGCCCAAACTCTTTCACCAGAGGATCTTTCAGGCGCCTGTATACCCATATAATACAACTTCTCTTGAGTGCAGACTGCATTGATGTCACCCAAATAACTCTATCTCTTGACTCTTCCAAATAAATTTTCCTTCATGGACAAGAATTTCTAGTTCCAAAAAGGGTAACAGGAATTGTGACTTTTAAGCTTTACTCCATTTGTAGGTACTCTCTTTCATGCAGTTTGTAATAATAAGAAGCTGCTTACAGAATTTCTTTTGATAGAGATCTTAGGTTTTTGAAAGATCTATCCAGCTGCCTTAAGTCTATCAGAATAATGATGCTACCAGGAGAAAAAGTGACCCCAGTTCCCACTCCCCACCTCTACCATACCTATCCTAGAAAAAGAAAGGTACATAGCAATATATGAATGAAGGTATCAAATTGAAATGGTCCCTGGTCACAACAAATCACCATCATTTACATGTTAATGATGGAACAAATGTTGAAGAGCACAGCCTGAGAGATGTGTTTGGTCTACATCATAAATCATACCCATTGTGTTACAGGCATTTCCATTTTTTGCAAATTCTGAAATTCAAACATTACTTTTATTTCACTTGGAGCAGATGTGAATTTTCAATGCGGACACCTCTATCAGTCAATGGTATTGCTATTATCTCTATAATTGCCCCCACATACAACCGCTCAATAAAGTTATAAAACTGTCAGCTGGGAACACCAAGTCAATAACAAAATTATTGATTTGGTGGTAAAAAGGGGGGTCCAATCTCTCGCAAATTGTTTTGGTCTATTTTGCTGCCCATTATGAAGATTCACTGTTAATTTATTGGAAACCATGCTGCATAAGGCAATGAATACAGGATAATAATCTGTGTTCCATATCACTAGTTTCCCCTTCTACTTATAACTGGGGGCTAATATGTTTAGAGACTGTCTTTTCTGTATGCTCAGAGACTAAGATTTTTACTGAAAGAAGGGAGGAAGGGATGTCAGGCTTTTTTTTTCCCTCAGGCACCTTTTGTATGTGCTATTAGAAAGTAATTTTGAGACTCATAATCTTCAGGCTATTCTCTGTGGCCTATGTCCCTTTTTAAAAGACAGACAAGCTGAAGTATCGCACCATGGGGAGTAAGTGCCTTAGGCCACTCAGCTGGGAAGGGAATCCCCAATCTTGGCCTACTCTTGGAGAGATAAAGTAACCAAAGAATCTCAGGAAATGTGTCAAGGAACAGGAATCAGAATTCAGGTATTCCAGCATCCCAGTTCCCTGCTTAAAGACGGACTCCTTTTCTTTACTGTTTTCAATTATTTTACCACTTAAAAGGAGCTGTAATTTCATCCATGTGGATATTTTCACTGTTGACTTAAAAAACCTTCCACACCTTGGTCTTCAAAATGCTGCTATGGCCCAAAACATCCATTACCAGGTGACCAAACTCCTCATTTAACTAAGCTGGTCCTCTATAGATATACATTCAGTCATCAGTTCTGAACTTAAAGTCTTTCCAGTTTGGATAGGAAATTTCAGAATTTGTATCCCACTGGCATATCCTCAGATAAACCAAGGTCACCTTCGAGCCATCATCAAACATCAAAATGAAATGTGAGGGGAGGACTCTTTACCATTAAAAATATTTTCCAAGTCCTCAGTTAAGTTTGGATTAAGTACCACGAGGCATATTTCAGCTCAATATAAGAGGCAGTTTCCTCAGAATAAGAGGTGTCAAAAATAGGCTGAATGGTCTAGAAAGGTAGCAAGTAGACAATAAGTAGGAGAATTCAAGTGGAACAGTCAGGTGGTGCAATAGATAGAGTGCCTGGTCTGGAGTCAGGAAGACTCATCTTGAGTTCCAATCTGGCCTCAGATGCTTAGGAGCTGGGGATGTCACCTAATCCTGCTTGCCTCAGTTTCCCCATCTGTAAGATGAGCTAGAGAAGGAAGTGGGAAACAACTTCAGTATCTTTACCAAGAAAAGCCCAAAAGGTGTCACAAAGTGTTGGGCCTGATGGAAATGACTGAACGACAACAGCTGGTAGGAGATGTGATGTGGGAGATTCATGTTTTATACAGGAGATGGACTAGATGACCTCTGAGGTCCTTTCCAATATTGAGGTTCTATTATTCTAGATATGGTCTCTGCCACCTCAAGGTAATTGTAGTCAACGCTAAGCAATTTTTCAGCTTAGCCAGTATGATTGCCATAATAGCTGGATTGGATTGACTCTCACCAGCTGTGATAACATCCAGGGGAAAAAAAACACACCAAAGACCCAAGTGAATTAAGGCCAGACCTGCTAATTCGTAGAAGAAACAGCCATATATGTTATCTCTTCCAACCCAAGTATGATTTACTATTATGAGCTAAAGTCTTTTAGAGGCAAAATTCCTAATATAGGGGAAAACATTACAAAGAATTCTTCCAAGGGAATGACCCTCAGGAACCGTGTTTTATACATCTGACTACAATGAATAATCCTATAAAACAAAGGCTGACTCATATAGGGGTCATTTTCTCTAGTGAAAGTCGTAGTTGGTGTGCTATTTATAGTACAGACAAGAAGCTGGGAAAGAAAGGTTGAGCTAGAGCTGTTTGTCACTAGTGTTCAGCTGGAATCAACAAATATGTGTTAAGTGTCTCTTAGGTGTTGAGCATGGTGCTGAACACTGGGGAAGATAACAAATTTAGATAAGAGCCAGCCTCTGCCCTGATAGAATTTACTGTCTGATAGGGAATATGATGAAATAAATAAATAAACAACATCAACAAATAGATGCATATATATATATATATGTATATACATACACATACATATATGTATATATGTGTGTATATGTATCCTTGGAAATGTAGCATCCATATGCGTAACCAGTGATCCTCTAAGAAAGGAAATCCCTTGAAGATAAGGCCTTTGTACTTCTCTTCTAACCCTCTATGAGTGTGTTAGGAGTTAAAGGAGTTGAGACAGAATCCCAGCTCTGTGACCTACTAGTTGTCTAATCTTGGGAAAGCTACTCTGTCACCCTGGGCATCAGTGTCTTTGTGCTGTAAAATGAAGAGTTTGGACTAAATGGATTCCTCCTACAAATCTACACCTTTGTGATTGAGGAGTGGTTCATGAAATATTACTGTTATCCTGCAAATCCCTATTATTGGATAAAATAGTTCATTAATTCACGCATAATACTTAATTCATGCATAATTTACACATACACATGCACACACATACACACACACACACACCTTGGCATGTGAGATTTCGGAATAACAAAATAGAAGAATCAATAGAAAGTGTTTGGTGTAGGTTTCCTTAGCAGGTGCCATGAGAGACCATCGTTGCTATGTGCCCAGAAAAAAGGGATAAATCCTTTACACCTTCTGCCGTGTCACATTTTTTTGATGCACAGCTATAAGAAGATTCAAGGTTTTCCTCTCCTCAAAGTTTGAAATTTGTTCCCATCAAATCAGTGTTATCATTGCCCTCTATCTTTTTTTATTTAAGCCTCTCAGTTTCTGGTTACAAAAAAAACATTGTTTTCCAGATCTGTTAGTGTTTTGCTTTTAAGCTATAGATCTTAACTTAATTGGAGAAATCATTTTTTTTCTTTTGGTATCATGCATTTCCACTGCCTTTAATCCATTGTTCCTAGACAGGGAGAAAAGAGGGTAACCCCAAAATCCTAACTAAGGGCATTTTTGTCACATGGCATTCAATTTAAAGGTCAATGACTTCTCTTGGGAGGGCACAGATGTGAGGAAGAGAGTCAAAACATGCTGGAGTTATTGGGATTATTCAACCTCTCATTACACCTATAAGAGACTGTTATCTTTCTGTCCTCTGTTGCAATATAGAAAAAGCAGAGCTTAGCATCTAATTGGTAAGAATCAGTAATTAAATGTTTTTTCCTGCCTCCCCTCTTTTCCACACTCTTCCTAGCCATCGTCATGAGCAGGTGCTGCTGCCTTCCCTTAAAAGGATGGCATCCCTCTCTACCCTTCACATAATTTGCTTTGAATGTGGGTCTTGGTACTTCTCCTAATCACAAAAATTCCTAGTTCTAGGCTCTAGCATAATCTAACCCATTGTTGTCTTCTTTGCAAAATACTATGTGAACTCTGGCAAAAGCCACCAGGTGAATTATTGAGGAGTGACAAAGACAGTAATATGTATTTTAATATTCCTTTGCTAGAGAGCCTGTAGTCTAAGATAGTAGAAAGTGATTACACATCCCCTCATTCAGTCAAAGCCCTCCTTCAATAAGCCAGCATAAGGAAATACTTCTGGTCAATGAGAGGTTAAATAATACTGATAACTCAAGTATATTCTGACTCCCTTCCTCCCGACTCTCTCCTGCAGTTCCCCCTCCCCCTCCTGCTTTTCTCTCTCCCTGCAAGTTTAATAAGCCAATATCAAAACCATCTAGGCCTGGAGCTTTCAAAGATTTAAGACTTTTAAATGTGAAGCACCTCATTATATCTGACTATTTTCAATAAAAAGGGAAGATAAGCCATTGATATGACACCAGTTATCAGTGGTATTTGTTTGACTTCTATTTGAAATGTGCACGGCTTGCTTTTTGGGGGGTAATGGAATCAAACACTTACGAACTGTACGGCCTGCAAAAAAGATCAGTTTTCAAACAAGAACATTTTTTTTAAAAAGAATGGTTTGTTTTTCAGTTTGTTTAAAATATATATTAAAAAAAACACCATTGTACAGTACAGCAAAGGACCCTGGCTCCATGGACAATTGACTTCCTTCCTATTAATCAGCTACAATGTTTACCTGCTCATTCAAACCATTTCCAAACCATTAGAACTAAGAGGATTAGCATCACGTTTCTGGCAAAATGTACTTTTATTTCAGCAAATGCTACTTTCACTCTTGGAAGAGATTAAAAACCTGAAAGAAATGGTTTCTTTATTGCCATATACTCAGTCAAACAAGTATGAATTTTATCTCGCTTAAAGAATACCGTCCCCTTGTCCAATTAAAGCCGATTGCAAGAGAGTTAAGTTTCAAGGCAAAACAACCCTGAAATGTGAGGCCAAGCTCTAACGTGCAATGAGATTGAGAAACTCCTATGACTGGGTCAGTTGATGCCCATGTCGGTAATATCGAGGAGGGGGTGCAGAAGTCTTTGACTTGAGGTAGGCTTGGCAAAGTCACATTGTAGAAGAGGTTTTATTTCTTTGAAATAAATGGTAGAGTTTACATACCACAGGTGTGTTCCTGCCAGGTATTAGTGGCTCTGCCTGTATGTAGCATGCTTTTTTTCCCCAGGACCTGTGATTTCATCAGTGTGAAGAACTCCTGGTCCCTTCCACCATACAGATGTGCAACCTGTCCATGGTTTCTTGCCTTTGAGAGTTTCCAGCAACACTGAGATGCTAAATTATTTACCCATAGTCATACTATTTACATGTGCCAGGGGCAGAACTTGAAACTGGGTCTTACTCAAATGTTGGAAGGAGTGTGGGGAAATTGGGGACACTAATGCATTGTTGGGAGAGCTGTGAACCGATCTAATCACTCTGGAGAACAATTTGGCACTATGCCAAAAGGGCCATAAAGCTGTGCGTACTCTTTGACCCAGCAATACCACTGTACCACAAAGAGATCAGAGAAAAAGGAGAGACCTCTATGTAAAAAGGCATTCATAGCTGCTCTTTTTATGCTGGCAAAGAACTGGAAAATGAAGGGATGCCCATCAACTGGAGAATGACTAAGCAAATTGTGGTATATGATTAGGATGGAATACCATTGTACTATAAGAAATGACAAGCAGGATTATTTCAGAAAAAGCTGGAAAGACTTACGTGAACTGATGCAAAGTGAAATGAGCGGAACTAGAGAACATGCAGTAACAGCAACATTGTGCGACGATCAACTACTATACTTAGTTCTTCTCAGCAATACAATGATCCAAGACAATTCTAAAGGACCTCTGATGAAAAATCCTGTCCACCTCCAGAGAAAGGACTGATGGGGCCTGAATGCAGATTATATGAAGCGTATTGTTTGGTGCTTCATTTTTTTCCATATCTCTTGTCTGTGTTTTCTTTCACAATGTGACTAATATGGAAATATGTTTTGCATGACTGTACATGTGTAACCTAAAAAAAGAATGAAAAGAAATGGGTCTTACTCATGTTAAGGTCAGTCTTCAAACCTCTATGCCATGTTCACATAACTAACTACCACCACATCACCCCACCCCACGTATCAAGTATCAGTCTGAATTGGTGTATCTTCTTTTTGCTTTAGAGTCACCTTAAACATCAAGCTGGTTTAATCCTCTCTTTTATAGAGGTAGAAAGTGAAGCTCAGATAGGGAAGGCATCAGTAAGTAACAAAACTAGAATTCAAAGCCAGTAAATAGAGCCAAACAAACAATAGGTAGTCTCCACTTTTTAAAAAATTGTCATGCAAAAATTTATAGAAATTATAAATTAGATGGGAAGGAGGATAAGGATCAGAAATTCTGAGAATTATAAACAGATTTATTATTACTAATGCTTACAGCCAATATTTGTATGGTACAGCATGTTTTGCAAAGACATATGTTTGTATATACATATATATATATATACATATGTATACTCATATATAGAGAGATATATACTCATTTAATTTAACATTCCTTTAAGTAATTTTGTCCCTTAGTAAATTTCAACAATAACCCAGTTTGTACACAGCACACTCAAAGGCCTAGCAACCAAAGAGCCTCTGCATGAGATCTGCTTGAAATTTTTGCTAGTTCATAATCAGTTTCAGAATGTTCCCTTTTGACAACTTGATTATATCTGCATTCATTCCATAGACTTTGGGTGGGAATTAGAGTTCTGGATTTCTATTTAAAGAAGCACACATATCATAATCTTTCATGACACCCAAAGAGTTAGACAAGTCTACTATTAATCACATGACAAATAGGCACCAGTGATGGTGATGTCCTTTATGGTCCAATACTAACGACATGAGCATGGAAAAAGGTAGCATTCCAGATTTGAAGGATCAGCCACTTTCTAAGATTGGAGAAGGAGAAACTAACTTGTACTTTGCTATAGTAATCCTATCAGATTCCAGTGACCAAATGAACCCAGTGGAAGCCAAGGCTATGCATGTCATCATGAATTCTGTAATTACAAATCAAACACAAAAGAAGATCTAACATTTTGGGCAACAAGCATGGCTGAGAGATGCCAGATACTTTCCTCACAAAGACCTTACTACAAAGAAAACAGAAATCAGTATGTGGCAGAGGCGATCAGTCCATAAATTAAAGCTGCAACACGGAGAGAAGAGAAAAAGAAGACAGATTGCCTTATTTAGCCCACTCTACTTAAGGTAGCACACCCTAGTCTTGGAGCAAAAACCAGAGGCTAGTTTATGCACATTTTTCTACTTCTTTACCTTACCCAGATGTCCACAGCATGGATTCTGGGAGTAGAGTTAGAGATAGAACATCATCTGAAACATGGAGCCTTTTTGGACCAAATCTCCTACAGAAATGCAACTCAAGTGTTTTTAGTCCTATATGGAGCAGATGCGGATCCAGGCTACCAGAACTGCAGAAGAGAAAAGGCAGCTGGATGGAATAATGGATAGAACATAGGGATTGAAGTCAAAAAGACTTGAGTTCAAATCCAGTTTCAGACACTAACTAGCTGCATAACCCTGCATAAATCATTTCACTTCTGTCTGCTCCAGTTTCCTCCATGGTGAAATGGGAATAATAACAGCATCTGCCTTCCAGGTTGAGTGTAAGGATCAAAAGAGATATTCATAAAGTGCTCAGCACAGTATCTGACACATAATAGGCACTGTGTAAATCTCTTTTCCTTTCCTCCTTTCCCTTTCTCTGTCTTCAAGCTAAGATGGATCTACCAGTGATGAAAGGGAAGAAACAATTCTTCACAGGCCCATGATCTCAAACTAAGGGACACAGCCATATTAATTGTTATGAGACTCTAGAGCCCTCATAGGCAAATTTTGATCACCTTCTGTTGTGTAAAGGATACCATAGACACATTTTCTTGCTTCCCATTTATCTGGCACTAAACATAGGAAAGATGTCACCCATTTGCAATTCTTCTGAGGCTAGACATCTGAGGAGGGGGAAGATAGGCTCTTTAAATATTTGAAGCAATGCTTGAATCTTTCTCTAATAGGAAGACCTATTCTGTAATGACCCAAGGTTGATTGGAATAACTTCTCTAAGTACAATTGACCAACCACAGCCAAGTATCGATCTATAGAATGAAATTGCCAGGACTAGGGGGAATTATTAAATCTAAGTCAATTGTTTTTTATACATTTATCCAAGACTGAAAAAAAAACAATTCCTCAAGACCTTGAGCTTTTTCAGGGTGTTACCTTAGAGGGGAAAGTGACTGTAACCCAGGAATACTAGAGTATGTGAGATTGTGTGTATTGAGTACAAAGGCAGCCTCTCTGAATGACCAGTACTGAATACCCCACCCCCTCTTCCTGCTGGCGTGGTCTGAAGATCAGAGCTCCTAGTAAACACCTCAGTAATATTCTTCTCCCTTTGGTCCTGCTTCCTTATGCCTTTTTCCCTCAATGTTTTACTTAAAAGCCCTGAGCCTCTCCTTCTGTGAGTTAAAAAGGCACTGTAATAAAAGTCTATTGCTCTGGTCCATCTGATCTTTTTGTGAAACCTCAACTAAGTCTTATAACTGCTATTAAGGATTGAGACAGGGATTCTTGACCATTTTTGCTATAAGTCCCTCTAGCTGTATAATGAAACCTAGGGATACATTTTCAGGAAAAAAAATGCTTTTAAAAAAATAATGATTGAAAGAAGTTCTAATTTTCAACCAAAAAATTAGTGAAGATCAAAATGTGATGTTTTTCCCCAGAGTGAGTCTGTGGTCCCCAGATTAAGAAAATCTGACTTGTTAAAGAACTGAAACAAGTTATTTCAAGTTTTTATTTTGAGTGTCTGAGCTAGATGATCTTTTAGGTCCCTTCCAACTCCTTGGTTTTATAACTCTGAATCTAGGGGATTCAACGTCAAGATGCCTTTGGTTTCTAATTCTCCCTCTGCTCACTCTCATGGGGCCCCTGGGTCATTTTGAATAATTTTCCTGGCTAACTATGAAGGTATATATTATTCAGCAGCTTTGTACATAAGTGGTGATGATCAGAAAAGAGGACTTTTATGAAAACCCCCAAAGTTTTTGGTTAATTGACCCAGGTCCTCATACTTCTGGATCCTTTTTATCACCAAATATTTATTAAGAGTTTATTACATAGGGCGGCTAGGTGGTGCAGTGAGTAGAGCACCGGCCCTGGAGTCAGGAGTACCTGAGTTCAAATCCGGCCTCAGACACTTAACACAAAAACTAGCCGTGTGACCTTGGGCAAGTCACTTAACCCCAACTGCCCTCCAAAAAAAAAAAGCAAAAAAAAAAGAGTTTATTACATACAAGACACTGCTCCATTTATCAAGTTAAATGTTACTTTTTTTTCTTTTTTTTTTTGAGGCAACAGCCTAACACCAAAATTTTTTATTATATTAGGTCACTATAGGGGGTGGGGTCTTGGGCCCTTACTGCACAGCTTGGTACTTGGTGCTACTTCTAGAGTCTTGAGGCTTCATGACATCTGGCAGTTCTGGAGGGCTAGAGAAAAACTCAATGCACAATGTTTCAAATACATCATTGGCTCTAAAGGCCAGCCCCACAGTGGCTGGTGCTTGAGGCCTAGCCGTCTGACTTGTGAAGCCACACTCACCCAGTCTTACTGTCATCCAGTAGCTGGCCATCCTTGCAGAGCTGCTGCTCATCCGGGGGCCTCTTGAGGATGCCTTCCACAATGTGTGTCAGCTCAAACACTGTGCTGGACTCCTAATCTGTGAAGATCATTGTCTTGTGGCTCTGGATCATTAGGAACACATCTATCTTGGCCTCTAGCTTCCCTACCCCTTCCCCCCAATCAACTAAATGTTACTTTTCTAAGAAAAAAAAAACCAGACCTCATCTCAAGTTTGTTTCCATTTGTGAACTGTCTGCTATTCATAAGGTTTTCCATGGGGCAAAGTCTTCTTAGAGACTGTCCTACTTTTTGTTTACTCTATTATATAACTGCTTGAAGTAACTAAGAACACTCAATTACTTGTAATGAAGATCTGGCCTTGAGACTCCGTTCATTCTACTACTATTTCCTTCCAGAAGGGCTAAACATAGGGACAGACCCATCATAAATATATCCTGGCACCTTTACTTGTGGAGGACACGGTTTAATGGGCTGAACCAAAGGCCAGAATGCCACCATTTGTCTTTTTAGAATGGCAGGTTCAAAACAGGCATCATGCACTTTCTCCCCTCAAACTGAACTGAGGACTACTGACTACTTACTTTACTTCTCAATAGAAATGTCTTTGTGGTCTCTGTCATTAAAATGCAAGCTTTTTGCTAGTTGGGATTATTTTGCTTATTGTGCTTGTACTCCTAGGGCCTAGCCCAAGCTCTAGCACACAGTAGGCTTTTAATAAATGCTTATTGGCTGATTGGTTGGATAAAGCAAGATTCCTTAGATGGAGCAAAAAGAGGGAGAAGAAACTATCTTTGTTTACCATGATGATGCAGCACCCCAGTCCACCTGGTATAGTGGGTATGACTTCAGGTCCCAGCTCTGACACAAATCACTAAGCCATTCTTTAAATTTATCTGACTCATTATTGTTTTGAAGAAAATGTTATAGAAATCATACAACACTTTATAAGCATAAGAAGAGAAGAAGATAAAGAAATTGGGAAAGGAAGAGGATGGAAAAGGAAGAAGAACTTTATTATGTGTGTTGGATTTTGCTTTAGTCACAGAATCACAGACACTCAGAGTCAGAAGGTCCCTTGGGGGCTATCAGCTCCAACCTTCACCTGCCCAAGATTACTGTCTGCATACCTACCAGTCAACCTGATTCCCCTTGAAAACCCCCTCTTATGCCTATCTGCATGTGTTAAGGCAATGAAACCCACTTTAGAAGCATCTCAAAGGACCACAAAGTTGCTTATATGATTAGTCAAATCATGTTCCATTCCCTTCTCTTGAGTATCTATCCTTCCACACCATACCTCATTTCTGTGTCCCTGCCCATTGCCTCCCACCTTAACACACACACACACACATTCATATGCACATACACACTCATGCTCATACACTCATAGTCTATCACATATGTGCCTTCATTCATGTACTGCTCCAACAAAAGTGACCTCTAGGTAGACAGGTCTACCTAGTTTCAAGGTCTATTTCAATACCCATCTCCTTCCTGAAGTGTACCCTGATCATTATTCTCCAGTCCATTTTCCTTTTTTCTAACTCCTACCAGGCTTATTGATGGTACCATTTTGTTAATTCATTCATAGATAGTCTTGTACTCTAGTTATCTTGCATGTGTATGTCTTAACTCCCCAAATCAAGTGTCAGTTAACTGTGGGTGGGACTGTGTTTCCTATCTATGTCTTTGTGTGCCCCCATAGTATCTAGGGCAGTAAAATATCCCAGCCTAGAGTGCTAGCATTAAACTCGGGTTCAATTGTTAACCCTTTGGGGGAAAGATCCCATATAACTGAACCTATTCAAATTGAATATCAGAATATCTTACAGAGAGTTATTGGGAACAGGCATGATTCAATACTCTTTGATTGTTCTCACAGCCTGTAACTCTTGTTCCCCAGGTCACAGACGTCTTGCAAATGTTATTAAGAATTACATTCCAGCTCAGATGATTGATTCTCTCCCCTGATATCGAGCTCTCAGCCTGTTTGCAACCTTATATTAGGATTCCTTTGTTTATTAAGAAGCTTAGGCAGGAAGGTTTTAGAAGTTGTTTTCGATGAGATGACTTTGCCAGAGAATGAATGAATCTTGGAATGAATGTTGAAGGATGACATTCATGTGTCTTACCTCCTTCTGAAGCAAATTTTCAGCTGCGGTCTCAATCATTTTATGCCTGACTCAGGAATTGACAGAAACCTAAATGGCATCAAGGAACAGTAGGTCTTTGTTAGATAAATTCCTGAATGTTTTAATTGCCTTTAATGAGGGAAGGCTCCTGTGGCTTCCATCAATCGCCTCTGAGGACGGAAAATGCTTGTTGTTTCTAAGGGACCTGTCCTCAGTCATCATTTTCAGGGCAGTTGGCCAAATTTGGGTAAACTATCTTCATATTGCAATTCAGAGATGAATGAATTGGGGCATAGTTGGGACTAAGACTCTTAAAACTCTTGGATTCTATTATTACTCTTTTCCAAAGAAAATTACTTGACAACTCCTATCAATGAGTAGGATAAAGAGACAGAGAGCAGAGGTGTTGCCCATGATCCAGTGAGAAAGATTTCTAGTATTGCTTACCATTGCAACTGAGTCATTCTTTAGTACCCTACTACTATACAAGCCTTGGTTTCTGACAGCTCAGTACTTTTAAAAAGTAGAAGGGAGAGTGAATGGCACTGCTCTTCCACTTCTATATACCCTCCACTCCATCACCATTTTTAAAGATGCTGCCAGACCTAGTTCTTCGATAATGCTGGTCAGCACTACCTGCTCTTCTCGGTGAATTGACTACGCTGTAAGGAGATGACTGATTGAGGAACGGATAAAACAAAAATACTGGTAGTTTTGAACTAGTGAAGAAGTCAGTTAAACTCCCTTGAAACCTCTCTTCTCTGTACTTCTTTGCAGTGGGAGCTTTTATTCTTATCAGTACAATGAAAACTCCTCAGAGAATTTAAACTCCTTGAAAGCAGGAACATTTCATTTTTATCTTTTATTCAAGCTCTTAGCACAAGGCCTTGACCTATAAATGACTTGATTGACTATTAAGATTTTCTTTAAAGCTCACTGAGAATATCATACCACTGGCTCAATGTTGCTTTTGGTCAGAGGAACCTTTTGAAGAGAAAAATTAAGGAGAGGAACGGAAGGTCACCAGTTTTCACAATTAAATTCCCCAAATATTATCTGGATGATGATGTCTCACATCTAGGTGATACATATTGGAAGGAACCTTAATGATTATCTGGTCTAGAAGTTCTTAACCTGGGCTCTATGATCTCATTTGAAAACACACACACACAAACACACACACACAGTGATAGACTTCTGCTTTCAATGGTTCCCTTAAAAATGGTATATTTTTAATATATATTATGTGTATATGTCATATATATTTCATATACATATATACACCATATATACATGTACACACATGCATGTATGTATATATGTGTGTGTATATATACACACACACACACATACACACACATTTTTTCAAATTTTAATCCAACTTTATTCAACAGGATCATTGTACTTCTTTACTTTCTCACATAAACTAAAATATGGTAAATTTTAGTCTGTCCTCTAAATTTACAATATGTATTTATTTGTTATAGTTATGTTTCCTGTAGGCAACATATTCTTTGGCTGTGTTTTTTAATCCATTCTATAAACCTCTTTTTTTTTGGTAACAGTAGACACGTGTGTAATACAAGCATACACACATATTCAAGCACGTGAGTTGCAAACTACCTACCACCTATTTTCTTACTTTTGCACACAATGTTAATAAGCTCTTATAATTTCTGTTATTATCCCTATTAAAAGTTTTTTAAAAATATAACATTCTCATTTTCCCCCCTGTTTAAAACAGTAGTATTGCTATGTGATATAAGAAGGCACCTTCCTCTACCCCTCTTTGCAGAGGTAGGAGGCTATCACTGTAATCATTGTGGAACACTACATATAATGACAGACTTTTCCCATATGTTGGTTAGATTTTACTAATTTTTTCTGTCCTCTTTTTAAAAATAAATTTATTTATTTTCTTGTTTATATCATTCATTTCCATGAGATTTTGAGTTACAAATTTTCTCCCCATCTTTCCCCCACCCAACACTTCAAAACAGCCATCCCATTGTATAATCCCTCCTCTGTCCTCTTTTTTTATTCCCTGGTTTAAGGAATAGTTTTCTGGGCTTCATTGGTGGGGGTATGGGAGGAGGAATATATTGGGGAAAATAAACGATTTTAAAACAAAGATATAAACAAAATCTGTGACCAAATACCTCTCTATATTCATCTTCCTTTTTAAAAATCTGTGATGTACATAGTGAAATTGCTACTCTCCTCAAACAAACAAAAAAATCAACAAACTGCTTTTTAAAAAGAAAGGAGTATCACCCTGGAATTATATACCCTTTTCTGTCCATCTTTCCATGCCTCATTCATGATGCAAATAATCAAATTATTCCTTTTATTACACATCCTGCTATTACTATTCATTCTCTCCTCCACTCTCCATTTAGGCTTGGAAGGCATATTTTGAATTATATACTCAAATACTTTCATTTCATATCTGAAGACACTGATGACCATGGAAGTGAGGAGACTTGGTCAAGGTCATGGGGCAATAAATTGCAGAGGTACTGTTTAAACTTAGGACCTTTGCTTGTTCTACTACTATTAATTTTCCCCTCTATTCATTTGAAAAAAAATCACAAACTTTAATTTAGAAAGTGTCACAAGTGATTTTGTTCCTCTCTTTTAGAAATCATAAGTTTGTAAAATATTTTTAGCTGTTAATCAGGTCAAAATTACCGTGGCTTTAATATCTCTTCCCTCACCCCCACATTCAGGAAGAATAGTTAGATAGATAGAACTATTGACAAAAAAACATTATTTTCCACTATTTTGTTATCTTTCTATAACATTTAGATTTAATTGGTGATTAGTCATTAATATTTGTAAATATTGCTTTGGATATACCTTGGTATCTGATGGTGGATTTGCATATCAAAAGCCATTTTAAGTCTCAATCTTGCCACTATAAATTCTTGAGATTTTTGTTTTCCGCAGTGACTTTTTTTTCTTCAAAAAGATGTGTTCAGGGGCGGCTAGGTGGCACAGTGAATAGAGCACTGGCCCTGGAGTCAGGAGTACCTGAGTTCAAATCCGGCCTCAGACACGTAACACAAAAAACTAGCCGTGTGACCTTGGGCAAGTCACTTACCCCAACTGCCCTCCAAAAAAAAAAAGATATGTTCATTATTGGTCTTAAAAATCTTGACCTTTTGTTCTACCAGATGAATTTTGGTTTTATTTTTTTCTAGCTCTGTAAAGTGATCCTTTGGTATTTTGATTGATGTGACACTAAATAAACTAATCTAGGTAGTTTAAACTTTTTTTTCATATTGGCATGTCCCAACCATGAGCAATTAGTATCTCACTGCTTATTTAGATTTGCCTTTATTTCTGTAAAGAGTTTTAAGTTCATTTTCATAGAGGTCTTGTGCTGTGATAAATAGGCCCTTAAATATTTTATAGAATCTAGTTATTTTGAATAGAATTTCTCTTCCATTTCTTCCTCCTGAATTTTCTTGGTAATAATATAGAGAGGCTAATGATTTGTGTGGACTTATTTTATACCTTGCTATTTTATTGAAGGTCTCAACTGTGATCATTTTTAGTTGTTTTTCTAGAGTTCTTTATGTAAATCGTCATATCACCTGAAAAAAGTGGCAGTTATATTTCTTCTTAACCTATTCTTATTTCCTCCATTATTTTTATCTTGTGATTATAGCTACCATTTTTCTCTTC
Organism: Pseudocheirus occidentalis; assembly: GCA_028646575.1. Classification (NCBI taxonomy): domain Eukaryota; kingdom Metazoa; phylum Chordata; class Mammalia; order Diprotodontia; family Pseudocheiridae; genus Pseudocheirus; species Pseudocheirus occidentalis. The sequence continues at coordinate 71,075,964 of CM053598.1, read as the reverse complement.
CTCCTCCTCTTCCTCTTTCTCCCCCTCCTTCTCTTCCTCCTTTTCTTTTTCTCCTTTTATATCTCCCTGGTTCAATTTGACTGCTGGGTTTTTTTTAAGAGGTGAGGTTTTTTAGGATTTCAAATTCTTGCTGTAAGTTTTCCCATGATTATCATGTAGACCCTGTCTAAATAAACCAAAGAAATATCTACACCACAACTTATGGCAAGATAAAATAGACTTCTGCAGGTACCAGGAGCAAGAAAGAGACCGTTAAATCAGGCTACATCTGTTATTAGTGAGCAGTCACTCCAGCTACCAAAGCTTTTGTGCTTCATAAACTGAGTTTAACCATTGTTTCCTCATGCTCTTAGAAAACTTCATATCTTACTCATTTCCTGATTGGATCAGCAACCTATCTTGATCTCTTTGTAAACATAGAAGTGTAACCTACTAAGTGTTCCTTTATTGAGCTCCACTGGCTCACTAGAAAGATGGTACACTGCATTTCCTGCAATATACTAGGTCACACCTGATGAAATTTATAAATGAATATCTCTCCTTCCCTTGAAATGCTGGTTGGTTCCATTTACATTCCAAGCTATAATTTTGATACCTTGAAGGGTCATGTCAGATTGAGTTTCTGATTGCTATCAAGTAAATTGGATTCTTCACTGGTTTTTTAGCCCTTGCTATATAACTAATAATCATTAATCCCTCCTCCTTAACCATCTCAAATATGTTCATACGAGGGGTCAAGATATAGTGTCACATACAGTGATAAGGTTTTAGGCATAGTGGTCACAGAAAGAATAAGCCCCTATTCTCTACGTCACAAATTGTAACAATATAAATCTGCACCAGAGAGAGTCCTAAATGGAAAAAACCTTAATTTTGTAATAACTGTTTTTAAAAACTCACTGGAAAAATAATCATTTGAGGAGGAAAAGAATAATCCTCATTTGTGAAAATATTAAGACATTATAGATTGAAAATATAAGACATGGTTGATATTAAATAGATAAGACTACTAGAAAACATGCTGGAAACTTCCAAGGATATTAATTAATTGAGGAGAATTTGGTATAAGATATGACCCTCTTGAACCAATCCGGTCAGCATTAGTCACAGTAGATGCCAAGGAAGTGCTTCCAAATTTAAATATTTACAGCCTCATATTCAAATGAAGACCATGTGTAGTCAGTCCATTATCATGATAGTTCTTACTTATATCACCATTATCTTCACTTCCTCCTTTTCCATTGACTCCTACTACATTGTTTTTAAATTGTACTTCTGAAAAATTAAAAAAAAAAACCTTTCATTTGACCTTGCTGCCCATTCTACCTCCCATCCTATTTTTCTATCTCCTTTTACAACCAAGCTTTTCAAAAAATTGTCCATGTTAGCTGCTCATAAGTCACTCAAATTCAAATCCAATGAACATTTGCCAAGGATTATTTTATGCAAAGCATTCTGTTAGGTGCTGGGCTTACAAAGATGAAAATCAGTCTAGTGGGGGATTCAACATATAAAAAGCTAATTAAATGCAAAATAATTGAAGGAAGCAAAACAGAAATTTGCTACAGGAATCAGGAAAGGCTTTCTGAATTTGCATGAGTGCTGAGGCTTAAATAAAGATGGGGACTCTAAGAGAAAGAGGTGAGATAGAATGGATTCCAGTTAGAGGAGACATCCTGTGCTAAAACATGGAGTTAGGAAGTGAAATGTTGATGTGAAAGAAACACAAGGAGAGCAGTCAGGGTGGAACACTCTGTTAATGAAACAGACTAATGTAAAATAACTGAAAATAGAGGATGGGGACAGAATGTAAAGGACTCCACATGTCAGGCTGGGGTGCAGGAGCAGGGTTCATTTTACATTAGTCAATAGGGAGTCATTGAAGATTATTGAGCAGAGGGAAAGTGATCATATTTAGAAATATATTTTGATAGCTCCATAAAGGAAATCACTGAGACCCAAAGCAAAATTAGGAATCTCTAACTATAGTCCAGGCAAGAGGTGATGAAGACCTACATTATGGAGGTAATTGTGCAAGTGTAGATAAAAGAATGGATAGGAGAGGTGTTGTAGAGGTAGAGTTGATGATATATGGCAACTAATTGGATAAGAGAGAAGAAATGAGTTAAGAATGGCTCTGCTCTAAGGTTGTGAACCTGGATGACTAGAAGGCTATGGTGATATCTTTGATGGAGAAAGGGAGGGTCAGGGCAATCAGGCAAACAGCAGTTGGGACAGCTTAGAGGACAATTTTGTTTTGGATGAGACCATCCAGATGATTATGTCCAATGGACTAGATATTAAGACTGGATATATGTGGTTAAGAGTCATCTGAATAAAGATGATACTAGAACCCACGGAAGCTGATAAAATCACTGAGCAAAAGTTTAGAGTGATAAGATAAAACAGCCTAGAACAGAGCCTTGAGGATCACTTACTGATAGAGGTTGGGGATGGATGATGAGCCAGCAGAAAAGACTGAGAAGGAATGGTCAAATAGCTCAGAAGGAAACTAAGAGAGATTAATGTCATGGAGGCCAAGAGAGGAGAGAATAAAAAAGTTTTCAATAGTGTCAGAAGCTACTGAGAGGTCAAGAAGGATGAAAACTATGAAAATACCACTGGGCTAAGCAAATAAGAGAACATTACTAATTTTGGAGAAAACCATTTCATTTGATTAGTGGAGTTAGAATCCAGTTTCTAAGACACAGAGAAGTAATTGAGAAATTAGTAAGTGATAGAAACAAGTATCATTTATACCTTTCACTATACTACAGTCTAACCAGAGACAATGACAAGCACATATGCACATATGTATGTAAGTGTGTGTATATATAAAGAATACTACATATATTCATATATAAAGAATGAATGTAAAGAGAACAAAGACAAATGAATATAGTGGTTAAGTGCTAAATAGTTTAGAAGGAGGGCACTGGCAGTTTGGAGGATCAGAAGAGATTCCATGTAGAAGGCAGGATCTGAGCAGCATCTTAAAGAGGAACAAGACTACATGAGGCAGTGGTAAGAAATGAGTACATTCCTTTTGTAGAAAAAGAAATAGGCTTAGGGAGTAAGGTGACTTACCCAAGGTCACATAGTAAAATATAGCTGGATGATACAAGGGGGAAACAGTGGGGAAAAATAAAGGCAAAAGGGCCAAGTTTGAATTCTATGTCTACTATCTCCTACATATATGTCTTGGCCAAGTCACTTCACCTTTGAGATTCAGTTTCCTCATCTGTAAAATGAGGAAGTTGGTCAAGACCAACTCTTTGTGTGTGTGTGTGTGTGTATGTGTGTGTGTGACAAACCCCATGGCAATCTGTTGAAGTTTATGGATTCCTACTCAGAACAATGCCTTTAAATGCATTGAATAAATGCATTTAAATGCAAAGAAAACCAAAGATTAGTGAAAATCAAGATGTCATTTTTTTTATATGTGCTCATTGGCATTGTGCCATTGTCCACTTTATTGATGTTTTCCAGGTTAAGGATCCCTGGTTCTGATGGTTTCTGAGGTCCATATGAATTCTAAAACTGTGATCCCAAGTAAGGGGCAGATTGCTGTTATTAATGTTATTAATGCATCATGACCCCATGGACCATTGCACACCAGGCCCTTCTGTCCAGTTTGTGCTCATTGTGTTGATGATACTATTTATCTGTCTCATCCTCTGCCATTCTCTTCGCCTGGTTTCAAATCTTGGTGTTTTTTATTATCTCCTCCAGATTACACCTGCTTCCCAAACCTCTTTACAGTAGGACCATAACTCTAAGAAGACACAGCACCATGGAGAGAGAGCCCAGAATGTGGAAAGGTAGGTACTCCTTCCAGAAGAATGTGAGACTTGGCAACACTTTTCAGTATACTTCAAGACACTATTCAACAGGAAAAGCAGAATCCAGGGCTTGTGGAAGAGGAAGAAGACTTGCCCCAGTCCTCCCTGTAATGTTTTATGCAAGGGGCCCCTCTCACCCAACATAACGGGGTCTTTGTCTGGTTCACAGTTCCTGCTCTGCACCACAAACTGTTTACACCGGGACTACAAGTTGTACATGCAGCTGGGCCCAAAAGTCATTGTTTCTCCCTGAAGAGTTAACTGCCATTAAGGAGCGGCCTTCTTTGAGCTGGCGCAGAGAAGCTCTGCTGAATTCAGAGAGTTGTACTGTATATTAAAAGGCTCCTGATTTTTCCAAAATGATAACCTGCTGAAGGAAATGATCTCCCATGCCACAGAACCTGGTTGTCTAATTGCAAACCATGCAACCTTATCCTTCAAAGATTTGCTGATAGAAGCCACTGTCATCACCTCCCCCTTCACTAACTTGCTCCCTTTGTGCTCTGCAGCAGGTAAGACAAGTGAGGCCTGGCTTGCTGAAAGCCAAAGTGCCTGAGAAAAAGAGAGAGAGAGAGGCCCATTGGGACTGAGGACTCCATGAAGGCCCAGGCTCAGGCCTTGGAATATAACAAGCAAGCCCCTAACCCAGTTGCAGGCTAGATCTCTTTACCCACTGAATTTAGCATCAAAATTTCACCAGAAACCAACAGGAATGCCTCAACTTGACTTGGAAAAGAGATTTCTTCATCTTAATTTTAGAAGCAAATAATGAAAGGTTTAGAATTGTTGGCAGGGGAGGGATAGTGGTAGGGAATCTCTGGATTATAGGATCATGACTTTGTTTTGAATATGAGGAATTTGGTATCTATGGAAGTTAAATGACATACCTAAGGTCATACAGGTAACAAGGAGCAAATCCAAGTTGAACCTACATCATCACTTCTTATGACATAAATACCTTTAAAGGTCAAAAATACTAAACAAACTTAGGTTCCTCAGTATTTTATTTAGAGAATATGTGCAAAATAAACTATTTGGAATATTGCCCCCAAACTCACCCTACTTCTAAACTTTGTTGTTTCTGTCAAGGACACCACCATCCTTCTATTCACCCAGGTTCACAACTCTACTGCCATCATTAACTCCTCCCTTGTCCACCCCACATATCCAAGTAGTTGTCAAGGATTGCCATTTCTGTTTTTTTCCTTTTTGGAGGACAATTGGGGTTAAGTGACTTACCCAAGGTCACACAGTTAGTTGTTTTGTTTTGTTTTTGTCTGTGTGTTAAGTGTCTGAGGCCAGATTTGAACTCAGATCCTCCTGACTCCAGGGCTGGTGCTCTATTCACTGCTTCCACAGAAACACTCACTTCTATACCTTCTTATAATTCTTACAACTATTGCCCTTATTTATCAGCTCTAGACTAGATTATTGCAATGGCTTCCTAATTAGCCTTCCCATCTCCTCCTCTCCCCCATGCTCTGCCTTTTCCAATTCCTCTCCCACCATTGCCAAAATGATCTCTTTGAAAAACAGATCTGCCCTAGCACTGTCCTACTCAGTAACCCCCAGTAGTTCCCTGTTACCCATAGGATTAAATATAAAGTCCCATGTGGTGTTTAAAACCCTTCTTCACCACGTGGCTCCAACCTACTTTACATATTATTCCTTTTCAAACACACTAAGGGCCAGCAAAATTGACCCCATTTCTCTTGTTCATCTATGGACACAATCTCTCTTCTCTGTGCCTTTGCCCTGGCCACCTTCAATGTCTAGAATGTATTCTCTCTTCTTAGAACCCACTTGTTTCCTTTAGAACTCAGCTCAAGCCACTCAAGCTAGAAACTCAAGTCTTCTCTATAAAGCCTTTCCTAATACTCCCCACCGTCTAGTGCCTTCCCTCTCCCAACTTGTATCAATTTGGCATATAGGTAGTACATAGATGAGTATGTGTTGTCTCCTCAATAGAACGTAAACTCCCTGAAGGCAGACCTGTCTCATTTTTGTCTTTATGTTCTTAGGCCCAGCATGGTACCTGGCATATAAAAAGTGATTAATCAATTTTTATTAAATGATTGACTGCCTAGTAGATTGAAAGCCTAGGGACTCATAAAACTCAGAGGCCTTAGAAGTCAATCAGCTAGGCTCTAGTTCCCTGTAGCAGTAAGCACCCTAGCATACCCAGGATGGCTGCTAGCACAGCTTCTTAGATCTGCTTTGCTAAAGGAAAGCAAATCAAAATTGGTTAACAATCTTACTTTAATCAAACATATATCATTTACCTAGTTCAGGGGGAAAAGTCAGCACCCTGAACTTCAGAGAATACAAACAGAACTCACAAGCAGACAAAAAAAATACAGACCAGCAGACAGGGCTTCCTGCTGTCTGACCATTACATCCTTATCTAGTTAGTTACCAGAGAGGGAAGCACCAACATCTGGGTTTTCAAAGCCGGGGGGCTCAATGGCTGCCCAGTCTCATCTGGGCAAATCACACAACTCTTCCCAAAGTGAGCCCCAAAGCAAAACCTCACATAGGGGTATATATAGCCTCCTCCTGGGTCAGAGAATGTCACAGCCCTTTTGACCCACTGCCCAATCACAAAGTAATAAGACGTGGGCATTCCTGAAAAACAATCCTGCAGCCACAGGCTCCATGTCACCACATTCAGCCTATTAGGGGCAGAGTATACTTTCAAATCACGGAAGGTTCTCAGATTGACTTAAGCCTATCAAGGGGCCAAGGCACAGGGAAGATTTCTATTACTATTATATTCCCTCACTTGACAGAAAACGAAACTGAGGTATGAAAAGGTAAAGGAATTGAATGCAGCCAGTAATGGCAGCACTAATACTAGAGGCCCACAGGGTTTGGTAGAAAACCTGCTGAAATGGTGGGTCAGAAGATATGACTATGGCAAGTAATTGATTCAGCCTCTCTGAACTTTCCATTATTCAATGGCAAGAATGGGGATTTATTCTTTCTTTCATTCATCCATCTTTCCATTCATTCACTTATTTATTTGCATTTCCTCTTTGAAAGGATTGGTAGGAGAAAATTTATTGTTGTTGTCCTTTGCGCTTCATTCCTGAAGTGGACCATGACCTCAGGAAGGAGATGTCATGACTTGCAAATGAATTGGATTTATCGCCAGAGCTGGGCTGTGTAAAGTCACTAGCCTCACTCTCTCCTCTAGAGTCATCTGAGTCCAGTTGCAAGATACAGATCAGGACAACTGGAGATGACCCTGGATACAGTGGAAGGCCTTGGCCTTGTTAAGCTAAAGTCTTTCTCTGGTCTCAGTTTGTCTTAGGTAACACTCATTCAATGATTAAAGGGTAGGTAAGAAATGAGACAAAGAACGGCCTCTTTTACTTAGTCAAAAAAAATCAGTCAGGGAGAGGAAGATTCTCAGGGTTTCTAGTGAAAACAGAAACTATTCCTATTTACACTCACTTTGAGCCATCAGAATGCAAACAATGATCAAATGAGTTATGTGCTGAGATTTGTTGTTGGTCAATCAATGAGAGCCAGAGTGATTCAGGTTTATGGTATAGTCCATTAAAAAAATCTAAATAAAAAAATCAAGTACCTGTTCTGAAGTCAGGAGGACCTGAGTCCAAATCCAGCCTCAGAAACTTAATAGCTGTGTGACCCTGGACAAGTCTCTCAACCCCAATTGTCTCCAAAAACAGCAACAACAGAAATCTAGTTTATAAACCCCAGGATATCTTTCTTGGTTTCAGATATCAAAATCTATATTCCTTCTGGCAGAGCACCCACAGGAAAGGGTATGATTCCTTATGTGGACAGAGGAAGAGGAGGGATGATTTTGCTGTATATTTGAAAGGAATAGCAAATTGTGCATAATACATTTGCAATTGTTCGCAATGAGAAAACTGTTTGGCAAAGGGAAAAGTACCACATAAAAGTGAACAGTTAAGAAACTTCTGACTCTCAGACCAATGGCCATATTCTATTGCCTCAGTCACACTAAGAAAATGGCACCTGTGACATCTGGAGATGTTAAGCCTGGAGAACAGAAGACTTGAGGTTGGGGGAGGGAGTGTGAAACTGGACATATTAAGTTCTTGTACACAATTGAATGGTTTTCATAGAAAACCAGGGAAGAGGGATTGGACTTGTTTTGCTCATTTCCAAAGAGCAGAATGAGGAGTACTGGGTGTAAATTTAAGAGATCTTACAACCCAAGAGAATGAAACCCCCCAACAATTATAATTATCCATAAGTGGAATGTAATAGACTCCTCAAAAGGTATTAAGTTCCTACTCTTACAGCATTCAAAATCTAGATACTAACTTGTCAGGATATTGTTAGAGAGCCTTGATGCTTCCAGATGAGAAACTTTCTTACGCTCACATTCAGTGATTCTGCAATATATAACTACAATTGTATGTAGAAAAAGCAGGGCAGCTAGGTGGCCTGAAGGGCCTGGAGTCAGGAAGACCTAAGTTCAAATCCAGACTCAGACAGTTACTAGCTCTGTGAACCTGAGAAAGTCACTTAACCCTGTTTGCCTCAGTTCCTTTGTGTATAAAATGAGCTGGAGAAGGAATGATGAGCCACTCCAATATCTTTGCCAAGAAAACCCCAAATGGGGTCATGAAGACGAATGAACAGCAAAATATAAAAAGCCCATGTAAATTGATGTTGTTAATATACACACCATCCAAATTATAGCCCCTGATGTCTGGAAGTGAATAAGCCAGAATGTTTCATTCATTCATTATATTTGTATCCCCAGTTCCTACTTGAATACCCAGCACATAATAGGCACTTAATAAATACTTGTTGATTGATTGATTATAAAGTACCTAATGACATGGCTTTAGCCAGAATTTTGATACAAATTTGACATGAGTATTCTCTTAGGGCAAAAATGGTCATGTAATGTTTTCACAAATCTTTTAATTACTGAAATTTCTGTCTTGAAGACTCTAAATGGGAATATCCAAGGATAAGAAGAGAAGTAACAGTCTTTTCTTTCTAAATTAAATCCTTCCTACTTAGGCTTAAATAGTATTATTTTAAGGAAGAGATTTCTTAACTTTGAAACTGCTCCTTAATGCCAATAGGAAAAGATGGGGAGGGGTGGAAGGAGGGTGACAAGTTGGCCCAGACCTGTGATTTCATTAATATAGGGAGCTCTGAGTGTAGAAACTCCTTCCACTGGTTCAGATTGAGAAGTCATCTATGATTTACAGTTTTATCTGAGAAAATTGCCCGGAGTGCTAGGAAGTTATAGGGCTTGTTTATTGTCAAATACTCAGTATATGTCAGAGGCAAGATGAGAACCTGTGTTCTAGAATCTCAGGCCAAGCCTCTATGTCAGTTTGCCTCTCAACCATGATGAGGGTGGTAGTAATGGGAATGATTCTTAAAGCTGTATTTGACAGCACTTTAAGATTTGCAAAGATACTTTAAGTCCATTATCTTATTTGAGACAAACAAAAGGCAAGGTACTGCTACTGGTAGCATAATTTCCCTTGTAAAAAAAATAGATAAGGAATCTGAACTTCAGACAGGTTAAATGTTCTGCCCATGGTCACATTACTAGTAACTGTCAAAAGCTGGCAGTGAACCCAGGAAAGATGAACAAAGAGTGTTAAACTCATCTAGATGCCTTTGGGACTTTATAACTATTTTATTTTCATATTATAGACCTAGCTCTAATTGTTAGGTTCCATGCTCTGAAAAGGGTGATTACTACTAATCTTATAGGGCTTCAATAGGGATTCATTAGTATGTAAAATGTCCTAGTATCTGAACAATGAACCCTATAGACTTTGACATGATAAAGGAAGAGCTAACAATGGATTCATTTTTATAATGAATATGAAAACACTTCCTTTATTATTTTCTGGTGCCACAAGTCAGGAAAAACTGTGAAACTGTTTCCAGTTAGGGTCTGTGTTTGACTATTGATAACAATGCCATATTTCCATTTGTACTGCATGTAAATGATGACTTTGCCTGCCCTATTATACGGAATATAAGAGACACACCCCAGCTTGAAACACTTAGCACCAATGAGTAGAGATTCATCTAGAATATTAGAATATGAAGGGGTAGAGTTTGGCTTCCTAGAATGTCAGTGCAAAAGAAGAGAGATCAACAGTCATCTAGAAAATGAAATTCAAAGGATTACCCAGTAATTATGGGCAGTGTTGAAAATGGACTTTAGTTTGAATAGTCTAAATTGGTTTTTGACACTGCTCTAATTCATCAGATAATTGCAAGATCCTTTTCTTTGACCAGCTAGACTCAAACCATAGTTCACAGACCTTGAAAATGAGAACTGTGAATCTGTCTAATGTAATTTTTTTGGGTTTCTGTCCACTTGAGTTCTCCTTGAGAAGGCAAGCTTTGATATTTGATATTTTTCTCTGCAGCATTGAGTTTGGGCTAAGCAAGGCTCAAGAAAAGAAAAAGCTCACTAATCCAAAAGAAAAAAAGTATCAATGAGATGTGATAAAGGGAACAAGAAGAAGATGATGGTTGTTCACATTGGGGAGTGCTTTAAGTGCTATATGAGACTGGAGCTGAACTCAGAATCAAATGTCAAATCCAATCAAAAGTAGAAGTTTTTAGAGGCAAAGGAAAGTTTTATGGTTTTCCTTCCTTTCTTCCATTTTCTGATCTTCCTTTTCCTTCCTTCTTCCTTTATTTCTTTTTTCCTACCTTCTTCCTTTTTTCTTTCTTTTCTTCTCTTCTTCCAGCTTATCCTTCACATCTGTATTTTGTATCATTGGTTATTTTCTTTTTTGTTCCTTTTGTGAGACCTGCCACAGTAGGTTCAAGTTTTTCTATCGTGCCAATTATTTCTTCTGTACAGACCACAAATTCTGCTTTCACAATTGTGCTTTCTCTTTCAAACCAGTCAGGAATATACTGCTGTGGTTCCAACTCCTTCTCTGTCTCATCAGGTAGTGATTCATCTTCTTTTGTTTTGCAATATTTATTCATAGATCTCTGGAATCGGCTGATCTGGAAAACATATTACCTTTTGCTGTGTGTCTCTTTTTAAAATCATTTATGTTCAAGATTTTTCACTGAACTTTTTTTCCCTTCTGAGATCTTTGGTAATTTTAATCTTTTTTATTTCTCTTATATTACCCTATGGCTCCCTTTCTTATTCCTCTCCCTTTAGTGGTGGTTTCCGCAGAGCTAGATCTCAAAGCCATCATATCTTTTTCTCCTTTACCACTCCTGCAGAACTCTGACCCTGATGTGGTTAGGGTTAGGGTTGCTTGAGACCCCAAAATACCAACATGCTAGGTCCTGCCAAATGAATTCAACTCAAGTCTTCTCTTAGCCAAAGAAAAGCAAAGTTTATTAAAAGTTTGCCTATATTGGACACAGAGCAAGTCTGTGCTAGAAAATTCTATGGTGCTCTCACACACATGGGGGCAAGATGGGGTCTTATATACAGAAAGGTTGTGGGAAGAATCTAGGGGTGGTCAAGAGGAGGAGTTTGGGGAGCATCTGTCTTCAGGAGGAGTCAATGAGGTCAGACTCCAGTAATGAGTTTGGGGAAGGTCTTCAGGAGGAGTTAATGAGGTCAGGTAACAGTTGATTTGGATATAGATATTTTGATAAACTCAAAGGTAGGAAGTAGATGGACAATGGAGGGCTACTAGTAAGAGATTTGGGCCTAGCCATAATGAAAGGCTTATGACCTCAGGCAAATGCCTTGGCAAGTGGGAAGAGTTCAAGGGGGTTCCCAGAGGTTATACCTCCTCAACCCCACAAAAGTCCATGAATGATACAAATATACATTATATTCTATAAAACTTTCTAAAGTGTAGATAAATCAAATTAGTAAATATGTCACTACCTCACATAAAAATGTTATTTAAGGTGAGTATCTTGGGTTACTATACACTGTTTTCGTTTTCATAATTCCTTCCTAATCTGTAAGGCAGTAAATAAAAAGGCAGAAAAAAATACCTTCATCAGAATCATGGGCTTCAAAAAGGTTTCTCTGACAATGACATTCAAGGAAACTTTTTGGGCAACAATTCCATTTAATGACTTTTTGAAAAACTAATTCAGTAGCATTCATCTTCCTACCAAGTAGGACAGAATGTTGGACTGGGTAACCTCTAGAGTCAGTTACTGGTCTTTTTGCTTTGTCAAGGTTAGGCTCCATTTCCTCAAAAACAGCTGGGGAGCAGAGGTCAAATGGCGGACCATCTACTATAAATATTAATCATGATATAAGGGCAGGGCCACTGGTCTGAGATTTAGAGCATTTGGGCTATGTTCTTACCTTGGCCAATACCTTGGGGAGAGGGAACTTGCAGTCTCTCTGGATCAGTTTTCTCAATTAATAAAATGAAGGGGAAAGTAACAAAGGTCTGAGGACTACTCTCAACTCAATGTCCTTTTTTCGTTGACTGGACTTGGGATTTCATTGTTGTAAACAACACCTGGCAAAGAACTGCCCCTCCCAATGCAGATAAGCACCTTTGCTGAGACTTATCCCATTAGAGTTCATTCAAGCTACTAAGGTAAATGACTTACCCAGAGTCATTCAGCCAAGATATATAAGAAACTCAAGAAAAAACCCAAGTCTTTCTGACTCAGAGGCTAACACTAACACTAGACCACATTGCATTCCCAATGCCTTTTCCATTATGCCATATCATATCTAAAAACAGGACTAAATCTAAAAGGTTTTATTTTTCTTTTTTCTTCCTTTCCATTTCTCTTTTTATTTATTTATTTTTTGTGAAGGAGGAAAGGGATTTAACCCTCAGGTAATCAGAAATTCAATTAAATACAATACCCTATTCCCCTCAAATAATAGTTAGTTGTGATTTTAGTAACCCAGAGAAAAAAAATACTTCTTCATAGAAATACATGATCTCTAAGGTCCTTTCTGAATAAAAGGTTACAATTGAAAAGGAATTGTGGAAAGATAGCAGTGTGTTAGGACCTACGAAAGCAGTGATCCCCCATAAAAATCACAGTAAAACATTAAAAATGTACCAGAAGGAACAATGATATAGCAAACAAAGGAGAAACAGCAATAAGACCCTCCATCTAGTCCCCGACTGTGTGTTCACACCAAACACAGACACGCGCGTGTGCACACACACACGCACACACACCAGAATATTACAGGAGCAATGACTAGAACAAGCCAGAGTAGATGGAAGATCAACATGTACACAATGGGGATCCAGAACAGAAAACAGGGAAAGATCAATGCCCATCACAGAACGTAAGAAGCCATGTCCAGGGGATAGCAGAGATAAGACCAGATCAAAGACTAGTCAGCCCTACCTATGCCATAGCAGCAAGCCAAGTCAGACTGGTATCCAGGTAGCCCACACTCAAGCCATAGTAGGAGGACTATGGCTGCACCTGAGAATCAAAGCACCTGTAGTCTTATTAAAGGCTGCTAGGAATATCAAGCACATCTGACTAGGAGCTGTCAGACTCATGGCAAGTGATAGAACCAGGCTGCACTGGAGCCAGTTTGAAGTGGATCAGAAGAGCCAATTGTCAAATTTTTAATTTAAGTGTTTACACCTTGAAAATTGGCAAAGAACAATCAGGGCTTTATTTATTACTTTGTTGATTATCTAGGCTTAAGAAAGTGATGGAGAAAATGTTAAAAATTCAGATTAAATTTAAAAATGTGTTAAGTATACTTTTTGGTAAACACTTACCAGGAAATCCTTGGATGCAACCAATTCTGGGTTCAAGAATCTGCAAGGAGGAGACAAAAAGGTGACCAAGACGAAAATACAAATAGAAACACCAAGAGACTGAGTCAACACTCAGGAATTCCCACAGAAGTCAAGGTGTAGTCTTAGTTATTGCATGTAGGACCAAGCAAGGCCTGATACTCTCCAAGAATACAGGAAGGAACAGAGTCTGACATAGGAAACAAAGCTCAAATCCAGATCTTGAGACTAAAGATGGGAGTAAGCAGAAGTGCCAAACACAATGAAGAAACACTACAGACTGAGATAAAACCAGAGGTGAACTCCGAAGAAGGAGAAAGGAACTCCCCAGCAAGTTCAAGTAGTCAGTGAGAGGCAAGAATATCCAGGAAATAAGGACTAGTGCAGTTCCTGGAAAAATGAAGAAGGAAACACAAAATCTAAAAGTAATTTAAATGACACCTTGGGAGGAAAGGATAAGGAGGAAAGACAAGGAAAATTAAAAATAGCTTAGAGGGGCGGCTAGGTGGTGCAGTGAATAGAGTACCGGCCCTGGAGTCAGGAGTACCTGAGTTCAAATCCGGCCTCAGACACTTAACACAAAAAACTAGCCGTGTGACTTTGAGCGAGTCACTTAACCCCAACTGCCATCCAAAAACAAACAAAAAAAATAGCTTAGAGAAGATAGCAGTAAATTTTACCAGGGAACTGAAATCCCTAAAAATTAGAATGGGGCAAACAGAAAGCAAAGACTGTAAGACAGTAAGAAATATCAAAACCAAATCAAAAAGTTAAAAAACAGTAGACATTGTAAGATATATATTATATAAAAAAAAGACTTGGGGAACAGGTAAAGGAGAAACAATCTACACGTCCATCAGCTAAAAATAATGACAAAAAAAGAAACTTGTATTTCAAGAAATCATAAAGAAAAACTACCTAGATTTATTGGAAGGAACCAAAGGCCAAGATGAAAAATTCAAGCAATCTACTCATAAACAAAAGGCTAAATTTAAAACTCCCCCAGATATATAATAGGCAAAATCCAGAACTCCAACATAAATGACAATTCCACTGCTGCTACTGCTATCTTCTCTAAGCTATTTTTTGTTTGTTTGTTTGTTTTTGCTGCTGCTGATGATGATGATGATGATACTGCAAGCAACCTGAAAGGAAGAATTCAAGTATCAAGGAACCATGATCAAGACAACACAAGACTTGGCAGCTATCATTTATAAAGGCAAGGGCAATGGTCATGCCTGGAATGAAGATCTAGCACAGGATATTGAGAAAGAGAAATCAGGTAAGAGGAGAAACAGCAGGAAGTAGTATCACAAAAATCCAGAGAGGAAAGAGTATCCAGGTGAAGAGAATGATCAATAATGTTAAATGCTACAGAGAGGTTAAGAAGGATGAGGTTGGGGCTGTTAATTGGCTGTTAAGAGATTATCTATAACTTTAGAGAGAGCAGTTAGTAGGGCAAGGTAAGTGATAGGGCAAGGGGGCATGGGATTTGAGTGTAGAGGAAAGGCAGAGGTGAATTGATTTCATATAGGATGAGGATATTGAAGGGAAGAAAGAATAGATGATGGTTTGTGAAAGAACTGAGCAGTAGAGACACTGGAGCTCATGGTGAAGATGAAGATGAGGGTTAGAGATTCCAAGGCATAGGAAAAGATGGAATGATAAAGGATTATGATCAAATAAAGGAATTTTGGAATTTGTGAATATGAGAGAAGCACATGCACATAGTTCCATTTGTTATCATTTGTTGTTCATTCATATGTGACTCCTCATGACATCAAGGATTTGTCTATGGGGTTTTCTTGGCAAAGACTCTGGAGTGTTTTACCATTCCTTTCTCCAGTGTATTCCCATTTTACAAATGAGGAAGTGAGGCAAATTAAGGTTGAATGACTTCCCAGAGTCACCCAGCTAGCAAATGTCTAAGGTTGGAACCGAACTCAGGTCTTCTTAACTCCTGCCTCTGTTCTCTCTCTATGTGCCACTGTCCACAAAGTTCTACAGTGTCCACTTAACCAAACTCCTTGTTATTCAAAAGAATTACTGAGAAAACTAGAAAGCAGTCTGATACAAATTAGGTATAGACCAGTGTCTTGTACCACATACTATTATACCTTGATGCATTGCTTATATAGAAAAGATCATGCCATAAACAAATTAGAAGATAAAGGAATACGATACCTTTAAAATTGTGGAGAAGGGAAGCATTCATGGCCCAACAAGTGGCAGAGAGGATCACTGATGACAGAACAGGCAATTGTAGTTACATAAAACTTTTTTTGCCAGTGGTATTAAAATGAAAAACAAAATAGTTCACTGGTAGGAAAAAATATTTCCAGAAATTTTCTCTGATAAAGATGTCCTATCTAAGAGACATAAGGTATTGTTTCAAATTTATATAAACAAGAGCCATTTCCCAATAGATAAATGATCAAAAAGATGTGAATAAACAGTTTTCAACAGATGAATTACAAACTATCAATAATGATATTTTAAAATGTTCCAAATCATAAATAATTAGAGCAATTCAAATTAAAGTAACTCTGGGGTTCCACCTCACACCCAAAAGACTGGCAAAGATAACAAAAAAAAGGAAAAATGAAATTTCTTGGAGGAGCTGTAAGGAAATGGACACAATAATGTACTTTTAGTGAACATGTGGATGTTCTGGAAATATTTGGAAATATGCTCTCAGAATAAAAGAAGACCTTATGGAAGCATATATATATATACATATATATATATATATATATATATATATATATATATTTGTTCCATATATACGTAATGAAATGCACTTACGTTTTTCTGACCTAAAAATATTTTAATTTGATGGAAAATATATTATATTATAATTATCATATAATGATATATGATAATTGTATTATAAAATAGGGCACACCATTGATCAAAGACAACCATTTTTCATCTCTATATCCCTAGGATATATATTGTTCAGTTGTGTCTAATTCTTCATGACCCATTTGGGGTTTTCTTGGCAAAGATACTGGAGTGCTTTGTAATTTCCTTCTACAATTTATTTTACATATGCGGAAACTGAGTCAAACAGTATTAAGTGACTTGGCGAGGGTCATATAGCTAGTAAGTATCTGAAGTCAGATGTGAATTTAGGAAGGTGAGTTTTCTCGACTCCAGGACCAGTGCTCTATCCACCATGCGACCTAGCTACCCATTCTAGTTCTTAGGAAAAACATATTATAGGACACACACACGTGCGCCACCGAGTAAGAAATTGATATACTATTACATTAATAAAGCAGAACCAGTTTTGAACCCAGGTTTGCTGACTCCAAATGTTGAGTGATTTCCTCCATCAGACAGTTTCCTGTGAAACTCAGTGAAGAGATTAAACACTAATCAAAATATGCCTTGATTATATAGAGTTTTGTTACCTGTCTGATACCAACTATCTTCTTCCTCCACAGGCTTCTTGACTATTTGCCATTTAACTTAATCTTTTTCTCCTCAAATTTTCCCTTTTCTTTTTCCTTAGAGCCACCATGGTGCAGAGAAAAGAGGACTGAGCAAGGAGTCAAGACACCTGATTTCAAATCCTTTCTCTGCTATTGTCTTTGTTTGTTCTTTTCTGGTGCTCATTTGTAGAGAAAGAGTTTGAACTAGATCAGATGCTCTCAAATTTTTTATTCTCAGGACCTTTTACACTCTTAAAAATTATTAAGGATGCTAAAGAACTTTTGTTCATGTAGATTCCATCCATTAATACCTGCCATATTAGAAATTAAATTGATCATTTAAAATATGTATTTATTAAGTCATTGAGGGTAATAATAAAGTCAATATATGTTCATATAAATATTATATCTAAATGGAAAATAGTCTCCAAAACAAAAAAAGCATAGTGGGAAGAGTGGCATTGCTTTACATATTTTTTGCAAATGTCTTTAATGTCCAGCTTAATAGAAGACAGCTGGATTCTCCTATCTGCTTCTGTCTTCAATTCATTGCAATATGCTGTTTGGTTGAAACATTTTTTTAAAAGGCCAGCCTCACACAGAGATAGATAGATAGACAGACAGATAGATAGAGAGATAGACAGACAGACAGACAGACAGACAGACAGACAGACAGACAGACAGATAGATAGATAGATAGATAGATAGATAGATAGATAGATAGATAGATAGATAAATAGACAGATGGACAGACGAATGGAGAGACAGATGGACAGATAGACAGACAGATAGACAGATGTGTATATACATACATACACACAGAAAAGGGAGAAGTATTTCAATAGCCTTTTTAAATAATTGTGGTTATTATTCTTTGATACTACAGCCAAACTCAACAAAGAGTAGTTTCTTAAAGGTTAATTTCAATGGGGAATCTGGAAAACTCCACTGAGAGAACTAGAGTAAAAAAGGCAAAGATCATGGCCTTAGTATTATTTTGAAAAGAGTGATGGGTTCACAGACCATACTTTGAGAACCACTAGAGTACAGCATCTCAAAGGTCTCTTCTACCTCTAACATGTTTTGGATATCTCTTCCTTTTACAAAATAACTTCTGCCCTCTACTGCATGAAAAAAATAGTAAATAATATTTACTTAACACTTTACAATATGAAAAGTATTTACCTCATACTAACCCTGGGAGAAAGACAGAGAACATATTATAATTTCCATTTTTAGCGTTTCTGTGATTTCAGCAATATAGGGAAATTCCAATGAGGAAACTCTCTTTGCCAATGCAGGTTAGCACCTGATCTGCAGCCCAGTTCAAGGCTCATGATTTAAAAAAAAAATAAACAGAGCAGGATTTATAGGTAGCTAAGCAAAGGGACACTTAATTCGAATCAGTACATGAAACATGCCTGTAGAGTTCATCCACAGAGTGTTCATTTCATCTTGCTGGGTAAAAAGCATGTGTAAAGGCCAAATGTGGCCTCCTGCATTGTCCCAAACAGGTGGAGGATCCATGTCCCAGTTTAAACAGAGACAGGTGACAGTGGCACTTGGTCCTATTGATTTACATTTGTCTCAATTGAGGAATTCTATCCATCTTGGCAAGGGAACCACATGTGAAAGATTTAATTGCTATTTTGATTCAAAACCTGGAAAAGGAAGACGAGCCTTGATTTCCTGAAGTTCTCTATTCATCTTGAGAAGATCTCAGGGCTCTGGTTACAAGTTGAAGGTGTAGTTGTGTTTTACTGTTTGTGGGATTAGAATAGAAAAGAGGCAATCTAATACCCTGCTTGGTATAAATCCAGTTAATGAGAAAAATGGCCCATATATAGCATCACATAAGTTTTTACTTGGAAATGAAGTAAGCAAGCTGTTCCTACCGACTCTTCTTCCCAGGGAAAGATGGACTCTACTAGGAATTGTTTTGGCTGAGGAAGAACAATTTTGTTGCATCATAGTTATAATAATCAGAATCATCAGCCCTGGAGCTGAAAGGGACTTTAGAGATCTGACCCCCTTATTTTATATTTGAGGAAATGAAGCTGAGATTGAGGAATGACTTAAGCAATATCACACAGGAAATAAATGATAAATCCAGGAGAAGGAACACAGTATTGGAGTCAGGAGACCTGGACACCAACTTCCCATTGCACATGGCAATCATCTCATCTGTAAAATGGTAATAATAAAGCATAAACAATGAACTTGGAATCAGGAAGACCAAGGTTAAATCTTGGTTCTGATACTTACTAGCAGAGTCCTTGTACAAACCCCTTAAGCCTCTGAGTCTCAATTTCTTCCTCTATAAAATGGGAAAAGCAGTGCCTGTAATACCTACCTCTGAGGGTTGGTGGGAAGCTAAAATGAGGTCCTCTCTATAAAGTGTCTTGCAAACCATAAAATACTCTGTAATTGTCAGTTTATTAAAATACCTCAGGACATTTTGGGAGGAAAAAATACTTTGTAAATTGTAAAACATTATACAAATGTGAGCAAGTATTTATACCCCCATTTGACAGCTAAGGAAACCTATTTTCAGTCAAGTTAAATGGCTTGCCTACAGTTGAGAACTCAGTCCTTCCATCTCTGTTTTCAGTGTTCTTTCCCTTATACCATGTTGCTTCTCTTCAGCTTGTAATTTATCTACCTTCTAACCCTAGATAATTCCCTTCACCTCTGTAGCCCTCACTCTCCTTAATAAAACAAGGGAATCAAACTAGAGGATTCCTAAGTTTCCTTCTGGCCCTCTTCTGGTTCTATGTCATGATTAGCTTCTTTAATTTTAGAGGCATTACATTAAGAGGTAAATGGTTAAAATACAATGGCCAAGGGGAAACTGGGAAGAGGATGATAATGGTCTGGAGGCAGGCTTTCTCCTAACACATGGCACAAATACAACTATTCTATCCATCATAATCATGGGTAGTCAGTAAAGTCACTGCCTGTGAAGTGAGGATAATCCATGTACCAAGTTGGAGAGTTTCTAATCAGAGGTGGCTTTCCAAAAAAAAAAATCAAACCCACTACTGATAGATTCTTAAGTAGAGCTCAGTCTGGAGGTTTGCTGACAGTATTCCACATTGAAATCTCTAGGGTTCACATTTTAGGAACTAATATCAAGGACCTCCAAGCTATGGCACAGTGGAAAGAGTCCTGGATTTGAAGGCAGAGGACCTGAGGTCCAATTCTATCTCTCCTAATTACCATAATATTCTGTTGGGAAAATCACTTAACTTCTCTATGCCTCAGTTTCTTTATCCATAAAAGGAAGGCACTGGATTAGACGACCTCAAAGGTTCCTTCCATCTCAGAATCTATGATCTAACTGTATGACCCTAAGATAACAAGGAAAATGATGGACTAGGAGTTTCCCTTTAAAGTCTATATCCCATGATTACTGGAAGGACAAAAGGTTTGGAAGTGAAGCAATAACCTGCTTCAGCCCAGAAGTGCAGTCTATTTGTCCCAGCTTCAAGGTGACTAGTGCCTAATCTTGTGAAAAGGTAAAGAAATAAACTACAGCTGTTATGAGGCTTATCAAAGGAATGGGGATTTTCCTGCCTTCTTGTGACCTCTGAAATTCACTTCAATTCAAACCTGAGTAATTCTGGATTGTTGTGAAGGAGAAGAAGGGTAGGGAGGGAAAGAAAGAAAGAAAGAAAGAAAGAAAGAAAGAAAGAAAGAAAGAAAGAAAGAAAGAAAGAAAGAAAGAAAGAAAGAAAGAAAGAAAGAAAGAAAGAAAGAAAGAAAGAAAGAAAGAAAGAAAGAAAGAAAGAAAGAAAGAAAGAAAGAAAGAAAGAAAGAAAGAAAGAA